>JAPQWV010000610.1:0-342000 GCA_027422505.1 Craterostigma plantagineum | reverse complement strand
GATATGCAGACGTGGTAAAGTGCTAAAACGAGTCTAAACCGTGTGGAAGCGTGTGGAGTCGCTTGAACGAATTTAGGAAGTGCACTTACCATAAATAGAAGATTTGAAGATCAAAAGAGATCAAGTCAAGCTACGACCAAGATTAGAAGATCTGGATATCAAGGAATCCAGTCAATCAGTTTACCATAAATAGGAGATAAGGTTCGGCCATAAGATGAGAAGATTCGAACTAAATATATATATATTTAGGGAGATCTTCGAAGATATATTTGAAGAGATATTCAAGGGATCTTTTTACCATTCAGAGGGAGCCAAGGTCTATAAATAAGAGTTATTTTCGAGCTGCAACGAACGACTCTCGAGAGAGCTTTCATGGAGTAATGATGAGCGACATATGAGTGAAAATACGAGCAAATCACATATCGAGCTTGAGCGAGTGCTTTATATTACGAGAGTTGTCTTTTAGCCTAGTATTGAGCTTTCTGAAGTCTTAGTACTTCGTAGTTTTCAGAGTCGTTTAGATTCTTTTTCTAGGCTTGTTTTTACTATCTTCGGATAGTTGTTTTTGCATCCATTGCTGTAGTGGAATTTCGCCTTGAGCACACAGCAAGTTTTTATAACTTGCTGCACAGATTTACATCCCGTGTTATTTCAGTTTTCGTCACTAAGTAGTTACAATATTCCGCTGTGCACCTGAATGTTAGGTCGAGTGTTACCCCGACATCCTACCCAACATCTAGTCTATACTTAGTGTTTTACATCCATATCGTACCGGGACCACTTCAGTATTAAAAATTTCAGGAGACCTTCCGCAAATATATGTATTAGGGTTTTCTAAATTTCGAAGGACTATATATGTTATTTACATAGAATTCGTTATTAGAACATACTAGTTGAAATGTTCGAATCTTGGATATAAGTATTCTGGCAGTTTAAGTATCCTTAGCTGGATAGATGATTTCGTTATATATCTTAATGATTGAAAACTTGAAGGTTTTCGGCAATAGAATAAGGATTGAAACATTTAAGAGATTTACTTATAATTGAGGGAGGTTTTTTTTTCGTGGCCTTGGATACATATGTATTAAGGTTTTTCTCAGATTAATATCAAAGGGGTTACCTATATATTTATTTATTGGAACGATTTCTCAGTGTTAGAATACATTAAGGTTTGGAAGGAGTTCAAGTCTTCTAAAGAAAACAGATTTTAATATTTTGAATTGGTAGCTTTTGATATATGAGCATCTCTTAACAATTGAAAGGTTAAGAATTTCAGAATTTCGATTTGGAAGCTTTCACTGAAGCTGAAGTTTTCTATATATGTGAAAATATTAGGGTTTTTAAGAAGTGTTCGGTATGCAAATTCAAAAGATTTCGGTACCAACATGTTTTCGATATTTGATAAAGTTTTTGTTATTTTGGATTTGATAGTTTAAAAAGGTTTCGGTTAGAGTTCTAAAGTTCTCGGCAAGTTATGAAGTTTGATGATGTTCTTGATGCTTTTTAGAAACTAGGGTTTGATCGAAATTTCTTAGGTTTTCAAAAGAAAATGTGTTTTTAGGTGTACGACATTCCGGGTTAAGATTAATTTTGAAGGAGATTTTAGTGATATGAATTTCAATAATTTTAGAATATATGTTATTCTTGAGGATTTTAATGATTTCCGAAAGATTAGAAATTATGATTTTTTTTTTTTGGTAGAAGGAAATTTTCCATTTACCACACGCCCATCATTATAGCACTATTACAACCCTTGACCCACACACCTATTACAGTGGGAAATTGCACACACGGTTAAAGACTATTGAGTTTACAGCCTTTTTCATAAGACAAACAGATTTAATTCTCCATCTCATCTCTCGGCCCAGTATTTGATAATTCTGCTCCGCCGTTCTTGCCTCCATGCCATGCTCCCTTCTGTTACGCTCGTTCCAAATTTGGTACACCAATGCTGTAAAAACTGCCACCTTAATTTTGCATTGCACATTCCGGGACTCCCCCATTTTAACCAACCAGATATAGAGGTTATCATAGGAGACCATAGTATCAGTACACTGTATCCAGGCCTTGACTTGCATAGTTAGAATTTGGCTAAATCTACATTCCAGAAATAAGTGTTCCATACTTTCACCACATTCGCCGCATAATTTGCAGTTTAAGTCCTGGATATGTATTCCCCATTGCAGTTTATGATTTTCGAAAGATTAGAAGTTATGATTTTCGAAAGATAAGTTTAATAGTGTTTAAGATTTTCGAAAGGATTTTCGAAAGAATAGTTCGTAAATGATTTAGGAAAAAGCTTTCGTAAAATAGTTTCGCAAAACACTTCTCGCGGGCCAAATGTCTCTCGCGGGCCAATGAATCTTGCGAACTAAGAAACAAGGCCGGGCTGAAATTACATTCTCGCGGGCTGAAACGGACTTCGCGAGTCCTTAAGGATTTCGCGAAGTGGAAACTTTCACGGTTCAAATAAAATTAGGTGAATTAAAATAATTTCACAAATTGGAAATCGACTTTGCAAATTCTAAGGATCTCGCGAAATATGGAGTTCGCGGGTTAGGTGATAGTTCGCGAATTATGAGATGAATTCGTAAAATCGATAGGTCAAAATCAATTTTAATATTTGACAGATTTTCGCTAAATTAAATGATTTATCAATAGTATATGTTCAAAAATATAATTATAGACAGAAAGTTAAAAATATGGATGAAGACTATAAATAGGAATCAGTCTTGCATAACAAAGCATGCATATCACTCATGCATATCATTATAGGGATTTTATATTTACCAGATAAAATAATTATATAGATCAGGAGTCGGATAAGGGCAAAGACAAGGCCGAGTAAGCGAACGGGAAAAATAGGCGAAACTTGTGAGTATAATTTGCAACATGTACCTTATGTGCCTTATATGCTTACATGTTCTATATGGATTAATTGATTAGTACGTGATATCGGCTATTTATGAACCGACATGAACCGTGTGACCGTAACGTGCTCTTATATGATTTATGTGTCATATAAGGTATTTTATATAGCACTACATACATGTAAAATAAGGGAGAAACCGTTATGACTGCTAAGACTACAGATGGTATGATACGGAGATGTTACGACATATATCTCTACAAATAAGGGGATTTTACAGAGTCTTGTACAGGCAATACGTATCCCTACAAATCGGGGGATTACGAAATGGCAGTCCCATGCATGGGCGCCTACTGGGCGTACAGTACAGTCTAGCTAGTCTATAACGGGAGTATAAAAAATAAATGGACATATAGAATGACATGTGATCTACGGATCTTATGAATGACAATTATGTGAGCGACGATTACGTGATCTGAAATGGCTATGATATTTACAGAAAAAAGGGCTTACTGTTTATGTATTTTCTGTATGCTACTAGTTAACATGTTGTAATCATACTCTGAATAGTTGTCTTCACAGTTGTTGTAGATAATTAGCAGGCTGCGTAGAACGCATCATCATACAAAGCATGGATTCAAGGTTGGCCAACGATGCTCTCCTCATGCTCCCTCTGGTTCATCATTAGCATATAAAATATAAATGGTTTAGACTGTTGCATTTTGTGACTCGTATGATAGGTACATATATGTACATTAATGTGAGAGGGACTAGATGGGATGTACGCACCCGTTTTTGTTAACGGAAATAGTTATGGGAATTGCAAAAAATTTTATATGAATATTTTATAGATGCGTAAAAAGGTAATAGGAAACGGGGCGTTACAGTAAGAAACTCATCCCCCATTTTATTGCGCAAGTCTGTCTTGATAATCTTCATAGCAGAGAAAGATCTTTAAACGGTCGATGTTGCAACAGGTAAGACCAACGCCAATATAATAAGCCGATAGACCAACGGAAATGCATCATGACAGTTCATCTCTACCATTTCCGTTGAAAGATCTCCAATGCCGTTGATACCAGAAAAAGCCGCACTTGATCTCACATGAGAAATATATGTCTTGAGTTCGTGATTCAATTCAGACAGTTCACTTGAACTGAAGTCTCCAGGATATAATTCAGCTAGACGAAGTAATAGGTCATGATCAAAGCTAGAGAGTGCATTCCTAGGATCAAGGCAGTCGACACATATAAGAAACTCAGAGTTTGATTCCATGTAGCGATTGCTAATCTCTTCAGAAATAAGATCAACCACCTATCATTACCACAATAAAGAACAATCAATCATTTGGTGAATAATGAAATAGTGTTAATGCGAAACGACAAACAAATCAAATACCTGTAAGAAGATATCTACTCGATAGTAATGTAGATATGTCTTTCGTTGACCATCGCCGGTCTTTTTAGCCCGTCCTTGAACAAATCATCCATATTTGGCACATCGATTTCATTCGACGAACAAAAGCCAATGACTTCACTTAACAAATCATCCCAGGCATCCCTAAATTTCTTCATGTCGCTCTTCAATGTTTTGATCAAATCAATAGAAGTGGCTATGTTTTGAGTCTTCTATTGTAGAACATGTGATAATGCATTAATCATTCCCAAAATATGCTCCATCAAACGACCAATGAATACAAATTCAAAGGTTTCCATTTTATCAAGCAAGCCCGTAGCAAGCCCTCGGCTTTTTCCATCGGGTCCATCCTCCATATCAATTGCACGCACTTCTTTAACCGGATTCCGCAAGTAAAATAGTCTTGTAATTGTTTTAAAGTGAGAACCCCAACGTGTATCTCATGCTCTAGCTAAGCTTGCTTCTTGATTCTTGCCCTTACCCGTCAAAAAGTTTCACATTCTTCTATATTTTTTACAAGATTATCATACTGTTTTTGTCGAAGAGGATCCTTCCTTTTGCATGAAGCAGTAAAAACATTAACAATCATGGTTAGATACTCAAAAAAAAATATTCACCATCGTATGGTTCGTTGCCGTGGCAACAACAACTAATTGAAGTCGATGAGCAAAACAATGGACGTAATGTGCGTGCTTTTTTTCTTTCAAAATAAGAGATTTAATCCATTAAATTCTCGACGCATGTTTGACGTCCCATCGTATCCTTGGCCTCTAAGCCTACAAATTGATAATCCATTCTTCGCAAAGAAATCATCAATAGCATACTTCAATGAGTGAACCGAATTATCAGTAACATGAACGATTCCAAGAAACCGTTCAATCACCTCTTCTTTGTCATTTGTGAATATAATTACAATCGCCATTTGCTCCTTAACTGAACATTCTCGAGCTTAATCACGATAGAGAAAAATTTATCTCCAATCTCATTCAGAATGGCTTTCTTCACTTCATTTGCACAAGCACTGATAATTTGCTTTTGAATCATTGGAGAAGTTAATTGATTGTTTTACGGAGCATTTGACTTCATCACCTTATTTATTTCTTCATTGTGTGCACAATACCATCTCCCTATCCCAAGAAAGTTTCCACGATGCAACGACTCCAAAGACTCATTATCTCCACGAAAAAACCAAGCCTAGTCCTAAAAGTAAACGAATCACATCGACGGCGGTCAATCTCGTGCGATACGCGACCTCCATTTCTTCACTTTTCTCATTATCACACAATCCACATTATGCCTTTGGTCTTCAAATCCCAAAAACTGAATGTTACCATAATTATAAATGCTATTTTCCCTCCTTCATGTTCAGGAAATTTCTCCAAAGCTTTCTTGCAATTCCTAAAACCAACTATTGTGAACACATCGTCTCCATGCTTGTGACCTTTGGCAAATAAGAAGCACCATAAACAAAATGCAGCATATTTAGATGAACTATATTCTAACCACTTTATGTTTCGCGAACCATGTGTTTTGAAACCTTCTCGCATAACTACCAAAATAACTTGATGGAAAAGTATGTCCAACCGGCTGACAAGGGCCTTCTACTAAATATTGTCTCCTTATATCATCTCTTACATCAATCGGATAGCTATTAATTGATTTCGTGACGCCGGATCACCAATAATACCATCATTTATTGATTATTCATCTATTCGGCATCTTTTACCTCTTTTAATCTCGTATGAATTTGCATCAATAAAAGATGACCCACCACTTGGTTGAAGCTTTTGTGTTCCCACAACCCATCTATCCATATCGAATGTCCTTCAAATCATTAAAATAATACCACTTAGTATTTAAAAAATATAGCACCAAAGATACATCAAGAATAACCTACAACTTCAAGAATAAAAAACTCAAAGAAATGGTAACCATTACCTATTGTTTCTTATTTTATCGAGATGTGGAAAATCTGAATTTTTTAGGTCTAGTCTCTCCTTTTTTCCATTGACAGAGAAAAGCAGCTCTGTTTTTTGTTTTTCAAAGCAAGCTCTGTCCTTAATTACATACCAATTAAATAATTATAGGCCAATACTAATTCTAGGCCCTGTAAGAGAAATAAAATGGCCCATAGGAAAATAAAATAATTTACAGAAATAAAACGGTCCATGTAGGGTAATAAATTAATTTACAGAAATAAAAAAAAAGGCCCAGACTAATTTTTGTCAGCCCACCCATAACTAATATTCTTCATCCCTATCCCTAATTTTAAAATTGCAGCGGGAGCTGAATTTCAGCAGAGAAGGGGCCGCCAGGGTTGCTGCTGGAATACCCCTAAGGGGTGCTCTGGCTGGCCGGGGGACCCCCCGAGTCCCTTAATGCACCGTCCCTGGAGCAAATGACGATTGTAATTAGATTCATAAATGACAAAGGAGATGTGATTGAATGGTTTCTTGGAATCGTTCATGTTACTAATACTTCGGCGCACTAATTGAAGTATGCTATTGATTATTTTTTCGCGAAGAATGGATTATCAATTTGTAGTCTTAGAGGCCAAGGATACGATGGGACGTCAAACATGCGTGGAGAATTTAATTGATTAAAATTTCTTATTTTGAAAGAAAATAAGCACGGACATTACGTCAATTGTTTTGCTCATCGACTTCAATTAGTTGTTGCCACGGCAACGAAGCATACGATGGTGAATAGTTTTTTGAGTATCTAACCATGATTGTTAATGTTGTTGCTGCTTTATGCAAAAGGAAGGATGCTCTTTGGTCGACACGTGGTGTGCTAATATGATTTGCAAGTGCGACAAATGATAACATAAAACGAATACCTAATTACCATCACCAACGTGTGATAGGCAGTGGACCTATCGTGTATAGTGTAGTAAGTGAGTAAACGAGTATCAAACACAAACTGAGTATAGTAGTAACCTATCGACTCGATATCTAGCCTAAATAAAACATGTCGATTGTTTTACGAATAACCTAATAGACCAAACCTAAAGCAACTAGAGATTCAAAGAACTTGGCTAACTGGTACGAGAGTTTTCAGATGATAAAGATGTGTTCGGGATTCGAATCCCACTAGGTACTATCGGCTAAGACAATAAAATCGCTCCTACGTGATTAAGACTAAATCGCAGTAATTTCCTACCCGCTCGTGAGTTTGCTGTCGCCCTAAATGCTAGCGGGGATCTAAGATTCAGCAATTACTAATGGCGAGGATCGAGTATTTGCTTTCGCCCTATACTCGAATCCTATCTTCTACGAACGGCCTAATCGTTATTTAGCTGTCGCCCTAAACGATTTTCCACACGATCACTTTAACACATAGACATATTAAAGTAACGAAACAACTTCATAGAACGATAAATAGCCAAAACACAGAGTCACGATAATTATATGTCTTAACTACGAAATAACCTAGCGTTCATCTACTCCCAAACCCATAGGGAATTTAGCTACTCATTTGAAGGAAAAACAACGAAAGAAATAAGAAATAAAGGCGAAGAACTCATGATATTTCCTACTGATGGATCTGAGATGGTCTCGTGGAAGGATCTTAACTTCGTTCAATTCTGCGTGGAATTGTCGTTAATCCGTCTCTTGTGATCCAGGACGTGTTTCCCTGTTCTTTGCTGCTCTTTTTCGTCTCTTGAGGGTTTAGGGTTAGTATCTGGTAAGTGTCCCCTCTCTATGAGTTGAAATTGGGCTTTTATAGTGAAATTCCACACGGTCACGGCCTGGGACATGATAAGTCACAGCCGTGACACTCTCGGGGCACAAAATGAGCTGACTGCCGTGACACTTTCAACAGCTTTGCGACAGTTTCCTATTTCTCTCAGGTGGAGGGGTAAATGATGTCCAATTGACATGATATTTTAACCATAGATAGAAGACTTGCCAATATTGCTACTTTTCAGGCGGGCTTCACGGCCGTGACTGTGCTCTGCATCGCTTGGCTTCCTTTTCTGCCTCTTGTCATGGCCTGCTGCAATATGTGTCACGGCCGTGATGGAGACCAGCGTCCTTTGGCTTCGGTTCTGTCCATTGTCACGGCCTGGTGCAAGAAGTGTCACGGCCGTGACACATGACTGATTTCTTCATACTTGCTCCGTTTTGCCTCCTTTTCGCCCGAGAGCCGTCTTAAGGTCCTTCAATGTCGAAAGAAATGTAAACATGGCGAATAAATGTATAAAGTGATGGCTAGAGCTCTATTTTAACCCAATTAAATACTACGATAAACGTAGTGAAATACGTTTATCAACCTTCCCACACTTAAGCATTTGCTTGTCCTCAAGTAAATGAGAAATCAGTACGATTGTTTGCATCTTATCATTATAGCTAGAAAGTCCAAAATGGAATCAAGCAAACAATCATGAATAATGCGCTAATGATAGGCACCTATTAACCTGAACTTCCTTAGCACTGCTAATCAAGAATCATACCTCACAAGGATTCGCTCAGATCACTCAGTGTATAGGCTAGCATATAGTGAATCGCTCAAATCGTACACTAGTCTGGCCCCTACCATAAGCTTGGAAGCTAATCGCATATCTACTACTTAAACAAGCATAAATCCGAGGGTCTTTTTTCGGGTCGAAATGGGTCAAATAATATTGAAGTGACGAGCATATATCCTGAACACGTAATGTTAAAACTAGGACACATAAGTAAAAAATCAGAGAATATAGCATGATCAGACAGATAGTCACATGCCCCAACATACGACTCAACATGCTCGCTCTGAAATCCTAGACTTTTCTGCCCGACCCTCTCAACTCAGTTCCATTTCATTTTCTGCCATTTCGCCTTAGTTACGCTCTACTTTTGTCTGCCCTTATTTCCTAAACATCAAGGTTTGGCTTTTGTCGCAAAGAATACATCATCACAGCGAATACTGTGTACCTAGGGATACTCATTACCAAAACATATATCTTGCAAAGGATTATGGGCAGGCTTATGCAAGCGATCGGGTCATTTCAGAAAACGGTCAAGTAGGGTCGAGTCATTTCACGAATAACAGAGTAGAACATTAAATCGGACATTGAATCAGTAACCCTCAAGTTCGACATCTACTCTATTCTAATCAACTCAGGTTCAACTAATCTCTAGAGGCTTATTCGGATCAGTGACTTTCATGATTTACGAGGTAAGCAAACGAGTGGCTCAGGCTCAAAGTGGCTAACTAATGGGATAAGTTATGGTAAGGAAATCTGGCCATGGACTTAATTCCTAATACCCTCATCATTTTTTACATCGACGCACCAAAACAGTTTCAACACGTATCAGACAGGCAGTTCTAGAGGGATATCTACTAGGCACGTCAGACAACCAAGAAAATGAGCATAAGCTGTCAGGCTCAAACTCTCACAACGAAACAGGATTATGTGTACAAATCTCTCAAAACAGTGCTATATCTATTCAGGCAGACACGACTCAATCACTTATGCATATCCTAATTGCTCACAATATTTCATAATAATGCAGACCAACTTGAGACAAGCACAAACAATCATGCCTGAGTTCTATATCATGCCTTTCTGACAAAATTTATACCTCATGGCCACGTCATAAATTTTTTTTTTTTTCGTAAATTCTCAACTTTTATTCCCCTCCCCACACTTAATACCTACATTGTCCTCAATGTAAAAATGAAGAAAGGAAGGGAAAGGAAGGTTAAAAAGAACGGGACTCCCCTAACGAATAAGTGACGTGGTCATGACTGGATGCGTGAAGGTCGTGGATCGTGTCTCCTGATATCCTGACATAACTAAAAAGAAAATGAAACGTAAAAAGGAACTAGACATAGATAATAATAATAGTAGATATATTCATATGCATCATAGTCATGGGCAAATAAAAGAAAGTACTAGATAGATAAAACCTGGGTTGGCTCCCAAGAAACGCTTCCCTTACCGTCTTTAGCTGGACTGCTTTCGTTCGCTTAGGGTGGCTGGAATTCGAGGTACATCACCTCTTTTCTGCTTAAGTCTCCCTCACCTACATCCATACCTTGGAGTTGTCGCTTTTCGCCGGCCAGCGATTTCAGCTCTAGTGGCGGTCGCTCCTCGACTGGGCTATTATCCTTAACTTCTTTGCTGTTTTTGTCGATGGTCACCGTGGGCTTGTCGACTTCCTCCTTGCTCAAAACCTGTGATAAACCTTGCATAGAAGACGAGAGATCGTGCTCAAAAGTATCTAAGTAATAACACTTATCATCATGCTCATTACTCTTTTTCATTGAATCAGCCATATTAAACGTAACCTTTTTACCATCTACCATCAAAGTTAACCTCCCATTTCTAACATCTATCATGGTCTCACCTGTAGCTAAGAATGGTCTACTTAGAATTAATGGAACATTTTCATCCTCGTCCATCTCTAAGATCACAAAATCAGCAGGGATAACGAACTTATCGACCTTAACTAGAACATCCTCAATAACACCTAGGGTATTTTAACGATCTATCATCCAATTGGATCCTCATCCTAGTGGATCGTGGTTCACATAATCCTAAGCGCTTAAACATGGAGTACGGCATCAAATTTATACTAGTGCCTAGATCAGCTAAAGCATGCTCAACTACTAAGTCACCTATACGACAAGGAATAGTAAAACTCCCTGGGTCTTTGAGCTTTTTCGGTATCTTGCTCTAGAGTATCGCCGAGCACTCTCCCCGTAGGTATACCGTGGAGACATGTTCGAGCTTCCGTCGATTCGTCAGCAAGTCCTTCAGGAACTTCACGAAACTGGGCATCTGCGTAATAGCTTCAACAAATGGTAAGTTAATATATAGTTATTTGCACATACCCATAAATCTGCTAAATAGCGCCTCGTCTTTGTCATTCTTCAAATGTGCTGGGTAGGGAATCTTCGGCTGGTACGGCTTCATTGGTGGTCGCGCATTCTCCCCCACCTTTTCTTTCTCAGGCGCGGCTTCATCCTTTTTAGGTTCGGCCTTCTCTTTTTCAGGTTCGGCTTCCCTCAATCGAGCTGGGTACGGAATCTTCGGTTGGTACGGCTTCACGAATGATCGCGCCTTTCCCTTGTCATCCTTGACCTTCCCGACTCCGTCCCTTGCTTTCCTCCACTTCTGGCTCGTCGTGTCCTTCGAAACCGACTTTCTCCCTCGAATTCTGCTTGGCAAGAACTTCTTGTAATCCTCTCTCGCTCCTCAGGGTTACCGCATTGCAGTATTCCTTAGGGTTTGTCTCGGTGTAGCTTGGGAGTGATCCTTGATTTCGCCCCGCCAGTTGCTTTACTAATTGGCCCACTTGTTGCTCCAAATTCTTAAGCGATGCATCTGTGTTTTGAGCACGTATGCCGTTCGCTTCCATATACTCCTCCAATTTCGTCATTCGACTCTCATGAGCTGCGGTGGTTTGGCTGAAATTAGTGAGGAGCGTCTTCATCATGTCCTTTCATATCGTCAGATCCTCCTACGGGTGCGTTCTGATACTGGCGTGGCACCCAGTTTTGGAAACTGGATGGTCTGAGCTGAAATCCCAGCGGTCCTTGCCCCTGGTGGTTCTGATTCCCATACGCCAAGTTTGGATGTGCTCGAGGCTGGAAGCTTCGCTGGCCACCTTAGTAATTCCCCATGTAATCTACGTGCTCCAGCGACTGCCCGAGTTGGCATTCAGACGTTTCGTGGGCTGCGCCACAGATTCCGCACAATGGCACGTAAGGCGTGTGCTGCGTTGGTACGGTGGTCGTCACGGCATTCACGGGCTGTGTCTGCTGGGATTTCGGGAGTAGTGCGCCAATGACTGTCTGCAACTGGGAGTTTGTCGCAGCGATCTATTGCTGGAGCGCCTCGAATTTGGCATTCGTAGCCATTTCCTCGCTTACCCCGAACACGCCTGCCGTCTTCATCCTCGTATTACTCCTCATGAAGCTGTTCCTCGAGTAGCGGCTCCGTTTAACATATGGACAGTCTGGTCGTTGAGCCCCTCATGGAATCGGTTGATCTGGGCTGCCTTCGACATCCCGTGCTGTGGGCACCTCTACAGTAGCGCCCTGTATCGTTCCCACACCTCGTAGGGGTTTTCTGAGTCCTTCTGGTGGAAAAGAGAGATCTCCGTCTTTAACCTTAGAACCTTCGACAGTGGGAAGTAGTGGTTAATGAAGGCGGCTCGCATCTCTTTCCAAGTAGTGATCGATCTGGGCGGCAACATATCCAACCAGTCATTCGCCCTGAACTTAAGCGAGAAAGGGAACAGCATCAACTTGATCGCATCGCCCGGAACACCATTGATCTTGATGGTGTCGGTCACCGTCAGAAAGGCTTTCAGATGTGAGTAGGGATCCCCGTCTGGGATTCCCTCAAAATGGGCTGTCTGGAAAATCATCTGAAGCCAAGAATGCTCCAGCTCAAAGTTGTTGTTCTCGATCGGCAGGATGACAATCGCCGACTCCATACCGCCTAGTGCGGCGTTCTTGAGCGGATCTTGTAGTGACTGCTCCTCATCTAGAACGTTATGAACAGGTACCCCGTGGCCCGCCATATCTAATTCTATATCTGGATTAAAAGAAATCGACCCGTAAAAGAATAATGAAAATAACAATGAATAGAAGAACAAATAACGCAAATAGTAATAAAGAAAAAAAGGAAAACTTCAAATAAAAATGGTTAAATTATGGACGATGTTCCTAATATCAATCTATTCCCCGGTAACGGCGCCAAAAACTTGGTCGACACGTGGTGCGCTAATATGATTTGCAAGTGCGACAAGTGATAATATAAAATGAATACCTAATTACTATCACCAACGTGCGATAGGCAGTGGACCTATCGTGTGTAGTGCAGTATAGTGAGTAAACGAGTATCGAACACGAGTAATAAACTGAGTACTAGTACTGACCTATCGACTCGATATCTAGCCTAAATAAAATACGCCGATTGTTTTACGAATTAACCTAACAGACCAAACCTAAAGCAACGAGAGGTCCAAAGAACACGGCTAACTGGTACGAGAGTTTTCAGATGATAAAGATGTGTTCGGGATTCGAATCGCGCTAGGTCGGCTAAGACAATAAAATTGCTCCTACGTGATTAAGACTAAATCGCAGTAATTTCCTACCCGCTCGTGAGTTTGCTGTCGCCCTAAATGCTAGCGGGGATCTAAGATTCAGCAATTACTAATGGCGAGGATCGAGTATTTGCTTTCGCCCTATACTCGAATCATATCTTCTACGAACGGCCTAATCGTTATTTAGCTGTCGCCCTAAACGATTTTCCACACGATCACTTTAACACATAGACATATTAAAGTAACGAAACAACTTCATAGAACGATAAATAGTCAAAACACAGAGTCACGATAATTATATGTCTTAACTACGAAATAACCTAGTGTTCATCTACTCCCAAACCCATAGGGAATTTAGCTACTCATAATTGAAGGAAAAACAATGAAAGAAATAAGAAATAAAGGCGATGAACTCATGATCTTTCCTACTGATGGATCTGAGATGGTCTCGTGGAAGGATCTTAACTTCGTTCAATTCTACGTAGAATTCGTCGTTAATCCGTCTCTTGCGCTCCGGGACGTGTTTCCCTGTTCTTTGCTGCTCTTTTCGTCTCTTGAGGGTTTAGGGTTAGTATATGGTAATTGTCCCCTCTTTCTGAGTTGGAATTGGGCTTTTATAGTGAAATTCGACACGGTCACGGCCTGGGACATGATAAGTCACGGCCGTGACACTCTCAGGGCACAAAATGAGCTCACCGTCGTGCGTCACGGCCTCGTGAAGTAGTGTCATGGCCGTGACACTTTCAACAGCTTTGCGACAGTTTCGTATTTCTCTCAGATGGAGGGGTAAACGATGTCCGATTGACCTGAATTTTAACCATAGATAGAAGACTTGCCAATCTTGATTCGGATAAAAGGGACTATCAATCCAAGGTCCATATTGTGATATATGAATTTTTTAGTCCGTTGCTACTTTTCAGGCGGGCTTCACGACCGTGACTGTGCCCTGCATCGCTTGGCTTCCTTTTCTGCCTCTTGTCACGGCCTGGTGCAATATGTGTCACGGCCGTGACGGAGACCAGTGTCTTTTGGCTTCGATTCTGTCCATTGTCACGGCCTGGTGCAAGGAGTGTCACGTCCGCGACACATGACTGATTTCTTCATACTTGCTCCGTTTTGCCTCATTTTCGCTCCTTGCCCGAGAGCCATACTAAGGTCCTTCAATGTCGAAAGAAGTATAAATATGGCGAATAAATGTATAAAGTGATGGCTAGAGCTCTATTTTAGCTCAATTAAATACTACGATAAACGTAGTGAAATACGTTTATCGCTCTTCGACAAAAACAACATGATAATCTTGTGAAAAATATAGAAGAATGTGAATCTTTGACGGGTAAGGGCAAGAATCAAGAAGCAAGCTTAGAGCGGGAGAGACACGTTGGGGTTCTCACTTTAGAACTGTTACAAGACTATTTTACTTGTGGAATCGGGTGAAAGAAGTGCTTGCAATTGATATGGAGGATGGACCTGATGGAAAAAGCCGAGGGCTTTGCTTGATATGGAAACCTTTGAATTTGTATTACTGGTTGTTTGATGGAGCATATTTTGGGAATGACTAATGCATTATCACAGGTTCTACAACAGAAGACTCAAAACATAGCCATTGTATTGATTTGATCAAAACATTGAAGAGCGACATGAAGAAATTTAGGGATGCTTGGGATGATTTGTTAAGTGAAGTCATTGGCTTTTGTTCGTCGAATGAAATCGATGTGCCAAATATGGATGATTTGTTGAAGGACGGGCTAGAAGACTGTCGATGGTCAACGCAAGACATATCTACATTACTATCGAGTAGATATCTTCTTACAGGTATTTAATTTGTTTTTCGTTTCGCATTAACAATATTTCATTATTCACCAAATGATTGATTGATCTTTATTGTGGTAATGATAGGCGGTTGATCTTATTTCTGAAGAGATTAACAATCGCTTTCAGAATCAAACTCTGAGTTGCTTATATGTGTCGGTTGCCTTGATCCTAGGAATGCATTCTCTAGCTTTGATCATGGAGGACAACTTCGTCTTGCTCAATTATATCCTGAAGACTTCAATTCAAGTGATCTGTCTGAATTGAATCACGAACTCAAGACATTTATTTCTCATGTGAGATCAAGTGTGGCTTTTTCTGGTATCAACATTGGAGATCTTTCAACGAAAATGGTAGAGATGAAGCGTAATGATGCATTTTCGTTGGTCTATCGGCTTATTAAATTGGTGTTGGTCTTACCTGTTGCAACAGCAACCGCTGAAAGATCTTTCTCTGCTATGAAGATTATCAAGACATACTTGCGCAATAAATGGGGGATGAGTTTCTTCCAGACTGTCTATTGTGTTATGTTGAAAAGGGAATATTTGTTAATATTTAAACTGAAGCTATTTTGTAAGAGTTTCAAAGTATGAGTAGGGTGGCAGTGGGGCACGGATTCCCCGTCCCCGCGGGGATCCGCCCCGAACGGGGCGGGGAGTCCCCGAGTTTTTACCCCCGCGGGGCGGGGACGGGGAAAGATTTTTCCCCGCGGGGATCCCCACCCCGTTCCCGCCCTGCCCCGCCTTCTATATATATTATATAATATATATATAATATTAAATTATAATTTAAATAATATTACAATAATATTAAATATAGATTAAATAATATTAAGTTAATACAAATAATATGTAAAACTATAATTTATATAATATTTATAACGAAAATATAATTAAATTTATATATTATATTTAAAATATTATTTTTTTAAAAAAAAAATTAAATCCCCGCGGGGATCCGGCGGGGATGGGGACGGGGACAATTTTGTCCCCGAAAGCCTCGCGGGGCGGGGACGGGGATTAGGTCCCCACCCCCGGCCCGCCCCGCCCCGTTGCCAACCCTAAGTATGAGGTCTCGTCGGATACAATTGTCTCGTCTTCGTCGTGCTCGTGTTAGTATATCTTCTGGTAATATTTAATTTTAATATTTGTGGCATAAGATGTGTTGGAAACATTATTTTGAATGAACCGTGTAGAACTTTGAATTTCTTAAGGTTGTTTTATTTTTTCATTTTGTTAGGAAGATTAATATAGAGCCCCGTGACGCTGGAAACCTAGATCCGTCCCTGAGCATACCATATCAACTAAATTCATTGTGCTCATGATGTAGTTGTTATTTCAATGAAATGAACGTTTAATAAACAGAAAAAGGAAATTATAAAATGAATTTGCATTAACCAATTGGGTTGCTGTTATTACAAAGGGTCTGTTACAAATATGAAGTAACTTAACTCCGTTAACCTGTCAAAAATTTGAATTTGTGACCATACGTAGAAAATTCAACGAAATTGGATTTGGTGAAATTGGATTAGTTTTCCCAATATGATGGAATTAGGATCCGTTCCGTGCAGAATTCAACGCAGAAAAGAAATGGAATATGTAATTATATGGATTATTTCGTAATGTCATTTCTAAAACCACTTGGTATAGGAGAAGAAAGCATATTATCTATGCTATTTTACTAAGGGTAACCACTATCTTTAATTACTATTTTTAGTTAATTATTATTCCTTTTAATTTCATAATTGATAAAAAGAAGGTACGCACTAACTTCAATTACTATTCAGTTAATTATTATTCTAATTCTAATTTTAGGATATAATATATTTACTATAGCATCTGAGTGTACAAGTAATACTACTATATATAGTGTCTCGAAAGCTTGAATGATCGAATGTGGCACAATTATAATCTCAACACTCATCAAATTACTGTGCATTATGCATCGAATGTCGTACAATAACACACTTCCAATTGCATGTTGTCATTCATGATTTTCCAATTGTATGTTGGCATCTTTACCTACTACTATACTATTATGAGCTTCGTTGTTAATATTTCGCCGCCAACTGAAATTATGAGCTTCGGTCAGTAATGCTCATCTCTCCCAGAGACAAAATGTTTTTTTTTTCTTCAATGTGGTCTAGGATTAGTCTAACAAAAACTTAGTTTGTAAACACGAATTACTTGCTTTTCTTCTAGCAAAGGTTTTGACATTTGATGGAATGCTATCGGTTCGTTTGCAAAGATCATGATTAGTCTGGGTTATTTCATGGAAGTAAAATTCGAATTAATTACAGATTTTCGAGGATTTTCAGGGATTGTTGAAGTCATTATCGTTAATACAAGGATTTATAGTATTTCTGACCTTATGTTGTGCTGTTCTTCGGATACAAAGATCTGCTGTTAACAATCTTTTTGAAGTTCTGCTGATTTTTATTTATTTATTTTTTTTTTTCTGAGTTCCAAGTGAAGTACCACCCTTTCAATTCATTATCATCTTCACTATGCTTCTTGGCACCCACCCAAACAATGCTTACTTGACTAGCAAAGTCATCTGTGTCTATCAGTATCTGAATTTTGATGCTCTCACCTAATCATTTCAGGAATGGGATAGACCAAAACCTGGAAGAAGGCCCGACATTTTCCCCTCAGTTCAATCCCATGAAAACTCCATTACCACCACCAATGCCAGCAGATCCCCCCCGAAGAAGACGAAGAAAACGAAGAAAGCAGGAGGAGATGATCCCAATAAGGAGAAAGCCACAACAGTAGTAATAAACAGTATCCGTACTTTCACACTTAACGCTTTGACGATGTCAGTCAAGAGCAACTATTAAGTGTGCCCTCAAACGAAGGTACACAAGCAAGCTTTGTAGTGTAGTCTAGTTATGTGATGCCTGCCCATTATCAACCATTGTATTGTGCATTTCGGATTTTCTGTAGTAGGGTTCGTTTTGAAATAGGACATGCTCACTTACGGCTGAAATTTATGATCTTGCTGTGTCTTTTAAGATCGGTAAGTTGAGTGTAATAATAAGTCTCAAAATATCGATTTTCTTGAAGGAGATTCAATGGTTTCCGTCCTAAAACTTCAAATCTCATTCTGGGAAACTCAGTATTTCACTGCCTTCTTTAAGTCTATAGGAACAATAAACGAGTGCGCATCAAAGTAAAATGTTGAGTAACGAAAATTTATATTACAAAGACGTGATAACATGAAAGATCCATTTTTCATTGTGTTACGTTACACAAGTCATAGTAGCCAGTTCAACGATGAGCCCAGAAATTAACAGACTGGAACAAAAGCGCAACATGAAAATGAAACAAGAATACGAGGGAATCATTCCTAACTCATTTCTTGCCACTTTTCTTCAAGCCCGAGCCTCCGAATGCTCCCTTCTGTTGAGCCTTTGCCTTGAGCTCCTTAAGCGCCTGTCGAGGGAAAGGAATCGAAGGTAAGTTATGTCGTGGAACTGAATTTAATCATTGAGAGAGAATGAACAACAAACAATACTTTTAGAAACAGAGCTGTACCTTTTCTTCTTCTTTCTTCTTCTGAATATTGGCCTTGTCAATCTGCAAAAAGGATATATATTACCGCTATAAAGGTCCAAATCCAAAACAAAACAGAAATGCAGTGACACACACATGAATATCAAACACAATTTCCCTGCAATTAGTACGTAATCTGATCAATTGGGCGACCGATGAAAGATGCAAAAATGTTTATTCAACGTATGCCTTGCAGTCAAATCTATTTCCTCAGAAAAATCTTACCCAATTCCTCAAAGGTCGTAATAAAAATCTATGGCAAAGTAGGAATACTTGCAAAAAATTCAAACGTCTGCATAACGAATCATTTATCTAATTGCAAAAAGCTAGCACAAAAGATCAAACAAGTATCGAACACAAATCAATTGCTTTGATAATCATACATCGTCGTATTCTTTCTTCTCAGCCTTGGGCTGCTTCAAAGGCTTCGCTTTTCCACCTGTTTACAGAAGAACAGACACATAAAATCGAGATTCAGCCCTTCTCATTCATCTCATAAGCAAAAAAAGAAAACCGAAGCATAATAAAATCAAGAAACCACGAATATCTTCATCCCCATAATCTATTTACCTAGCTTGGAAGACATGGTCGACTCGCAGGGTTAGGGTTTCGCCGAGATCAAGAAATAAGCTTTTGAAAACGATACGGAAAGAGAAAAAAAAAAGGTCCCCCAACCCAATTACGCAGCTATTTCCCCTACTTGGGTTGATTTTCTTATCTATTTATAATGGGACTCCTTTGCTTATTTACTATTTTACCCTTCCTTTTCTCCAATTTTTATTTCCCCAAATAGAACAAACTAGTAGTTTTACACGCCCATAAGTGTGTGCTACGTTTATTTAATTACGAAATAATAATATTAAAAATGGAAGGACAAATTTGGAAATATAAAAATATTGTGTAGTGGGTGATTTTTTAAAGCAACTAACAAGTTGGCTCAAAATTTGGGTGTAATTGACACACCAAATTGGATAAAAATTAACAGTTTTTTGAAAGTCCTGAGGATTAATAAAATAGAATAGATTTCACATATTCGAATCTTATATTTAGTTTCAAAATAGGGCCTAGGAGTATTCTAATGATTTACAAATTTACTTATTTTTACTTCTTTAATAAAGAGTTTAAGCGGGATAAAAACTGTAAATTAGAATGTAATTTGGTATGTCAATTTACTTTACTTAATAAATATTTGAATTATCTTTAACACGACATTCAACATTCTCTCTCCATTCTCTCTCCTCTTTGAAAAACCCTAACAGTTCGTCGCCGCCACCCCATTCACAAAAGTCCCTTTCACCACCACATTTCCCATTCCAAAATTACCATCGGCACAGTTCTCTCGCAGGCGCCGGCACCGTGCTCCCGTCCTCCGGCGTGAGGACGGGGAGCGAAACCTTTCTCTTTTTCTTTTCTTTTTCTTTTTTTCGCCTTGTCGCCACCACCACCGCTAGCCGCCGCCGTATTGCCGCTTCCGCCACCGCCTCCGACGCTGCTCGCTGCAATCGCTGCTGTTCCACCGCCACCGCCAGAGGCTTGGCTCGCTGATGCTGTCTCGCCGTAGCCACCAGTATATCGCCACCTCCGCCTCGTCGTAGCCGCTTGCCAGCAGCCACCCTCCACCACATTCCATCACTGTCCGCTCTTGAGTCTCCCATGTGGAGCTCGTTTCTCTTGCCGTTGGGTCAGGAGCTCTTTTCTCCCATTGTGAAGCACATTTTCCCTTGTGGAGCCCCTTCCGATGAGCGATGATCCCGGGTCGTTGGACAAAAATAATGTAGAGTACCGCAGATTTGGATTAATAGTCGTTTTCGTTGTATGTTCTATAGATTTTCTGTCCAAGTTTGGGGTTTAATTCGCTTTCTGTCGGCTTTTGTTACTCGTAGTGTGTTGCTCCTTGAGAGCCTTTATTCTATACCGGATTTGCGTGTCACCGGGAGACCCATTGGGCTATTTAGCCCCTGTATTTTTGTCTATCAATGCAAGCTATCGTTTCTGAAAAAATAAATATATTGAATTAATAAAATTAAAAGGAAATCAGCCACTAACCACAACCAAAGACATTAATGATAGGTTAGATATCTACATTTACTTTGAGCATCTCCAATACAGATCATAAAAATACACTGAAGTTCACGCAATAATACGATGTTTTTACTCTAACCGATAAACTGTGCACTAATTTTTACTTAATCTATTAACTCTATTTTCTACACTAAAATCAAATTCACATTTATTACTATCATAATTGACTTATTAAACCTTAAATTTAGAAGTTAATATATTATAATTATTAATATTAAAAAATTAAGTAAATTATAAAATTTGGCTCATTATTTAATTATAATTTTATAAAATTAAAAAGAAAATATCATAACTAAAAGAAAATTAATATCATTATTATAACTTTTATTATTATAAGAATATTAAATATTATAAATATAATTAAAATAAACTTTATTCAATAAATAGTTACAACTCTATTTTGGAGTTGAAATTGTGTGTACTTAAAATTAGAGTATTTCTGCTGATCAGCACATTATTAGTGTTAAATATAGGGTTCCATTGGAGTAGAAACCTACTCTATTTTTGTGTTATAGAAAAAAACAAATTACTCATTGGAGTTGCTCTTAATATCATTTACAACATACTATATACATAAGCACATGTGTTAGAATGTGCTCAACTACGAGTATGTAGTAAAACCTTAAAACTCCATTATATGATTTAAATTCAGTTTAATTACAATAAAACTCATTATAGTTTTCAACGTTAAAAGCTTCCTCTCGATTCGATATGTCTTAGAGATGAGCCGAGCTCCTGTATAATCAGCTCGAGCTTCGTCGCTCAGCTTATTTTGACTTTATTTTATCTTCAAATTTTCGCTAGTCAAATTCAAACTTTCAAGTTTCAAATAAACGAGCTCATGAGCCGATCTCGAGTAAAAAATATGGCCCATGATGCAAAGCCCAATTACGTAAAGGCCCGTATATCCCCCTCTACTAATAACTAATATTACCTCCGTCCCAAATGATTTTGGACATTTGGGGTTTTGCACAGGTTTATGAGTAGTGAGTGATTTTCGTTATATTTTATTTAATAGTTTTCTAATAGTAAAACTTAATTGACAATCTAACTTGACGGTAAGCGCTTAATAAAATAGTATATAGATAAATTATATATAATTGTCATACGAACGGAAAAGGAATCTCGTCAGGCAATATCTATACTCTTTTATTAATTGGGAGGGGGACTTAAAAACTGTCAAATTATAATCAATTTGTTGTATCAATTACACCAAAAATTTAAGCCAATTGGTTAGTTTATTCACGACAGGTCAATTTACACACATTCATGGAAAGACTGTCAATTTATATTTTATCTACGGTTGGTCGGTTGGTTTGTTTACTTTCGTCAATTTATATTTTATCTACAATTAGAAGTTATTAAAAAAAAAAAAGAAAAGAAAACTACCGCATGTCCACGCGAACTGCCATCGGACTATCCAACCAATGATTTAGGCACACATTTGTGTGCCAACGATACTAGTTTATGTAAATAATTATAGGATAAGTATATTTGTATATTCAAACGTAGTAAAGCTAATGGAATCTGGCAATTAGATCCCAAAAGCATCTTAGTGTAACTAGCATGCCATTTAATTTCATTTTGACGGACAAATTAAGTTGGAATCAATTCACTTTTCCACATAAATTGGTATACACGGCGATTTATTATACTTCTACAATGAAAAAGTAGTAATTAGATTACCCATTATAGAAAATTAATAATTAGATGACACCCATCATAGATTATATATATTTATTACTTTTTTTATCCAAATGGACACAAAGCTACAATAGAGCAATATTCAAAATGTTACAACATATTTGACTATTTCTATTGCGTAAAATACCGATGATAGTACAGTGCCCGTTCTAAAACCCCGAAAAAAGGGAACAGAACCCCCAAAGGGAACTCCCACGAGGGGAGGGAAAGGCTCCCACGAGGGGAGGGAAAGGCTCCCACGAGGGGAGAAAGAACTCCTACAAAGGGGAGAAATCTCCAAAAAACTTATCTCCTCGAGGAGAACCCGCCTGACACAAACGGCCGAGCGGTGGGCGGAATGATGGCGACAGCCGCCAGGCGAGTTGGGCATCGAGGTGGGTTGGTTGGGGCCCGCAAATGAGGCTGGCGGCGGCGGAGGCGGAGACGGGCTCGGTGGTGGCTGGCGGACGCGGAGGCAGGCTTGGCTGGCAGAGATCGGGCGCGCTGGGCAGAGGAAGGCGGTGGGTAGTTCAACTTTTTTTTTTGACAAAATTAAGAAGAAAAAACATAAAAGAACTCCCTACCTCCATGTTCCCCCTACCTCCATTGATGGAGGAGGGGAGGAGGGGGAGGAAGGATGGCGGCGAGAAGGATGGTGGTTAGGGATTTTTTATTACTTCGTCAACCGTATTGCCCAAAATAATAAGATCACTTATTGGGGGTGTTTGTTTCCTGTTATCCAACATCACGGTGATACCCATATCACGGTGATGTGAAACCGTAATGTGGATCAAGGTGATATGTCATCACTGTGTTTATTTCGGGTGATATTTCATTTTGCATATCAATGTGATATTTTTTCGGATACCCGACCGGTTCCGGGTTGCCCCGACTAATCCGGTTCGCCCCGCGTCGCGTACCTGGGAACGGCAGGTGAGGCTCCCAAAGGGGGGTGCTGTATACACAAGGATTCGAACCCGAGACCTTGCTTAAGCGATACCAAGCCGCTTACCACTTGGACCAACCCCCCGTTGGTATATCAATGTGATATTTGAATATTGTGTTTGTTTAATCGCAATGATGTCTGGGGATATCTTGTGGTCATATGTAACCATACGTATATTATGTAGTAAAAGTGGTTTAAGCCGCTGGGTGTTTGTTTCAGGTGATCCAACATTACGGTGATACGCACATCACGGTGATGTTGGTATCACCGGAATGTGGATCAAGGTGATATATAGGTAATATTTAACGTGATAGTTATTAATATTTGAAAGTATTATTTTTAAACATTAATAAGCATGTTATATAATTCATCAATAGAATTATTATATTTTTAAGCTTTAATAGATTAATCACTTACTAATTATAAGTATTCTCTATAATCCTTCAACATTTATTTTTTTTAAGCATTAAATATAAATTTTTTAATATCTAAATATGTTGGTTATGTATTTTAAAATGGGAATAAGAATATATAAGAAATGAATGTTAAAAGAGAAGGGATAATTTTGTTCAAAGAAATATTGAAAATATCAACCCATCACGGTGATGGAGGATCACCCTGCTTTTTGGGGGTAATCCAAAAGCTAGAATATTACACCGTTTTGATCACCTCATCATCACGGTGATGATTCATCCCACGCTAAACAAACCTGGTGATTAGAAAGCGATGGAGGGATTGCGGTGATGTTTTGGAGAATCACCCCAAAACAAACACCCCTTTGTTCTGAATATAATAACTTACTATCAAGTTGGACTACAACTGTTTTTATTCAATCGATTATATATAATTCAATCTTATCATAAGCGGTTTTAGTAATAAGCTGGCAATTCGACTTTCGGCTTGGTTATTTTTTATAATCAAATTTTCTTACAATTACCAACTTCTGCGTGATTTTTTTAATTCTTTTCATTATAACCCCAAAACGTAATTGGTCGGAAGCGATCAACTAAACAAACAACTAGTCATATAAGAACAGTCACTGACAACGATCGACTGTATTAACATTAATTTAGTCAAAACTTTGCTTTTAACATCAACAACATTAAAAGTGGTACAAATACTATATAGTTTAGGGTTCGTACATTCATTTATATATATTTATACATATAGCGTCACAATGACGAATAATTGCAATATTTACAACAAACTAATAAAGTCAACAATTTAACCACAAAAGGATATTTAAGAAATAAATAAAAAAAAAGATAAAAAGGCCCAACTGCTCTCACACTATTCATCACTCAACAAACACAAAGCAGAGAACCCCAAAAAAAGAAAAAGAAAAAAAGTCCGACGATGGAAGTAGCCGAGCAAACCACCTTCCCTCCTCCTCCAACCGCCGCGGCGGCCACCAAGCTCAAGCTCATCTTCCTCTTCATCAACGCCGTCCTCGTCACCGTCGGAAACTGCGGCGGCCCACTCATCACTCGCCTGTACTTCCTCCACGGCGGCAGCCGCCTATGGTTCTCAAGCTGGCTCATCACCGCCGGCTGGCCCATCATGTGTTAGTAGTATGATCAAGAAGCCAACAATTATATTGTTGCGCTTTTTATTTTCACGAATTGAATGATTGTAGAAGCGGTTTAAGTCGATGACCTAGAGTAAATTAATTATTTATGGGTCGTTTAAGTCGATGACTTAGATTGTAGAATTCCATAATGAATTAAATATTATTTACTCTAAATTATCCTTAATCTTGATATTTAGCATGGAACACTATTATCATGTTTAAGATTAATGTGTGGGTTAAATGATAGTTATATTCTACAAACTATTTGATAAAGAGTTATCAATTTAATCACACATATATATAATGGAGATTATGATATCGGATAGACCCGAAATGCAACATATATGGATTGTGTTTGTGTCATTATGTTTCATACGTGTCCCGAATTCTATAATATGAGATGTTCATTTTTCAACACTGAAAATGCATGTCAGTTAGCGTCGCTCAACGTTACCCGTAAAGGTATCTATACGGGTGATGTTATGCACCCGTGACTAGTGCAGCGGATTATGTTCATCAAGAATATTTTGTCCCTCATATTTTATGAGTGATAATGTCCACGGGCCCCTTGATAAAAGTGATATCGTAATGCATGCAATGTGATTAAGAGCAATCATATTTACGATAAACTTTTGGAATCAAGAAATAGTTGCGAGGATGACACATTCCTACCTTGAACTTATTTAGGATATTATGTGACGAGGAGTTGACACGGGCAGTTACTGCTTAAGGATGATGATTCGTATTTGAGTTACTTATTATCTATGTCACTTGGGTAGTCTTAACGTATTTGATAGGTACCACTTATGATTTATAGAATTAGAATTGGATCTAATTCTATTGCCACGTGACATGGATCCTACCGGGTCACACCGAAAAGAAAAGATCAAATAGATTAAATTTTGTATGTTACATGGAGATGTAAATATGATGACAAATTAATTATAAGATAATTTATTTGATTATCATATGATACAAAATAAATAAGATTCGTATAATATATGATATGAATTTATATTAAATATATATTTGATATGTATATATTTGAATATTAATTTATAGATGGAAAGAATTGAGTTGTAGGAGATCGGCTTCCAAAATCATGCAATAGAACATGCAAAGAAATTGTCATTACTTAAATGAGATCCCACGTCATATTGCTATAATAATTAGAATGGATTGCACTAACTATGGAATATAATAATGTACTGATCGTTTACTAATATAATAAAGATATTAGAAAATCTTATCCTATGGCATGATAGATGTATAAAATGGGAGTCGAGACCCTACAAACGTGTTCTTCCCTTTTTGATATTTACGAGCTCTTGGGTATTAGTGAAAATTTGATATATCGTCCGAGTATTTTCTAGCCGGATAAGGGACGATTCTTTGATCGAGTTCTTGGTGGATATCGGTAGAGATACCATATGTTTGGTATTAACTGCGTAGTCATCTCAAGATAATATCAGGTATGATCTCTACGAACGAGTTAAGTTTAATTCGCATGGATCTTGTCGGGTTGATATAAAATTTTTAATTTTCCGCTGCGTGTAATTCGTGATTATGTGCACCGATTCCTTACGGTGGTATCAGAGATTTCTTGCGTTGCTTACCTTGTTTGCAAATTTCTATCATTAATGAATTCACATGATGAATCTGATTGCTTCAACGTGTTGTTCAAATTATATTCATAATATATTCTTATATATATATGTATATAGATGCAAACACGTCACCAGTACAATATCATGTGATTATCGTTACAGCCTTGCTTAGAATATCCTCGTGTATAATGGATTATTATATACATTCTTATGTTAAGATTAGTGATGATGCCTTGATATTTTAGATTCATAATATGTACGTCCATATTCATGACTCAACGTGACCTATGGCTTGTTGATGATTTAGTATTATGATATAATATCATTTGCTGGCGTGATTCAGAATATGTATTTCATATGCATGATTCAACGTGATCTCATGGCTTGTTGATGATTACAATATTCCGATATATTACTACTTATATGTCTAAGTCACAGTACAGAAAGTCTTGCAAGATTATTATTTCATGTGATGCAATGATGATTGGCTTATGATAGGTTTTATCATTATAATAATATTCAGAATATGTATATGCATAAATCATATGGCCAACGTGTAATTTCATATGCTTAAACTGAAGGTGACTCGCGTTTGTATTCTGCTACATATTGCGTGTTTTCAGTTCGACCGGATTACCTTGAATTTATGTGTATTGATTTGTGATGTACTATGCAAGATTACTAATAATTTGCATCTCTAATCTGTTAGGGTATTATTTTGAATAATATTGCATCATATTTTAAATCAGAAAGTGATTTAAATATTCGTTAATATGATTGACGGATACGAGACCCTTTAAACTACTCCCTTACTATTCTATCCGCGCCGAATTAGAAAGAATATTGGTGGGACCTACTCAGTAGGCACCGTGTTCAATCTTTAAGAGTCGTGGGCTATGTCTGACATGTCGTATCAAATAGCATGAGTTTGCTTATAAAGGTACCAAAACTGTTTTGGGTCTTGGGGAGAAGTTTTGTTAATATACGATGTTGACAAAACCAAGAGTCAAATATGATTTGATTAGCAAGGTGTTGCTTACCTAAAATAGCTAAGATAAAGTTTCATGCCGCCGCTGGCTTATTCTTAGTGAAAATATGGATCTTGGACCTACTACTATGGGGCATTAAATTGTAGTGGGAGTTTTATCCTGTGAATAAAATACTTACGTGAAAATAACTGAAACATTTTTCCTCTGACGTAGATAATGGCAGCACATGTCGTTGCGTTCGCGTTTGGACAAGGACAAATTGAGCTCTAATGGGACCAATTTTATTGATTGGTATCGTAACCTAAGAATCGTTTTTAGGCAAGAGCGCAAGGAATATGTAATTAATACGCCTATTCCCAAAGATCCCAGTGCTAATTCAAGTGTTGAAGAAGTCGATGAGTACGACCGACATTGTTCCGATGAGATCGATGTACAATGTCTTGACTGTGGCGACAATAGCACCCGAATTGCAGAGCTACTCGAGTTGAGCACGTCGTACGATATCATGGAGTAGCTCAAGAAAATGTTTCAAGAGCATGCACGCGCTGAGAGGTATAATGTGACTAGAGCTTTGCTGGCATGTAAGATGTCTGAGGGTAACTCTGTTGGTGATCACATGCTCAAATGTTGAGTTATGTGGAGCAGTTGGAGAAACTTGAAGCTCCTGTGGGCAAGGAGTTGGCCACAGACATTATTTTCAACTCTCTTCCTCCCAGCTATTCATCGTTCATCATGAACTATCATATGCATGGAATGGACAAGAGTTTGGATGAGATCCATGGGATGCTGAAAACTGCTGAACTTGACATGAAGAAAGGAGTTTCTCATGTGCTCGCAATGCATGCAGGTGGGAAAAAGATTAAGAAAGACAAATTCAAGCGCCAAATAAAAGGCAAACCAAATGTTGGTAAAGATAAGGCTAAGGTTATCGCTTCGAGCGCTCCCAAGGTCAAGGTTGCTGCTAATGCTGAGTGCTTTTACTGTAAAGGCATTGGGCGCTGGAAGAGAAATTGTCCCAAGTAGCTTGATGACTTGAAAAATGGAAAGGTTCCAACCGTTTCAGGTATATCTGTTATTGAAGTTAATATTGCTACTTCTGATTCTGAATGGGTATTTGATACCGGATCGTGCGCTCCTATTTGTTCGAATATGCAGGCACTAAAGAATAAGAGGATGCTAAGAAAAGGCGAAGTACAACTACGTGTTGGGAATGGTGCAAGTGTTGCGGCTGTTGCTATTGGATGCGTAGATGTCTCTTTGCCGAGTGGACTTATATTAGAACTGAAAAATGTTCATTATCTTCCATCTATCTCAAGAAATATTATTTCTATGTCATGTTTAGACATGGATGATTTTATTTTACCATTAAGAATGGTTGCTTTTCATTTTATGAAAATGATTTATTTTATGGATGTTCTTATGAGAAGAATGGTCTTATTTGCTTCAGATGGAAAAACAAGTTGTAAATATCAATTACAAAAGATCCAAGATTTCTCATGAGAGTATGACTCTTATGTGCCATTGTCGCCTAGGTCATATAAATGAGAGACGCATTAAGAAATTACAAGAAGTGAGACTTCTTGGTCAATTTGATTTGGAATCAATTGAGACATGCGAATCTTGTTTGTTCGGGAAGATGATTAAAGCGCCTTTCACTAAAAGAGGCGAAAGAGTAAATGACCTACTAGGACTAATACATAGTGATGTATGTGGTCCGATGACGACTAATGCTCGGGGAGTTTATCAATACTTCATTACATTTACTGAGGATTTCAGTAGATACGGTTATGTCTACTTGATGAGACACAAATCTGAATCATTTGAAAAGTTCAAAGAATTCAAGAATGAAGTTGAGAACCAGCTCAACAAGAAAATAAAAGCCTAACGATCAAACCGTGGAGGTGAATATTTGAGCATAGAGTTTGGTGCTTATCTTAAAGAATGTAGAATTGTTTCACAGTTGACTCCTCTTGGAACGCCGCAATGGAATGGTGTTTCTGAAAGGCGGAACAGAACCTTCGATCTATGATAAGTCAAACTGAACTTTCTCTTTCCTTTTGGGGTTATGCTTGAAACTGCTGCATTCACACTGAACCGAGTTCCTTCTAAGTCTGTAGAAAAGACACCATATGAGATGTGGTTTGCTAGGGTACCAAATATGACTTTCTGAAAATTTGGGGTTGCGAAGTTTACGTCAAAAGGTTGATGGTTGATAAACTTGGCCCTAGATCAGATAAATGTTTCTTCGTAGGATATCCTAAAGAAACAAAATGATATTATTTCTATCATAAGTCGGAGAACAAAGTGTTTGTTGCTCGACATGGCGTTTTCTTGGAGAAAGAGTTTCTCACACGAAAAAGCAACGATAGTAGCGTTAGACTTGAAGAAATTCAAGGGACACTACAAGATGATATGGTTATGGGTTATCATGTGTCCCAACCCATGATAGCTTCCACCAGCGCGAGTCAAGAAGAGCCAATCTCGCAACAAGTTGCGGAAGAGGCTCAAGTATTGCCTCAAGTTGATTCGACATCAGTCGAAGTTGAACAACCACAAACTGTTGCGGATGAGGTTCAGCCGGAGGAACAACCTTTACGTAGGTCAACACGGATAGTCCGAATGCCTGCGAGGTTCATGGGACTACATGAGAAATCGGTATTAGATACCGAGGACCCAATGACTTATAATGAAGCATTAGACAGACCTTACTTTGATGAGTGCTAGGAGCCATGAAATCCGAGATGCAGTCTATGTACGATAATCAAGTTTGGAACTTAGTTGACCTTCCGGATGGTGTAAAAGCCATTGAAAACAAATGCTGTTTTCAAAAGGAAGATAGACATGGACGGTAGTCTGAGTACATACAAGGCACGACTGGTAGCGAAAGGTTTCAAACAAGTTCAAGGAGTTGACTATGACGAAACTTTCTCACCAGTAGTTATGTTTAAGTCGATTTGGATCCTTCTAGCAATTGCCGCATTTCACGACTATGAAATATGGCAAATGGATGTTATAACTGCATTTCTAAATGGTGATTTAGAGGAAGATGTGTACATGACACAACCAGAAGGTTTTGTAGATCCATTGAATACTAGGAAGGTATGCAAGCTTCAGAAATCCATTTATGGGTTGAAGCAAGCATCACGAAGTTAGAACAAACGCTTCGATAAAGAGATCAAAGTGTTTGATTTATCAAGTGCGAAGAGGAACCTTGTGTATACAAGACAATTAGTGGGAGTGCAATAGTTTTTCTAGTACTGTATGTAGATGACATACTTCTTATCGGTATGATATTCCATTACTGGAGTTTGTCAATCCTCATTAATGAAAGTGTTCTCGATGAAGGATTTGGGCGATCCTGCTTATATTTTGGGCATCATGATCTATAGAGATAGATCGAAGAGACTCATAGGATTGAGTCAAGGTGCATATATTGAAAAGGTGTTGAAGCGGTTTTCTATTCAAGATTGCAAGAAAGGTTTCATACCTATGTCACATGGTATACATTTAAGCAAGAATGAGTGTCCTAAGACACCTGATGAGCTGAATGAGATGAGTAAGGTCCATATGCTTCGGCAATTGGATCTATCATGTACGTCATGATATGCACTCGCCGTGACGTGTCATACGCGCTTAGTGTGACAAGTAGATATCAGGCAACTCCGGGCATAGCACATTGGCGTGCAGTTAAAAATATCCTCAAGTACCTGAAAAGGACTAAGGATATGTTCCTTGTTTATGGTGGTGAACCTGAGCTCGTTGTAAAAGGTTACACTGATGCTAGTTTTCAAACCGACCATGATGATATGAGATCGCAATCAGGATATGTATTTCTGCTCAATGGAGGTGCTGTTAGTTGGAAGAGTTCCAAACAGGAAACAACAGCAGATTCCACTACTGAGGCAGAATACATAGCTGCTTCTGAAGCGGCTAAAGAGGGATGTTGGATAAGAAAGTTCGTAACTGAGCTTGGTGTAGTTCCTAGTATTGATGGCCCAGTTGAGTTGTATTGTGACAACAATGGAGCTATTGCTCAAGCGAAATAGCCTAGGCCACACCAAAGATCCAAACATGTTCTACGTCGTTATCACTTAATACGAGAAATCGTTGATAGAGGTGATGTGAAGGTTTGCAGAGTTGATTCCGCTGGCAACACAGCCGACCCCACTGACAAAACCTTTACCTCAAGCCAAGCACACTTCTCATAGTGAATCTATGGGTATTAGATACGATGGAAATTGGCTTTGAATTATATGATTATTCTGAGGACCCTTGTTTATCGCTACATGCATAGAGATGTTTGGTTTTGTCTTTAGATCAAGTGGGAGATTGTTAGTAGTATGATCAAGAAGCCAACATTTATATTGTTGCTCTTTTTATTTTCATGAATTGAATGATTTATATCATTTTGTTCCTTGAGTAAATTAATTATTTATGGGTCGTTGAAGTCAAGGACTTAGATTGTAGAATTCCATAATGAATTAAATATTATTTACTCTAAATTATCCTTAATCTTGATATTTAGCATGGAACACAAATTATCACGTTTAAGATTAATGTATGGATTAAATGATAGTTATATTCTACAAACTATTTGATAAAGAGTTATCAATTTAATCACACAGATATATAATGGAGATTATGATATCGGATAGACCCGAAATGAAACATATATTGATTGTGTTTGTGTCATTAATGTTTCATACGTGTCTCGAATTCTATAATATGAGATGTTCATTTTTCAAAACTGGAAATGCATGTCAGTTAGCGTCGCTCAACGTTAGCCGTAAAGGTATCTATACGGGTGATGTTACGGCACGCGTGACTAGTGCAGCGGATTATGTTCATCAAGAATATTTTGTCCCTCATATTTTATGTGTGATAATGTCCACGGGCCCCTTGATAAAAGTGATATCGTAATACATGCAATGTGATTAAGAGCAATCATATTTACGATAAACTTTTGGAATCAAGAAATAAATAAGTTGCGAGGATGACACATTCCTACCTTGAACTTATTTAGGATATTTTGTGACGAGGAATTGACACGGGCAGTTACTGCTTAAGGATGATGATTCGTATTTGAGATACTTATTATCTATGTCACTTGGGTAGTCTTAACGTATTTGCTAGGTACCACTTATGATTTATAGAATTAGAATTGGATCTAATTCTATTGCCACGTGACATGGATCCTACTGGGTCACACCGAAAAGAAAAAGATCAAATAGATTAAATTTTGTATGTTACATGGAGATGTAAATATGATGACAAATTAATTATAAGATAATTTATTTGAATATCATATGATACAAAATAAATAAGATTCGTATAATATATGATATGAATTTATATTAAATATATATTTGATATATATTTGAATATTAATTTATAGATGGAAAGAATTGAGTTGTAATGCAATAGAACATGCAAGGAAATTATCATTACTTAAATGAGATCCCACGTCATATTGCTATAATAATTAGAATGGATTGCACTAAGTAGGGAATATAATAATGTAATGATCTTTTACTAATATAATAAAGATATTAGAAAATCTTATCATATGGCATGATAGGTGTATAAAATGGGAGTCGAGACCCTACAAACGTGTTCTTCCCTTTTTGATATTTACGAGCTCTTGGGTATTAGTGAACTAAGATATATCGTCCGAGTATTTTCTAGCCGGAGGAAGGACGATTCTTTGATCAAGTTCTTCGTGGATATCGGTAGAGATACCATACGTTTGGTATTTAACTGCGTAGTCATCTCAAGATAATATCAGGTATGATCCCTACGAACGAGTTAAGTTTAATTCGCATGGATCCTGTCGGAATCGGTTGACATGTTAATATAAAGTTTTTAATTTTCCACTGCGTATGATACGTGATTATATGCACCGATTCCTTACATCATGCTCATCCCCCTCCTCTTCTTCTACCTCCGCCGGCGAAAACTCTCAGATTCCGCCGCCGTCATCCTCATGAAACCCAGAATCTTCACCTCCGCCGCCGTCATCGGAATCTTCACCGGCGTCAACGATCACCTCTACGCCTACGGTGCTTCTAAGCTCCCAGTCTCAACCTCCACCACCATCGTCTCCACACAAATGGTATTCATCGACGTCTTCGCCTTCTTCATCGTCAAGCAGAAGTTCACCTCCTACTCAGTCAACGCCATCGCCCTCCTCACCTTAGGCGCCTTAGTCCTGGGCCTCCACACGAGCAGCGACCGCCCCGCCGGCGAGTCCAACCGCGCCTACGCCGTCGGCCTCGCCATGAGCCTCGGCGCCGCCGCCCGCCCTCTACGGCATCATCCTCCCCTTAGTCAAGCTCTGCATGTACCGAAAGGCCAACCAAGAAATCACCTACGCCACCGTCATGGAAATACAGCTCGTCATCTCCTTCGCCGCCACCGCCTTCTCCGCCGTCGGAATGCTCGCCAACAAGGACTTTCAGGTCCAACCCGACCCATTTCATTTTCATTAACTAATAATCAGCTCAAATAAAATACGCCTCAAATTTGTCAATTTCATCACCAATAACCAAGCTCATTACGTTGCACCCACGGAAATCTTCGAATTTTCTGCTCAATTCATCCATAATTGCAGGCGATTTCGAGGGAGGCGGGAGAGTTCGAGCTGGGGAAGACGAAGTACTACCTGGCGGTGACGTGGAGCGCCGTCATATGGCAGTGCGGCCTACTCGGCTCCATAGCCGTGATGTTCTACGCAACGTCGCTGGTTCCGATCACGGAGGTGCTCGCCGTCGTGTTCTACCATGAGTCGTTCAAGTCGGAGAAAGGGGTGGCGCTGTTTTTGGCTCTGTGGGGATTTACTTCTTACTACTACAGCGAGTATAAGTCTTACAAGGAGCAGAAGAAGATGAAGACGGCGCCGGCGGAGGAAGCCCCCGGCGCCGACGAGGAGAGTGGGCGGCGCGTGGAAGTAACGGAGATGGCACGCCATCTTCACAGTATTTGATGAAGAAGGACTATAGTAATAATAATAATAGGTTTAGATATTTTTACTTAGGTGATTATATAATTATCATATTTGTCTTTGAGTGAATGATTCCATCCAATGCTTGTTATGTGATTATGTTTGTTTGTTATTAAGATGAAATTATGTATGTATGACGCGCTGTTTTAATTTCTTTCGAGTGTGTGAGTAGTGTTATGATAAGTTCGAACGTTGTGTATGATGATTAAATATTATTCTAACGTACCTATCGATGTTAACTGTTAAGTTGTTCTGTTCGTTTTGGGATTTATACATAAGAGTTTTGTATATATATATTTTTTTACCAGCACGCGATTCTTAATATGTAAATTATTCGAAGGGAAGACATATTCGAGTCTTACAATAACAAAAAAGTGGTTTATGCATTGAAAAATGCCAAAACTTAAATTACGTGGAATCAGAGTCAAGAATTGTAAATAAAAAAGGAAAAAAAAAGAATATATTAATGAAGGTTTGTAAACCTAAACTTTATTCTTGTTCTTCCTTTTGGTTTCACGTTTTTTTTTTTTTTGTATTTTGTTTTTATTTTTGCATTTTATTGATGAATTTTTCATTTCTTCAAAAAATGTTTAATCCTTGGGAACTATGGTGTCAGGTGGATCCAGTGTTTTAAAAAGCGCAAAGCGCAGTGTGTCGCGTTTGGAGTCAGTAGCGTGAAGCGTAAATAGCGTAGCGCATTGCGTGAGTATTTCGGATAAGCTAGATATAATATAATAAATTATATATATTCTATATAATAAATATAAATATGGTCACTTTTTATCTCATTATGAGACAAAATAACAATATTTTCTCAAGAAATTCAATGAAATTAAAAATAGGGTATAAATAATTGATTAAAATCTAAAACTTAAATATGTATAAATGATATATTAAAAAGTTTTTATAGTCCCAACAACAAAATAGCGCCCATATCAATTAAAAAATCATTCATGTTTCAATTTACTATTAATCCAACTAAAATAAGCCAATTAAAATGATTCTTATAACTATCGAAAACTATATTGATATCCAAAAATATATGATATGCATGTCATTATGATCCACCGTGGATCTAATTGCATTGAAGAAAAAGGTGTTTCTCCGATCTAAGTTTAATAGACAATATTGTAGTTGAGTTTTAAGAATAATTATTTGTAGGCTTTTGGAGTTATTAGCTTCGTACCTTTTTCATGAATTGTTATTTGTTTTGGTTAAACATGTATATATGCTCGTTAATTGAGCGTCTCTAATCTTTGAAAATCCATGTACAAATTCACTATGATTTGAAAATAAAATAAAAATAAAAAGAATCACTGTCACATGGAGAGCCAACTACCACTACCAATGGTATTCAATAAAACGACGAAGCATAAAACTCGAGTGGAATAAAGATTCAAAAGTAATAACTAAAAAAATCTATGACATTCTCTATCTATGTCTTGCAATTAATAATTTGATTTGGACAAATGTTATATTACAGCTAGCAAGTCATAAACCATACTATAAATGGTCCAACATGGGTCTCTATTTATAGTACCACAAATCATAACGTATTCCCACCTAATAAGTTGCATAGTGAACTATGTAGAAAGTTACCTTATACGTGTTACATTAATAGATAGAATTCATATAAGTCAAGAAGCAAAGCATTTATTACACACGAAGTTATAGGACGAATGTCTTCCTTTTCTGGCGAAATTATTACATGAATGAATAGTAACCCTTAAATCTAAAGTCATTAGGGATTTCACTCTTTTTCTCAATGCGCACTATTCCTAGTAAAAAATAATACTGAAATTACATGATTCAATCATATGTGTTGTCATTTCACACACTCACACACATTCAGTGTTGTCTTCCTCTAGGATCTCATTTATTTTAGTAGTAATGAAGGGACGCTTCAAATGAGAACGTCGATAACGGTTAATTATTATTCGAGTTGTTGGATCAAATCTTACTAAAACATATACTTATCATACCAACACAACAAGACTATTTTAAACATAATTAACCTAATTATTTCGGGTGTTAAGACTCGTGTCCTACGGGCTGGGCTCGGAATTTTCGGGCCGGGCTTGAATTTTAGGCCTGTTGGGCCGGGCTTTTATTTTTCAGCCCGGAATGTTATTCTGGAGCGGGCCAGGCCACGGGCTTTGAGGGCCAAGCCCAATATATTATTTTTCAACAAGTTCTTGGGTATTGTACCAACAAGAAACCTTATTAGACCAACGTCATTTGGCATCGTACCAGCAAAGGTTGAACAATTATTTTACAATGATTATACTAACAACGTATCTAATTATATCAGTACCACTATTTATCTTATCAACAAATACTATTTCATGTTTTATTCGAAAAGTTTCCTAATATACTAGCAAAATTAGAAATTATACCAGCTTGTTCAAACAATTATACCAATACATGTGATTATCGTACCAACAAACTCAATTTTAATTGTCTTAAGTTAATCATACCAACATCAATGTTTATTATACCAACATATAATGTGATTATACCAACGACTATGTCAGAACATAGAACACAAACGAATATGGTGATCCCAACCATGAAGCGATCAAATTTTGGGGCAGAGCACGTATTACTTGTTACAATATACCTACAAAAAGATAATAAATAAATTATTAGTTCGATCGAAAATATATATGAAGGTATCTCAATGATTTATTATTTGATTCTTTATATGTTGAGCATTGCATTGCTCATGTTAGTGTGATCTCATACTCATCAACACATCCTATGATGGAAAAATCTAAATCGAGAGAGTTGAAACAACACATTTGCTTAACGGTTACGTCTTGATGATTCAACAAATGAGAATATAATATAATTGGTGTTCGTCACAAAGGTATAATGTTGATAACATGTGGTATAATTTTATTGAGGTTTTTGTGGTATATTCCGGTATGATTGCTACCGATAATGGTAAAGTTATGTAATTCTTTTTCGATAATTAGTTGATTCGTTGGTGTAATGCTGATCTCTGTTAGTTTAATTCCACATATAATATTTTCAAGTATAATAGCTAACGCTGTTGGTATAATATACGCTTCTGTTAGTATAATTTCCAGAAATGGGATTGAAAAATCATAATGTAATAAATTGGTTTGTTGGTGTAATATTACGCTCTACTGGTATAAATTTTCAGAATATATTTATAGTGAAATTACCGAGTTTGTTGGTATAATTGTCAGTCTTTGTGGTGTAATTTGTGCGTTTCAGATTTAACGATATATTACAATTATATTATTTACCGGTATAATGTTGATAACATGTGGTATAATTTTATTGAGATTTCCGTGGTATAATGAGTTGGTATTTCGGTTTGATTTCTACCTATAATGGTAAAATTCTGTATTTATTTTTCGGTATAATTAGTTGATTTGTTGGTGTAATATTGATCTCTGTTAGTATAATTCGACATGTAATAGACCCTTTTATTGGTATAATGTCTGTCTTTTGTGGTATAGTAATTCCAGTAGAATAACTCAAACCGTTGGTATAATGTCGGCGTTTATTGGTATAACGGTCAGAATTTGGATGGAAGTAATTATATAATAAATGATTTTGTTGTACAATATTTTGTTTTGTTGGTATAATATTTGTCTTTCGTGGTATATCAATTCGAGTAGAATAACGGTAACTGTTGGTATAATGTGGGCCTTTATTGGTATAACAGTTAGAATTTGGATGGAAAATAATAGTATAATAAAAGACTTTGTTGGTATAATGGTTCCTTTTATTGGTATTATATTTGTCTTTCGTGGTATAGTAACTACAGTCGAATAGCTGCACTGTTGGTATGACTTTTAGAAACTGGAAGAAATCATAATATAATAAATCACTTTGTTGGTATAATGGTTTAGTTTTTATCTTTCGTGGTATTTTTCTTCGAGAAGAATAACTAAGACAGTTGGTATAATGTCGAAGTTGACTTGAAAGTTATTAATATAATAAATGACTTTGTTGGTATAATGTTTCTTTTTGTTGGCATAATTTTTGTCTTTCGTGGTTTATTCTGCATATCTTAATTCGTATATAAAATAATAATAACACTATTCGTTGGTATAATACTGATAACAATTGGTATAATAATCTTAAATTTGACTTTGTATAATAAAGAGAACAATTGGTCTAATCTCCGTTTTTATTGGTAGAATTACATCTTTAACATTGAGTATAATTACTGGTTGTGGTGGTACGATTGTGACGACATGTGATATAATAATCTGGAAGTTTTTTAAATCGTTGGAGAAGGGTTATTATCGTCATTTTAGGCATTTGGGGTATTAAACAGGAAACTTTTCGCAGATGGGTACTGATCAGGAATAAATAACTTCAGGGGTATTTAAGAGGAATTCTAATCTTTGAAAGGTACTGAAAGAGAATTTACCCTTTTTTTGATTTTGTAATGTGGTAGGATTTGGATCAGACTTCTCGCGAAGACTTCTTCAATCATGTACGACAAGGAGGAATTTCTCGATTAGTTTCTCGGTCAAACGAATTTTTCGATCATAAATCAATTAATCTCGTCCATTAGTTAAGTAATACTTTGACTTTCAAAGGGGGTAGAATGTAATTTCGGCCAAGTGTAGTTGCATACTTTTTTCGATCATGCCAGATTTTCGATGACTCACAGTGATTAGCGAAAACAATTTTTGACTGTATCCAATTATTACTAAGTTTTCGATTGCATTCACTGTATCAACGACTCATACGTAACACAATTCCAGAATTCAATAAAAACAATTATTAGTGCAAATAAGGCATGGATTATCGATCGAAAAACATAGAGATAACAGTCTAACACATAATCAAACCAGAAAACAGCAAAACATGTCAGATTTTTCCAGAATTTTATGTTTTTTATGGAGAATACGAAGAACACAATTTATCAAGAATCCGACCGAAAACAACAAATTAATATGTAAAACTCTGGGTAATCGATCGAAATCATGCAATTGACAAGAACACTCAATTTAGCACAATCAAAGCAAAATCAGTTCGATTTTTGAAAAATCGGTTAAGAACTTGAAGAACAAGTTTCGACAGATCTTCAAAATTCGCTAAAATATGTGGTTCAATCGAACGAAAGCAAGCTCAGATCAATTAGAAACACATAATTGAACCTCAATAAAAGCAAAACAACTCATATTATGAAAAATCAGTTCGAAATTCAGCGATGAACAGTGATTTTCCGCGATGAACAGTAACTCGCGATGAAAATTTTCAAAATTTCAAAATTCGATCCTAATTTCGATTCAAATCCTAACACGCTCGGCTCTGATACCAATTGTTAGGTCCCCTGATATCCAACCTAGATTGATCTAAGAAGAATCGGATAGTAAATCTAAATAATTCGAAGTTGAAGATTGAATTTACCGTTGAAGCTTGAGAGAGAAGTGTAACTTGAAGAACAAGCAAGGGTAGGTGCTAAAATCTTCTCTCCAAAATTTCCAATTCTATTTTCGATAATGATCCTTGCTACAACATACTCCTAATTTTCTTAGGAGTTCACTTATATATACCACCTCGTAGTATATTTACACATGTAGCCCTATACAATGACTAGTTACAATTTAGCCCAAGACTACTAATTTACATAGCAAGACTAAGTCGAGCACTTCCGAGACTTTTCGATGACAACAATCCAATTGTCATTCCCGCCGGCCCAAATAATCATTTTGAGATCAAACCTGTTACTATACAGATGGTTACGGGTTCAGCATAATTTAAGGGCTGACAAATGAGGACGCAAATTCGCATATTTTGAAATTCACTCAAATTTGCAAGACTATTAAGTATCTCGGAGTGTCGACAGAAGTGATAAAACTGACATTTTTCCCTTTTCTCTGACACGTAAAGCCTCTGAATGGTTCCCTTCACTGCCACACGCATCCATCACTAGCTGGGAACAGATGGTGGAGTGTTTCTTGGGCAAGTACTACCCACTCTCGAGGACCAGTGAGATAAGGAGCGAGCTTGTGAACTTCAAGCAAGAAGGGGGCGAAACGTTGAGCGATGCATGGGGTCGATATAAGAGCCTTCTCAGACAATGTCCAAACCACAGCATACCCTTGAGCGTTCAAATGCAGTCGTTTGTCTTGGGACTTAGCACGCAAAACAAGCGCATCGTCGACGGAGAATGCAACACGAACGTTATGGAGCTCGATGATGCAGACAGACTTGCAGCCATCGAAAGGATCGCAGCCTACCCGGTGAGATATACTGAGCAAGACTTGGACCGTCTGGGCAGCTGGAGTACATGAGATACGTAGCTCACTGGAGGCGCAATTTGAGGCTATACACCGGAGACTTGACGGGATGCAAGCCAATAAACCCAAGGAAGTAAACCATATCCAGTGGAGGCAAGGGAACTTCTACTCGAACACATATGACCCAAGCTGGCGAGGCCATCCGAATCCGTCGTACGGAAATTCGCACTACTTAAAGCCTCCAGAAGCTAAAAATCAACAGAGTGGGCCACCAACAAAACAAAAAGCCGATTGGGAGATAGCATTTGAGAAATTGACGGGCTATCAAGGCGATCAGAGTTGTAAGACAGACGAACGTTCAACAAGATAGAGGGCACAATACAAAGTTTGGCGACTACAATTGAACATTTAACAAGTTCAATGTCCGAGCGCAAGCCAGGCACACTCCCAAGTAGACTTGCCCAACCGCCGGTTAACTGTAACCGGCGGTTGGTGGTTAGACCATTGGACTAACCGCCGTCTAACCGGCCGGGGACGGTTGCCGGTTAGCCGCCCCCGGTTGATGGTTAGACCAACCGCCGGTTGACAAGGTTACAACCGCCATTTTTTTTTAATTCTTGGGATTTGAATAAAATTTGATATATTTATTTGGCCGAATCGAATTATGTATCGAAATTTACTATATAATTTGCAAGACAATTACAAAAAAATTACATTTTACATTTTACAAAGAACTTGTATAACAAAATTTTAAGTAATCAATTACAATACAATACATACATATATGTATATTAAATCAGTCGTCGACTTTTCGGTCGGGCTTCCGCAAGTGTAGGCGAGAAAGCAGCGTATGATCTCTGGAGCCTTGACGAATCATCCTTGATTATGATCCGTCAAAGCATCCAGAGATCACGCGTTGCTAACTCACTTGCACTAACCGAAACCCCTCTTCTTCGTAATCTTCTTCCCTATAAAAAAAATACATAAACATGATTTACATTATAAGTTTAATTAGAAGAAGAACAAGAAAGAAGCAATTATACTATTACTTACTTATCCGGGCTTCGTCGTAATAGACTTGTTCAAATCAATTAGTACCTGAAAAATAACAATTCATTAGTTAGCCAATAAACATAATAAATATTTGTACGCAAAAAAATATAAGAGTTGGATACTTATCTTTTTCGGGCTTCGTCGTTACGTTAGGCTTGTTCAAATAAATTCGTACCTGAAAATAATAATTCATTAGTTAGCAATATAAACATAGTAATTATTTGAATGCAAAAAAAAAATATGAGACTTGAATACTTATCTTTTTTCGGGCTTGTTTGTTGATGTGGAGTCCACACCTCGCCGAATGCCTCTAATAATCCTCGCCGTCGCTGCCGCCGTTGCCGCCGCTTGTCTCCGTGCTGGTGGTGTCCTCGTAAAGGTCGTCGGGCGAGTCACTGGCACGCTCATCTTGGGTGCGATACTCGGCTCGAGTCCAGTCGTCGAGAAGACATTGGTAATCGAGGTTGTCGACACTCAAGTACGAACGCTTCTCGCTAAAGGTCAAACCGCCCATGCTAAAAGCATGCTCCACCGCGACGGTCGAGACCGGGATGGCAAGGATCTCCCGAGCGATCCTCGCCAACGTTGGACACGTTGGCGACACCCTCGACCACCATCTAAGGACGTTGAACTCATCTTCGTCCTCGAACTCGAAAGTCGTCGACATAAAGTTATCGACTTCTATGTAGGGGTTTTGGGCGGACCTTGGACGCTTGTTTGCGTTGAGGATGTCGTAGTAGTCAGCTAATCGTGAAGATCGACCACTAGTAGAACTAGATTGACCCCGCCCCGATCCCGATCGAGACGAGTCGTGGCCAAAATCGGACTTATACTCTTTAAAGAGCTCCTTCAAAGAGCCATGTGCTCGATCGAGTACGCTCTGCCAATAAATGCTATCGACTACCCTGCCCGACGATACCTTCGTATAGTAGCATTCTAGTAGTCTACCCGTACCATCTAAACGCCATCTCGAATCCAATATCTTCGCTATAATAAAGGTATCTGGTAACTCAAAAAAATATTTGAGCCACTTAGTAGTCATGTTGCCAACGGCCTCGCCGACTACTGGATCAAGCCGAAGCCCGTCGAGTATAATTGCAACTTTAACGCAATGATCTAACGCAAGTATGGAAGTCGGGTAATATGAACCCGACATCGCCTCGGTGGCGTCGTGAAATACTTGAAGTATCTCACATAAATTGTTGCACGGGTCCCACATCTCTGGAACTAAAATGTACGGCAACACTCTGTTTTCGGCAAAGAAGTCGCACAGCTGTGTCCGATATTCCATCGAACTGTACAACAACTTGTAGGTGGAATTCCACCTGGTGGGTACGTCTAAACTAAACTTCTTGGCTGCTACATTCTCTCTAGCCCAGAAACGCTTCCACTTCTTCCACAAAGACGGGTGCCGCATCAGGTAGTTGATTGCATAGCGTATAGGCTGGCCTGCTCCTTTAAACTAACTAATGCGTCTTGCACACAAAGGTTAAGTATGTGGCAAAAACAACGCACGTGGAAAAATCGTCCTCCGACTGACGGCTGACAATACTCTTCAACCGTTCAATGCTCGCGTTGTTAGCGCTCGCATTGTCGAACGATACTGAAAAGACTTTGTTAACTATCCTATACTCTGATAAGATCGTCCTAAGCTTGATGGCAATGTTTTTTGCGGTGTGCGCTTCATCGAACTCCCTATATGCGATCAAACGCTTTTGTATCGTCCACGAGTCATCGACTCAGTGACACGTCACGCCCATGTATGATGAACGTTGCCAATGATCGCTCCATATATCAGAGCAAATCGACACGTTAGTTCCTAAACTACCTAATAAAGCTACTAAGTCGCGCTTAAGCGCGAGTACTGTCTCCCTAGTATCCCGCGTCAGGGTGCTCCTCGAAACCTTCTTCGCCTGAGGGTTGTACGCGGTCTTGATCCAATGCTCGTAGATCGGATCGTCGGCAAATCGAAATAGAAGGTGCTTCGCAGCTATGAACTTGGCAAGCTCCCATCGCGCAACATCCTCGTTGTAATGAAACAACGACGTTGTGCTTCCGCTCCCGACCGCCGGTCCCGACGTGGACGAGTCCGTTCCGCCAAACATTTGATGTTGGTTTTGTGCTACCCCTAACTTAGTCGGGTGTTTCAAACGGAGATGGGAAGTCATTGACCCATATCCGCCCCCCTTTCTAAAATTATACTCCTTACCACAGTAATTACAAATAGCTTTAAATTGATTAACTATACTAGTAGGTACCTTACTGTAGTGTACCGCGAAGTTGTCCGACTGTAATCGTCGGGCGGCGCCGGTTTGCGTAGGCGCTTCCTCCTCCGCCTTCGTATGTTGCTCGGTGTGCGAGCTTGCTCCCGGCGACGGTTCGAACCCGGCCGCATCCTCGTTTAAGTCGCTGCCGAGCACGTCGGCGATATTCAAGAACTCGTTCGGGTCATATTGTTGGTAGTCATCTTGCGATGAACTACCAACGACTTGCTTCCCTTTGCTGGCCCTCGATTCACGAGAACCACGTCGGCCACCACCACGATCCATCTAAAAAAAATCTACACACGGATAGGAAAAATACGGTTAGATAAAAACTATAAAGGGCCAGAAGAGGATATCAAGGGTCGGGGCCGAGGCGGTGGCTGCGGCGGCCGACGGTGATGCGGCGGTGGTGCGGCGGCACGTGGCTGCGGCTGCGGCGACGGCGCGTGGCTTCGGCGGCGGCGCGTGCGGTGGTGGTGGTGCGGCGCGGTGGTGCGGCGGTGGTGGTGAGGTGCGGCGGTGGTGGTGAGGTGGCGCGGTGGTGCGGCGGTGGTGGTGAGGTGCGGCGGTGGTGGTGGTGGGGCGGTGGTGGTGCGGTGGCGGCGGCGGTGGTGGGGGCTGGCGGTGGCTGCGGCGGCCGGCGGCGGCGCGTCGCGGCTGCGGGAGGTGGTCGGCGGTGGGAGGTGGTCGGCGGACGACGGCGGGAGGTGGTCCGGCGAGAGAGAGAGCGAGAGAGAGAGACTGAGAGTGAGAGAGCGAGAGAGAGAGACTCAGAGTGAGAGAGAGAGAGAGAGAGATTGAGACAGAGAGAGACAGAGAGATTGAGACAGAGAGAGAGTGTGGCGACCCCACTTTTCTAATTAAGATTATTGGCGGATTTCCGCAGCGTAAGCCGCAGAAGGCCCGTCTGATTAAAACTTTTTCCTAAAATAATATACAGTATTATAAACATCCGTCTACATCGTCATCTCTGTACACGGGCCGAAGCCCCAAAAATATCGAAAGAACAAAAAGCCCTAACGCCGCTCCACAGGTCTTCATCCATGTACCGCCCTGCCCTCAAAAGTCTGTGGAGCACCGCCACCAGCAGCCTCAGTCACGACGCGCATCAGCGTCGGACTCAGTACCTACAACACGTAAACACTGAGTGATTTGCCCAGTAGGTGAATAAAATGCGTGTATGCAAGTGTGCACTCAACCCTGATCCCAATATCTCACAACATGATATAATGCACACTCTTTCTTTTCCCACATTCCTATTTCACACAACACAGGGCTCTAGGTTAGGCTCGACATCTCCGCGCGCAATAGACTACTGGGAGGCCACCCCAAGTCTCGCGGCGAGTTACGCCGGTAGTGCACTGATCGATCACGTCAATGTCCTCCTACCAGGTCGTATACCTCCCGCACTAATCACAAAGAAAATCCCATCCGGCGGTATGCACCCCGAATTGATCACGTCCGGGTAGACAGATCGATCACGTCTGTCTCCGCCAGGTGCCCAGTGAGCCCAACCTCGACTCCTCTAAGAGTCACCAATCACAAGCATCTCTTTCTACCCCGTACGTCAATATCTCATATTATTACCGTCACACTACGGTACAAACATATCTCGCCCTAACGTGATATGCACGTGCCATTCATATAAAAATACGGTACAACCATCTCTCGCCCTAACGTGATATGCATGTGCCATGCATGTATATGAAATTTCATAAAAACATAGTTTATATTAAAACGTACGTAAAACATATAAGTCACATAAGTCACGTAAATCACATAATCACATGAAACACATAATTGTGTTTACATATTGTAGATGGATAATCCACCCACCTGTCCTCCTGCTATTGTCAAATAGGGAATCCGGTGTAGTCCCTAACGATCGATCCTCTGAATAAATGCGTAGTATTAGTATATATATATATATATATATATATATATATATATTCTAAGGCTATACTAGTATAAATTAATTATATAAGAAATTATTAAAATATTCTAAACTTAGGATGACCTAGACCACCCGACTTATGATCAACTCTCAGTTAATGCACGATTTTAAATTACTCTGAATTACCCAACTAGTCATATTTTAAAACCTAGTTTCGCCAAGATTTACTTCAATGTCCAAATTGCCCGATCCTCAATTTCGCCGAATGCATTGGATAGTATCAAAATCGCCCGATTGTCTCACGCTGTAGCTCCCTTTTTCGTCCGATTCCTATAATTATATTGTATCCTAGCTTATAATCGGCCGATTAATCATACTTCGATCATGGTTTCGCCGAGCTATTCTTATCCCTACAAATCACCCAATACATCATACAAATTAAGTCGCCCGATTTACCTAGGTTCAAGTTGCCCGACTACTACAAAACCCTTCCCTCCAATTATAGTTGCTTACGATGTCTGGTGAATTTCCTAAGTGTTGAACCTCTGAACACGTAAATATTATCATATCAGTATATTTTGCTAAATCACATAAGTTTGATTCCACCAAATCCTAAATATCAAAAACCCTAGAAATCTCGAAAACTCTAAAATGCCGAAATTCTTTAAATGGCGAAACATATGAAATACCAAAAACTTATTAAATAATAGAAACCTAGATGAACCTTACCGAAATATTCAAATGCTTAGCATTCTAAATTAATCCTAAAACATTTGCACATCAAAATCCTAAGCAAATTCAAATACGAAAACTCTATAGGCTTATGGAAACTTTTGTGATTCTTATACGTATTGGGTTATGAAAAACCTTACATTGCTCAAACACCTAAGATATCAAAACTTTGGATTTTGTGTCACAAACTTAAATACAAAACTTAAATAAGCATATACCATAAACTATATATAATGCCACCGTTGAGAACTTATCAACATCAAACGCCCTCACATGCCAATTAGATCCTCTCATCCTAGGGTTCCGAAATTTTAGACTAGAGATCAGTTTATGTACATATTTCAGATTCTACCTCAAGTCCATAAAATTACTCGCATTCCTAAACTAGTTTCAACACCAAAAACAATACATCCTATAATTGTTTAGAGGCTATTGTTCTAATACCGAGAATTGCTTCTAAACATATCGATGTGTTCTTAACATAGCTATCAAGAAGCCATGAGAAGTTCGCATACTAACATATAACTTCACCTTAAGCATACATATAAAGATTGCATAAGCCACGGGAAGTTCACATAGTTAATTCTAAGTGCAAGCTAGAGCCACGTACACTATTTAATCACATGAATACTATCATAACAGTAGCGAACTGAACTAAATATTAAGGTGTTCTAATCATGATAATCTTGAAACCTTCATGTTTAACATATGATCACGTAAAACTATATACACCTTGGAAGCATATTAAGCATATCAAGCACAAAATCCCACATACCTTATTTTGAAAAATATAATTTCGATTATTAGTACAGCTTCTATGTTGCTGATCCCTTACGTGGTTTGAAGATAGCTCTACTCTTGAACTTCTCGTTGGTGCTTATATTAAGTGGTAAAATCGATTTCCCTTAGTGTTAAGAAATCGTTTATTAGTCACTTCTACAATAACTCCAAGGCCTCTACGTGTAGTCTTAGCCTTTGATTTGATAGATGAATATTATAGATGTATGTGGTTATCAACTCTACGTAATGTGAAATGATACCACAAAAACTTTCTGGGTAAATTTGATATTGAAGAAACTCTAGCCTTGTACGAAACTCTATCTTCTATGTGAAATGATACCACGAAAACTTTCTGGTAAATTTGATATTGAAGAAAATTTATTAGATTTCGATTCCAGTCCCTCAGTACTTCCAAATTCTCAATTATATTCTTAAATTAAATTTCATCCTATTAAGTTACACCTAAGACCCGTATTAAGTTTTTTTTTGCGGTTATTACAGAGAGTGCGAGAGAGAGAGAGACTGAGAGTGAGAGAGATTGAGAGAGAGACTGATATTAAATAAAAAAAAATTTGTAGCCGTTGTAACCGGCGGTTTGTCCGGTTAAATTCAATTATTTTTAATTTTTTTTTGAAAACGGTAGGCGGCAAATTCAAATTTTGAAATTTGAATTTTTTTTTGTTAATTGGTCAACCGCCGGTTAACCGCCTAACCGGCGGTTAACAACCGGCGGTTTGGCGGTTGGTCAAATCGACCAACCGCCCCGTAACCGGCCGTTTGCGGTCGCCGGTTACGGTTGTTGCCGGTTACGGTTACCGCCGGTTACGGTTTAAATTGGGCATGTCTACTCCCAAGCGAAACTGAAAGAACCCACGAGAGTACGCGAATGTCATTGAACTGAGAAGTGAAAAAAGCTTAAATCGTTCCAAGTGACCAAGGAGGTGGAAGAAGCAAAGGAGACAGAGACATCTTATCAAAGCGAGTCCACAAACACTATGGTTCGCGACCCTGAAAAGAACAAACTGGCCGAAGAAGTCGAGGGAGAGTCAGATTCACTCTTGGAGGAAAAGAATGTCAACCCACTCCCGCCGATAAAGATCTGACCTCCATATCCAGCAGCTTTACGAAAAGGGAAGAATCATAAAGATTTTGATCGTTTCATTAATATATTTAAGAAACTTGAAGTTAATATCCCTTTTATTGAGGCTTTGTTGCAGATGCCAAAATACGCCAAATGCCTGAAGGAGCTACTATTCGAGAGGAACAAGTTAGAAGAAGATGGAACAATAGCTCTCACCGAGGAATGTTTAGTGGTATTACAGAAGAAGCTTCCGCCGAAGCTTAAGGATCGAGGGAGTTTCTCTGTTCCTTGTTCTATGGGATCTCTTACATTTAATAACGTGTTATGCGATCTTGGTGCGAGTATTAATTTGATGCCATTTTTATTATTTAGGAAATTGGGACTTGGCGAGCCGAAACCCACATCGACTATCCTTCAGCTCGTCGATAGATCAATCATGTATCCACGAGGAAAAATGAAAGACGTATTGGTGGGCCATTACTTCCCGGCTGATTTTATCGTGTTGGATATGGAAGAAGACGATGACCTTCCATTGATACTCGGACGTCCGTTCCTAAACACGGCAAGAGCTATCATTTATGTCGGTAACGGTAAAACTTATTTTGCAAGTAGGGGACGAGAAAGTGGAATTCAATGTTTACAAATCTATGAAATGCCCTACTGATGATTCTTGTTCCTTTATCGATATCTTTGACCCTTGTGCTTTTAAGTGTTCTGAGTCTTTCAGGTACGACTTGTCTGGAGAGAATACCAGCAAGCTGAAGGACCGCCAGAACACGAAGGCTAAGCTCGAATAGACCCGCCAATCGGGAACAAGACTAAATCTAACCATAAGTTAGTTTCTTCTGTGTTAAATTTTAACAGGTGGACACCGTGGACTAAAAAGAGCAATGATTCTAAATCCAATAAAAAGGTGGTTTCGCCGAAGAAAAAGAAGAAGCTTCGCCGGAAAGACGGCAAGAGGATGGCATCTACATATGGCAAAAAAGGAAAACCTTCGACCCAACACGATGATGCACACACTATCACCAGGAAAAGGAGAACCCAAGGTGTACAACGATCGAGATGTTTGGAAAGACAACTCGATCAACATGATTATCCACCAAAATAAGCGGTTTGTGAGTCGAGCTAACGACTATAAAAACAATGCTTCTTGGGAGGCAACCCAAGGCCTATCGATGCATATAAATTATTTTATTAAGTCCTATTTACTTTATTGCCTATTTCAATTTTTCTAATAAAATTCACTCTCACGGTGCCGCCTAGTCACGTTTTCTCGCAGGCTCATAACTAGTTTGGGGGTTGCCCGTTCGCGATGGTTGCTTGTTTATTACGGATCAGCCAAGTCTTCTACATCGATCGACTTAAAAATTCAGGGCAGTGTCACTTCTACTTTCTCTTTGCTTTTAGTTTACACATTGAGGACAATGTGTTATTTAGTCTGGGGGTGGTATGTGACACATGCTAGATTTAATATGTTTACAATAGGTATCGATGTGTTTCGATCTTTTTAGTGGGTAAAACTGATGAAGGTTGCGATTTGAACGTCATCTGTGGGGTCTCCTGTCAATGATGAAAATTTTTAAAATTTTACCGTCGTTAAATGAATTGAGTGAGATACTTACGTGTTGCATTGTCGCGATATTAGCATGATTATTTGGCTATATTGACTGCTTTAAGAGAGTATTCCGTATCATGAAGCGCAACTTGCTCTGTTATGCATGTCAATGGTTACTAAATATTCAGAGCAACTCATTATGCTCGATGTTTATTCTTGTGTGACACGCATGGACTAAATATTTTCGAACTTGCTCTGTTATGCATGTCAATGGTTACTATGTGGATTTTTGTGTGCGAAAATGAGAAGGGCACTAGGATTGAGTCATTGGCCTAAATATTTCTCTACCTTACGTATTTACCACTCAGTGAGCCCCTTCGAGCCTATTTGACTTATTTGTTGATTTGGAGCCCAGATATTTAGCCTAATTGCCTCAGATTTAGCCTATACGACCCCGTATCAATGTGTTAATTTATCAATATCATGAAAGTGGCTTGTTGGTTGAGAAGAAACTAATCGTTGATGCATGTTAGTTATGAACTCGTCCTATGATATAGATCTCTCGTCGTAGTATTGCAGTGGACTAGAAACATCTCCCTTCATAAGACGTAAAAAAAAAGAGATAGGGGGCTGGTTCGAAAAAAAATGAAGCAAAAAAAAAGAGGAAAAAAAACGAGAAGCGAAAAAAAATATGCTGAAAAAAGAGAGAAAAAGCGAGCGAGAAGAGCTAGAAAAGAAAAAGAAAGGATTCGTCGAGTGAAAAATAGGCATGGCGTTAGAAGAGCAAAATCAGTGGTTAGAAGAGCGATTTGATGATTGACACGTTTGATATTTTTTAGCTCACTTTCTCATATGACCCACCTTTCAAACCGAGCCCCATTACAACCTTTGATGAAATACCCTTTGATTCGTGCATGACTTCTACTATGTGACTATGATGTGATATATTTGCAAGCGTAGAGTAATATCTTTTCATGTCGTGAATTGAGCGTCTTTATATAGATCCCTCTGAAAAAAAAAAACTTCGAGCAACTTGAGCGATCCTTGTGAGAGTTGTGGATTGATGCGTGGTATACTTTCAGAAATGTCATTCATGCTATGATAAGATTGCGACTTATTACCTCATGCCTCGTGCCTTGACTAGATCGTTCGTTAGTTGATGATTATCCCGACTTTATATGTTTGACGTTTTCTGAGATGAAACAGGAGAAACTGATAGATGTTCTATAATCCTAACTTGATTTGGTTTTATTTTGCTTTTATGACCGAGGACGACTGAAGCTAGTTGGGGGATGTTGATAAGTTAGGAAATATATTAACTTTATACCCCGTAAAAGCGTGTTTTCGATCGTTATTTACCTAAAATTTCCTCGACATCCTATATTTATGTTCATATTTATTTTTCGACAGATATCTGAGCAAATGAGATCGACAAAAGGAAAATAAGATCACTTTAGGAATGATTGAATCTTAGGGGATCGCAATCTTCTATATAGCTTGGGCAAAATTTGCAATTTGACCAGATTTAACTATTTTGAAGAGAAAAGCCACGTAAGGAGCAAGTCAAGGAAAGTGGGTGTTTCTTTACCCAAAGATCACGCATATTGAGGACGGTCACATCAAATAAGGATTTTATAACTGAGAATATTTTGGGGAGAATATCAAATTATGAAGATAAAGTCGGCTAACTCCTTATTATATATATCCATGCAATTGCTGCAAGGAGGGATCGAACAGAGTTTGACCGTTGAGAATCAGAAGCACCGAACGAGAGGCTCAGAACGATGAAGAAAGCAGAGACTGACGACCGAAAATAAAGAGGAGAACGACCAAGAACGAGAAAAGTCTGAGCACCGAAAAATGGCGAATTTCTTATCTTTTAATATTTCGTTTTCGACAACTGTTTTCTTTTTATTCGTTGCCATTTTTGTATATTATAATATGCTAGGATAATTTCTTTTGTGATTAAGGCCGTGTGAGGCCGGATTATGACTACGTATTAATGCAATTATTATTTTATTTAATCATATGATGTGAGTTACGTATTCTTTGTTTGTGCTTCATATGCGTACGTGTATTTTTGGCCTCCATGCGTATGATTATTGATTGGTTTATGATACGAACTAAGTGATTAGACCGATTAGAACAAAACATTGAATACCACTACGTAAAACCGACCAGAGATGGAATTCGGTTTCGTATGTGTGGTTTCCGAGACTTTAGGCGCCGAAAGCGTCTAAACTCGGGGAATTCACGAAGATCGAATGCACGTATAGGAACTACAGACATATAGACATATAGTTGATTGGTTCTCTATTTACGTAGGGTCGCTAGTACGTGAATAACGGGTAGCACATATATTAGGAAATTCCACCTTGACTTGATTCATGTTGATTAGATAGATGATATTGCATGAAGATGGAGGAATATTTCGTGCCGAGCATGTGTCTTAATAACGTTCGTCGTTAACTGCTCTATCCTCACCTATTTTATTTACGGTTATTTTATTTACTGTGTTTTATCTCTTTTATCAAATCATCAAAACTATAAAAATTCCGTTAGTTTAAATTAGAATTAGAAATATTTTCTTAGAATTGATCGAGCTGTCTTCGTGGATCGATACCCGGACTTCGTCTGTGTTACTACTTGCACGACCTATAACACTTGCTAGTAGTTGAGCGTGTCAAGGTTTTGGCGCCGTTGCCGGGGACAGCGGTATTATTAGTTTGAGGATTTTATTCCAGTCTTAGTTTAGATTTATTATTATTATTTTTTTATTATTTTCTTTTGTTTATAATTATAATATTTTTTTATTCACTTATTTTTATTTTTATTTTTCGCAGGAATAATGGAGAATCAAGAACACGAGGGGGTTCCTCCACGACCTACTTTACTAACTCGAGCACTTCCGGACTTTTCGATGACAACGATCCAATTGTCATTCCCGTCGGGCAAAATAATCATTTCGAGATCAAACCTGTTACTATACAGATGGTTATGGGTTCAACACAATTTAAGGGCTGACAAATGAGGACGCAAATTCGCATATTTTAAAATTCACTCAAATTTGCAAGACCATTAAGTATCTCGGAGTGTCGACAGAAGTGATAAAACTGACATTTTTCCCCTTTTCTCTGACAGGTAAAGCCTCTGAATGGTTCTCTTCCCTGCCACACGCATCCATCACTAGCTGGGAACAGATGGTGGAGTGTTTCTTGGGCAAGTACTACCCACTCTCGAGGACCAGTGAGATAAGGAGCGAGCTTGTGAACTTCAAGCAAGAAGGGGGCGAAAAGTTGAGCGATGAATGGGGTCGATATACGAGCCTTCTCAGACATGTCCAAACCACAGATACCCTTGAGCGTACAAATGCAGTCGTTTTTCTTGGGACTTAGCACGCAAAACAAGCGCATCGTCGACGGAGGATGCAACACGAACTTTATGGAGCTCGATGATGCAGACGCACTTGCAGCCATCGAAAGGATCGCAGCCTACCCGGCGAGATATACTGAGCAAGACCTGGACCGTCAGGTGGCTGGAGTACATGAGATAAGTAGCTCACTGGAGGCACAATTTGAGGCTATACACAGGAGACTTGACGGGATGCAAGCCAATAAACCCAAGGAAGTAAACCATATCTAGTCGAGGCAAGGGAACTTCTACTCGAACACATACGACGCAAGCTGGCGAGGTCATTAGAATCTGTCGTACAGAAGTTCGCACTACTTAAAGCCTCCAGAAGCTAAAAATCAACAGAGTGGGCCACCAACCAAACAAAGCCGATTGGGAGATAGCATTTGAGAAATTAACGGGCTATCAAGGTGATCAGAGTCGTAAGGTAGACGAATGATTCAACAAGATAGAGGGCACAATACATAGATTGGCGACTACAATTGAACATTTAACAAGTTCAATGTCCGAGCGCAAGCCAGGCACACTCCCGAGCGATACTAAAAGAAACCCTCGAGAGTACGCGAATGTCATTGAACTAAGAAGTGAAAAAAAAGCTTGAATCGTTCCAAGAGACAAGGAGGTGGAAGAAGCAACGGAGACAGAGACATCTGATCAGAGCGGGTCCACAAACACTATGGTTCGCGGCCCTGAAAAAAACAGCCGAAGAAGTCGAGGGCGAGTCATATTCACTCTTGGAGGAAAAGAATGTCAACCCACTCCCGCCGATGAAGATCCGACCTCCATATCCAGCATCTTTACGAAAAGGGAAGAATCATAAAGATTTTGATCGTTTCATTAATATATTTAAGAAGCTTGAAGTTAATATCCCTTTTATTGAGGCTTTGTTTGTGCTTCATATGCGTACGTGGGTTTGGCCTTCATATCCAGCAGCTTCACGAAAAGGGAAGAATCATAAAGATTTTGATCGAATCATTAATATATTTAAGAAACTTGAATTTAATATCCCTTTTATTGAGGCTTTGATTGGTTTATGAGATGGACTAAGTGATTAGACCGATTAAAACAAAACATGGAATACCACTATGTAAAACCGACCAGAGATGGAATTCAGTTTCGTATGTGTGGTTTCCGAGACTTTAGGCGCCGAAAGCGTCTAAACTTGGGAATTTCACGAAGATCGAATGCACGTATATGAACTACAGTCATATAGACATATAGTTGATTGGTTTTCTATTTACGTAACGTGAATAACGGGTAGCACACATATTAGGAAATTCCACCTTGACTTGATTCATGTTGATTAGATAGATGATATTGCATAAGACGTAGGAATATTTCGTGCCGAGCATGTGTCTTAATCACGTTCGTCGTTAACTGCTCTATCCTCACCTATTTTATTTACGTTTATTTTATTATTTGTGTTTTATCTCTTTTATAAAATCATCAAAACTATAAAAATTCCGTTAGTTTAAATTAGAATTAGGAATATTTTATTAGAATTAATCGAGCTGTCTTCGTGGATCGATACTCGGACTTCGTCCGTTTTACTACTTGCACTACCTAGTACATTGCTAGTATTTGAGCGTGTCAAGTTTTTTGTGCCGTTGCCGGGGAAAGCGAGCCTGAGCCTCGCCGGAAGCCGTCGGAAATGGTCGGAGAAGGAGGCCGGACAGACTGTAGTTGAAATGAAGCTGAAGATGAGCGAGGTACAGTTGCCGTCCGATCTTGTGCGCGCCTGATCTAAGGGCTGGCATTTAAAGATGGTGCTTTAAATGAGGATCGTTAGATGGCATGCGAAATGTAATGAACAGCCGAGATTAGAAGGAGCAAGATGATGTGGATGATGGATCTCGGCTGTCAGATCAAGATCGAACGGCTGATAGTAAGGCGGATTTTCACTTACTAAGTCGTCATACGATTTATGCCCACACAAGTGCATGTGCGACGTGGCTCGATCTTAAGCGTCCGATCCGAATAATCGACGGCTAGTATTGATCGACACTTAAAACTTTTCAGATATGTAAGTTCGATTTATTGGTTTAATCTGTCATCTTTGCAAGCTCGTAGGTCTGTGTAGAGTGAGAATCTCTGAGAGGTGATAACACAAAAGTTGTAGAGTGCTGAGAGATCTGTAATGTGCGTGTTGAGAGTAATACAGGACAGGCTCGGTTGATTCGTGGATGTAGGCTAAAGTTAGCCAAACCACGTAAATTCACTATCAAGTGTATGTGCATTTTTGCATGCTGTTTTCGAGCTGATTGAGCTCGCGATAGCTCAGATTAGTGAGAGAGATTAGCATACATCGAAAGTACATTGAATTGCGATCTCAACGGCGCTGCTCAATCAACAATTGGTGTGGTGAGCGTGGACAAGCGCTCGGATCTATGATCGATGGCAGCATCGAAGCTTGAGATGGAGATATTCAATGGTTCTAATGATTTTGGGCTATGGAAGCTCAAGATGAAGACTGTGCTTGTGGAGAAAGGTCTTGAGGAGGCTTTGAGCCTGATGATGAGATGGGACCGAAGGATATGTGTGGCGACCCACGTTCTCTAATTAGGATTAGTGGCGGATTTACTCAACGTAAGTCGTGGAAGACCCGTCTAATAAAACTTTTTCCTAAAAGATAAAATAATATAATAAAATATTATTTTACATAGTAGTATCTGTACAACGGGCGTAGCCCCAAAAATGTCAAAAGAACAAAACCCTATATCGCTCCACAGGTCTTCATCCATGTAACGCCCGCCCTCAAAAGTCCGTGAAGCACCGCCACCAGCCGCCTCAGTCTTGATGCGCGTCGGCATCAGACTCAGTACCTACAACACGTAAACACTGAGCGATTTGCCCAGTAGGCGAATAGAAATGCATGTATGCACGTCAACGCTCAATCCCGATCCCAATATCTCACATGCAATGTTCACTCTTTCTTTTTCCACAATACTGTCTCAAATCACACAACACAGGGCCCTAGGTCAGACTCGACACCTCGCGCGCCTATAACATAACGAAAGCTTACACTAGCAGCGTTTTGACGTTCACGCAACTGCCCTGCTAGGTCGCTCTTCTGTAAGCGGTAGCCTACACCGACAGTGTTTTGACGTTCACGCAATTGCCCTGCCAGGTCGCTCCCTCCGCTAAAATAAAATCACGACGGTTTTGCACATCGGGACGTTCACGCCCGAGTAGACAGATCGATCACGCCTGTCTGCCGTCAGGTGTCATACGAGTACCAACCTCGACTCCTCAACGAGTCAACAACAAAAATCACAAATATCTCATTCTACCCTGCTCGACAATATTTCAAATCAACCCTCTCAATAAGGTGTAAATATCTCACCTCTGTGATATGATATGCATATGCCATGCATATAAACTTGATAACGTATAAAAACACAATCCACATGAAACGTACGTAAAATATGTATAACACGTAAATCACATAAATCATTTACTCACATAGAAGCAAATAAGATCAGATATGTGTTTACGCATTGTAAATGAATAATTCACCTACCTGTCCTCCCGCTATAATCGGTCACGGTATCTGGTAAATCTTTTAAATGTCGAAACTCTGGACAGGTAAATATTATTATGTTAATATATTTACTAATTATCGTAAGTCTCGAAATTCTCAAATCGTAAATATCGAAAACCCTAAAATACCGAAAACCCTAAATTTATAGAAAACCTTAAAATAAATGATATCGTAAGCTTTTGAAGTAATACTGAGAACCTTCACTAATTCTATGTTACAAAGATCCATTTATATGTAGGTTCCATTAATATACATATATATATTTGTATATATACACCCACACCCTCATCCATACGTGTTGTTCTTATAAACGGTGATGTATATTAAAGTATTCAACAATAGTATATACACACACGCATCCTTAAGGTTCTAGGTTAAAGTATACTAGTTATATTCAAAAGTAGCATATAGCCACCACATGTACTTTTAGGCTCTTTGATGGCTATTTTAATTAGTAAACATGCGTGTGTATAAATAGGAAATAGGTAGGTTTAATCATTGCATGTGGTGTCGAGAACTTTGTTAGGGGAGTTAAAAGTTGAAATGTTTCATTGAGGTCGAGATCTTTTATTCATTGAAAAAGGTAAATCTCGAGAACTTTTCTTTGAAAGTATCGAAATCTTTGAAATACTCCTAACATGTCGACATCTTTTAATATAACATGTCAGACATCTTTTAATTCATAGTGGTTCTCGAGATTACTCTTACGAGACTTTATACTTCTCGAGATCTTTTTATTATGCCTCTCGACATCTTTCTAGTTGTTATATCTCGAAATCCATCTATGATAAGGTCATTAAATCTCGAGAACTATTTATCATACATTTCGACATCTTTCTATTACGCAACTTATTATTCATTTCGAAATCTTCCTATTACACATCTCGAGATTTCTTATTATACACTTCGAAATCTTGGGTGGTACTCTACCATGTCGAAAACTTCCAAAAAATCGTGATTCTCCCTGAAAATTCTAAAAACTGTACTGTTGAGATTATTTTCAAAGTTATGCTAAAAGTAGAGATTCATATATTATCGAAATCAGCTTCAAATATTATATTATCGAAATTCATACTCCAAACGAATCATCAAACCCTTATGACGCTTTTATTTGAAATTCAGCAAAGACTTGGTACATCGCTATCTAAACACTCAAGAATATGAGTTTGCATTTGAAAGTCCAAGCTTTATACTACAACTAATACCTTCACGACTCCTTAACATAATTACCTAACTTGAAACATATAATACATAATCGTATGGTATGCATAAGAAGATAGTATAATGATAAAGTTTTGATCTTCCTTACCTCAAAATCTGATTTTTGATTTGTTACAATAGTTATGGTGATGTGGACTCAACTGGACCCTTAAAAAGGGGGCGGTTTCCAAGACGCCGAAAAGGAGCACGAAAGGTCGCGTCCTTTCAGTGAATCACGAAGGAAGGACCTTAAGGGGAAGAAAGACCTAGCTTACTTATTTACTCTTACTTACTTATTTACTCTAATTCACTTTTGTTCCCAAAAATAAATTAGAGTAGGGGAGTGGTTGATGTGGACTCAACTGAGACGGGCTGGAAAAAAGCAAATAAAGAAAGGCCCAACAAGGCCCGTGAAGAAGATGGCCCATAATGAAGTATCTGCCTGGGAGGAAGGATCTGCAAGGACCTGACGGGCACAAGCCTTGACAGGACAAAAGGAGAACCATTGTGTATAAAAGTACAGTAACAATGGAAGGAAAAGAAGATAGCTGCAGGGACGCGTGTCACTTTATCACAGGAAGATATCACTGAGCAAATCACTGTAACTATCGCAGAAGACATTCCATCAAGCAATCAGTCATCTTTCCTAAGCACCCTAGGTGGTACGTCCCCCAGAAATCCTGGAATCTGACAGCAGACAAACGGCGGGGAGCTGGTATAAAAGAAGGACTTGGCCATATTTTCCAGGGGATTTTTTATCTCTCTACAAAACATTCACCTAACATTCTCTCTTTAGATATATTGAACGTGTTTTCATATTTTAGGAGCGAATGAGAGGATTATATGAGTGTGTAACGCGTTGCTACTTAGTGAAAAATAGTTCCCAACGCCCCGTGGACGTAGAATCCGATAGGATTCGAACCACATAAATCCCTGTTGTTCTTTCTGTTTACGTCCCGGCATCCACAACCCCTCGCTTACCCGGAAAACTGCATAACTATCAATCTACTGCAAACTATCCAGAGCCCCCACACATAAAAATATCTTTGATTGGGTTTGCCCCATATCAAATGGCGCCATCTGTGGGAAACCGGAGTTAAAGGCGTGAGAAATTTCTCGAGCAAGGTACGAGGTTGCGTTGAAAAATTTCTCGTGTGCTTTTTATTTTTGTGTTACAGGGATAAGACGAGAAGCAAGAGGACGCTGATGGAGGGAGACTCTTCTTTACCGAAAAACTTGGACCCGCAGTATAAGGAGGTTGCAGGGGGCGACACGGCAAGGCAAGACGCCACCCCGGCACCTACTCCTGTTGTCATATCGCCAGAAATACCAATCACCTTGAATGCCGCACAGTTGGACCTCTTGGGGCGCAACACTGTCAATAGCACCCTGGCTGAGAGAAGGAAGAAACGGAGACAACGAAAAAAGGCCCAGCCACGTGTCGAGACCGAGCAAGTAGACGGTAAGTTCACAGAAGTAACTGGGGAAAACGAGACGCAGCCGCAACCCCAGGCAACGCCCTCTGAACACATCAAGCGATTGTCCGAATCAGAGAATGAGTCAAGGAAGGAAGAACCCCCCAAGCAACCTGAGGGACGTGGGGGAGCTGCGGAACAGGTTCGGGGGAAGGAGGATGAGCCAAACAAGGCGGATCAGCTAGAAAATGATGTTAGAACCCCCACGCTGATCTCCATTGAGTCCGTCAGCAAAGCCCCGGACCATGCTAAAGGTGCAGGAGGCTCCAAAAGAAGGAAAAAGGTCATGCTACGCCCAGAGGAAAAAGAGGAAACTTGGACCAAAAGAGAAAAAGAGTTGCGGGATCAACTGGCGGACCTTAAGCAGGTAGTGGACGGTGTCAGAAGCAGAACCATGCCGCCAAGGATAGGAGAAGGGCTAGTAGCGGGGACGCCTTTTGCAAAGGAGCTACTAGTGGGGGAGGTCTCATCTAACTTCAAACAGTTGCCATATGAGTACGATGGGACGACGGACCCCGTGGAGCACGTCCTGCGTTTTCAGAACACCATCCTGCTTCATGATTTCTCGGATGGGGTCAAGTGCAGAGTGTTCTTAACCACCTTAGTAAGGGCAGCCCAGCAATGGTTTAGCCAGTTAGCACCGGGATCTATCAAATCTTTTGAAGAACTCCAGTTGATATTCATCACTCAGTTCGCCAGCGCCCGAAAACAGCCTAAATCCGACATGTCGCTCTTCCAAGTACGGCAGGGGGAAAATGAGAGTCTACGAGCATACATAAGCAGATTCAATATTGCAGCTTTGGAGGTACCGACGGCTATGCCTTCTGTCAAGGTTAGTGCCCTGATAAACGGACTTCGGGACGGGGACTTCTTCGCTTCTCTCTCCAAGAGACCACCGCCGACTTTCGAGGACCTACTACTGAGGGCGGACAAGTATATTAACTTGGAAGAGAGCAAGATGGCCAAAGCACAAGAGGAGAAGCAGATAACCACGCCAAAGAAGGAAGGGGCCGTGAGAAGCCAAGGACATGCGAGGCCACCTATGCGTCTGCCTCACAAAGAGCTTTGGGGATCTCCGGCCAGGGCCCCACGGAGGTTCACTCCACTACGTGCTAATCCTGAGGAGGTCTTAGCTGTAGCAGGACGACACCCAGCCTTAAGGAAGCCCCTTGCCGGATCCTCAGGACCTTCTAGACCTTACTCTAACTTATATTGTCGTTACTATAATGAATACGGGCACCATACTAACAATTGCTATCATCTGAAGGATGAGATAGGGAGACTTATACAGGCGGGCCATTTGAAGGAGTTTGTTAAGCGGGGACCTGAGCCCATCCCCCGGAAGCACGAAAAGGAAGAGGGGGACCTGTGCCGAATAAGGGTAAACCGTTGCCACCTCCAGCAGACAAAGGTCCTCCAGGACAGCCCAGGGCCCCCATCCTGATTATTATCGGAGGTCCCAGTGGTGGAGATCCAATCGAGCTAGGAAGTCTTATGCCAGGACAACTGGGGAACTCCGACCATGGGGATTAGTAGGGCATACGGAGGCCATCGCGAACGTACAATTCGGACCAAAGGACGAAGAACACAACTAGGCCGCATAACGACGCTTTGGTCATCACAATCGATATCGCTGGATACGATGTATCCCGAGTCTTTATAGGTGGGGGAAGCTCAGCTGACATCTTATTCCTAGACTGTTTCAGAAATGGACCTGGAGTGGAGCTACGACCCGTTTCCACTGCCTTGTACGGATTCGGGGGACCTGGGATACAGCCCATGGGAGAAATAACGTTACCCGTCGGAATGGGAAGAGATCCAGTTCGGATTGTGAAAATGATCAACTTCCTTGTGGTCGACATCTCCTCCTCTTACAATGTCATTCTGGGACGACCCGCCATCACCGAGTTCAGAGCAATCCCCTCTACTTACCACCTGAAAATTAAGTTCCCAGTAGGGGAGCATGTCGGAGAGATATTGGGGGATCAGCAAAGTTCCCGCCGATGCTACGCCAATGAAGTCAAGGCAGTAACTAAGGGAAAAGAGGACGTCAGAGAAGGAAGCGGTCGAGACAAGAGGATTAAGATCGAAGGAGGGGGACCTACGATCTTGCAGCCGAACCAGATGAGAAGCTAGTCAACATAGAGCTGTATCCCGACCAACCAGGGAGGACTACCAAAATAGGGACACACCTAGGGGAACAAGCCACAAAGGAGCTTGTAGGGTGTCTGCAGAGGAACGCGGACTTATTCGCATTTTCCCCAAAGGATATGACAGGAATCCGCACTGATATAGCCAAACATCATCTAAACGTCCTACCTGGCACTAAGCCCGTTAAGCAGAGACACCGACTATGCGGGGCCGAAAGGGCGCAGACCCTGAAGGAGGAGGTCGACAAATTGCTTCAAGCGGGCTACATCCAGGAGATCCAGTTCCCCACCTGGTTGGCTAATGTTGTCCTGGTAAAGAAGGGAAATGGGCAATGAAGAATGTGTATTGACTTCAGGGACCTCAACAAGGCCTGTCCCAAGGAGTACTACCCGCTGCCCAGAATAGACCAACTTGTGGACTCCACTTCTGGTGTGAGGTCCTCAGCATGATGGACGCCTACAAGGGCTATCACCAGGTAAGTCTTGATTCAAATGACTTTGATAAGGTTTATTTTGTGACACCAGAGGGAATATAGATACGTTCGGATGCCCTTTGGACTCAAAAACGCGGGAGCCACGTACCAACGGATGGTGGATAAGGTCTTCAAGCAGCAATTAGGCCGGAACATGGAGGTGTACGTAGATGATATGCTCGTAAAGTCCATACACCTCACCGATCATACCAGGGACTTGGAGGAGGCGTTCGAAGCAATTAGAGGAAGCGACATGAAGCTGAACCCCGAAAAATGTGCATTCGGAGTCAGATCGGGAAGTTCCTTGGTTATATGGTGACCCAGCGAGGTATTGAGGTAAACCCCGCGAAAGTAAAAGCTATTCTGGAGATGCAACCTCCCCAGGGCGTCAAGGAAGTCCAGAGGCTCACGGGGCGGTTGGCAGCCCTTAGTCGATTCATCTCCCACTCGGCCAAGAGGAGCCTACCTTTCTTCAAGGTACTACGAAAGAACAAGCAATTCGAGTGGACCAAGGAATGCCAGCAAGCCTTTGAAGAACTAAAGGAGTACCTCCACAACACCCCCTTTTGACTAAGCCTTTGATTGGGGGACGTGCTGGTACTGTATTTCTCCATAGGGGACCACGCAATAAGCTCCGTCCTGTTAAAGGAGGAAGGGACCTCCCAGAGGCCCATCTATTTCGTAAGTAAAGTGCTGCTGGATGCAGAAACTAGATACTCCGAGGTCGAGAAGGCCGCACTAGCAGTGATGACATCTGCTCGCCGACTTCGGCCATATTTCTTATCACACAAGGTGAGCGTGCGGACTGACTTCCCTCTGAAGCAGATTAGACAAACCAGATCTATCAGGAAGGATGGTAAAATGGGCCATCGAGCTAGGGGAGTACGATGTGGAGTTCGAACGAATGACCGCCATAAAGGCCCAGGCCCTCTCAGACTTCGTCCTCGAAACCATTAAGGGACCTCCCAAACGCCGATGGAAAGTATATGTGGATGGGTCCGCCACTTCTCAAAGATCGGCGGGAGTTCTCATCATCGACCTGAGGGAGAGGAGCTCTATTTTGCCATCACCTTCCATTTTCAGGCCTCAAACAACGAATCAGAGTACGAAGCCCTCATCCATGGTCTGCGAATTGCGAAGGAGCTGGGAGCACGAGACGTTACTCTGTTCTCGGACTCGCAGTTGGTGGTGCAACAAGTGAGGGAGAACTGCGAAGCGAGAGATGAAAAGATGGTCGAATATGGTAAAAAGGTTAAGGAGCTAACGAAAGCTTTCGATTCCTATGAGATTGTGCAGGTCCCCAGAGAGGAAAACCACAAGGCTGATTATTTAGCAAAGGCGGCAAGTTCCGGACCGACTCTTAAGGAAGAAGGTATTACCTACCTCGCTGTAAACAAGGAGGAACCAGGGGAGTTCGTGGCAGACATAGAAAAAAGGGATGATTGGAGGGCCCCCATCTTAGCCACCTTAAGGAACTCCAACCAGAGGGACAGGAGGAGATACCGACAGAGGTTCTGCCTGATAGACGACTGTCTCTTCAAAAAATCTTTTGTGCACGCATACGCCCGGTGTCTCTCCAAAGAGGAAGGCAAGAAGATACTCGAAGAAATACACGAAGGATGTGTGGGGGACCATGCGGGATATAAGTCCCTTACTAGGAAGGTAGTCAGGGCCGGATATTTCTGGCCCAACATCATCAAAGACGCCAAGGACCTGGTCAGAAGATGCAGTAATTGCCAGATGTATGGTCCCAGAATCCACGTCCCCGCTGAAGCCTTGGGGACGATGCAATCTCCATGTCCTTTCGATAAATGGGGGATCGATATAGTCGGCCCGTTTCCTCGAGGAAAAGCACAAAAGAAGTTCATTATTGTGGCGGTGGACTACTTTAGCAAATGGGTTGAAGCTAAAGCAGTAGCGCGAATAGACGAGGAAAGGGTGATCGAATTCCTGTGGAAGAATATCTGCTGCCGGTATGGGGCTCCCAGGATCCTTATTTCAGATAACGGAACCCAATTCTGTGGGGCTAAACACGACAATCCTGTGAAGGCATGAAGGTGACCCAAAGGTTTGTGGTGGTGGGACATCCCCAGGCAAATGGGCAAGCCGAAGTCTCCAATCGAACCATCCTCAGGGGGATCAAGGCCCGACTCGAGCAGGATGGGAACAAATGGGTAGAGGCGCTGGATGTTGTCCTTTGGGCATACCGAACAAGCCCTCGCGAGGCAACAGGAGAAACGCCATTTGAGCTAGTGTACGGTTCAGCCGCAGTGATACCTGCCGAAATTGGCATCGAGACACACCGCATGATGGCATATGACGAAAGGGAGAACTCACAATTAAGAAGGGAGGACCTGGACCTTGTCGAAGGAGTACGAGAAGAGGCCCACGTAAGGACCGAAGGATATAAAAGTCGCGTAAAGACAATGTACGATCGGAGAATCCGACCAAGGGGATTTCGACAAGGGGATCTGGTACTGCGAAGAGCCGATGTCCTACGACCCCTGAAGAAAATGGAAGCTCCCTGGGAGGGGCCCTATCGCGTGACAAAGGTGCTGGGAGGTGGAGCCTATGAATTAGAAGATGCCAATGAGGTCCTTGCCCCACCCTTGGAACATCTCTAACTTAAAAAAGTTTTATGTGTAATACTGCTATGTAAGAAAGGGAGGGGACGTACTCTTTTTCCTTCATCTGGGATTTTGCCTCAAAGGGAGGTTTTGCCCAGATAAGGTTTTAACGAGGCGTACCTCCCCAGCCGAATATAAACATTTTGTCATAACAAAGTGTACTTATAATTGATACCAAGGGTCGATGGACCTGCGGTGTACAATGACATCAAGGGCTAACAGCTTGCGACGTGAAACGATACCAAAGGTCGACGGACCTGCGGCGTACAATGACATCAAGGGCTAACAGCCTGCGACGTGAAACGATACCAAAGGTCGACGGTCCTGCGGCGTACAAAGACAGCAAAGGCCGATAGCCTGCGACGTGAGATGATGCCAAAGACCGACGGGCCAGCGGTGTACCCGACATCAAAGGCCACAGGTCTGCGACGTGAAAGATGCCCACGAGGGCGTACAAGATACCACCGCTGACGGGCTGTGGCGTACAGGACATCAAAGGTCCCCAGTAAGGCCTGCGACGTGTATAGGTACCTAGTAATGCCACTATAAGAGGTGGCGCTGACAAATTTGAGCGCCCTCAGCTTCATGGCCTCCAGCTCGACCGGCCCATGGACCTCCGTCATGCAAAGAATCTTCGTCCCATTTCGCTTTTTCCTGGGCAAAAGAGCTCTTAAGCTCCTCCTCACGCTGCGTCAGCAGGCTGGCGTGCTCTTCCCTCTCCTTCTCCGAAGAATGGCGCAGCTCCTCGCACTGCTTAGCCAGCTCAGCTTTTTCCTCCTCCAACCTTTCACTCTCACGCTCAAACTTGGACTGAGCCTCCTCGACCATTTTTTCCTGGGCGGCCAAACTGGCCTGAACTTTCTCTAGCTGCTCTTGGAGGGATCGGATGCGCCCCTCCAACTCTGGCACCAACGAACTCTCAGAGGACTTCACCGACACCAGGCCTATAACCTAAATACCAAGAGGAACTTTAAAACCCGAAAAACAAAGAAAAGCGCCTACCGGAAAATGGCAAGAAGCGTACCTTGAGAAGATGGTGAGCCAGCTCTTCGTTCTCTGCGGCAGATCTACCAGAGAATACCTCCCTGTCTTCTGGAGGAACCAGGTGGCCCAGCATCTCCATCTTTGCTCCAGCCCAGGGATCTCCAGAAGGAAGAGGGCTCTCACGCTGAGGACCTTCCTGTGGGACTTCAACCTGAGCGTCGCCACCCCCACTTTCAGAGAGGACTAGCCGTTTCTTGGACTTTCTGGACGGCTTCGCCGCGGGCCCAACTTTTCGTTTCGCCTGGGGAGTTGGACCAGCCGGTGGCAGTTCGGAGGTCCCCGAATCCTTGGGAAGGGACTGACGGACCTCAGTGCGAATGTCTTGAGCACCTAAAAGCAGGGGGGATCAGGAGCTAGGGCAGATCCTTCCATAACAGGAGGTAGGGGAGCATTCCTCTCGTCCACGTTCGCCAGCAGGTTGAGCCACGAGCCTGTCATCCCTGAATCCAATACCCACCAACAAGGGCTCAACAGAGCGTCAATCCCAAAAAACTATTAAAAAATACGATAAGAATCATAGAATACCCTCAAGAGAAAAGTTAGCAGAGAAGGGCGAGAACCCAAAGCGATACAAAATTCCGGGAAATCTGGCCAAGGAGAAGGGGTTTAAAGGGCCGTGTTCCTCGGCATGAGCATTCAGAAAGGCCAAGGCTTTTGAACTCCTCTTTGAACATTTACCGGAACTACGAGGAGGCGCACCAGTCACCCATTTATCACAGGGAAACTCCCACGAACCACTTGGGGACTTCACAAAGAAATAGGGACCCTGCCAATCCTTATCCATCTTGTGGTTTTTTCCGAAAAGATGAGTCTCTCCTCCCAGGCGAGAAGAGACGGAGGAAAGGTAAAAGAAGGCGCCATGAAGCTTAGGCGAGAACTGGGAAAGCACCAGATTGGGCAAGGGGACCCCTCCAGCAGCCCTCACCGCCACAAAAAAGGCTATAAGAAGACGAATGGCAGAAGGCTGGAACTGGTTTAGAGGGACTTTGAAAGCCCTAGGCACTTCTGAGAGGAAGAGGGGGACCGGAAAGCGCAGTCCGGCCTTGATCTGGGCCTCCCAGAATGCCAAACACAGGGGAGGCGGATGGTCAGCCCTCTGGTCCAGCAATGCCGCCCTCGCCGTGAAACCCTCAAAGGTAAAGCCCCCCTCCACTAAATTGTCCAGACCCACTGACGAACAGGTAGAGGCTTTAAAAGCGCTGGGAGGGACCCGCGCAGAAAGGGATGGATTTAGGGTTAGGAGGGGGTAACGACTCAGAAAGCACGGCCAAATCCGAAGAAGCGGCCGGCGAACCAGCAGATCCGGCTCCGCCAAGAGAAAGGGAAGCCATGGCAGCAATGGCTGAACGAGTTCGCGGTCGGTTACTGGTTTGGGGCGCGGCGGCGCGTCGTGTAGGAGCTTCGGTTTGGGAAAATGGGCTGTGAAATTGAAGGAGTGGAGGATGTATCAGAAGAAATCGATTGGTGGGAGTGAGTAGGGGAAGATGAAGATTTCGCTGAATTTGAAATGGTGGAAGCCATGAAGATGAAGGAAGAAGAAATAGAAAGGGAGGAAGAGAGAGAGACGTACCTGTTAAATGACGAAGCAACTCTTCAAAAAATAAAAAATAAACTTCCAGAAGCCACACTGTAAAAAAGAAAAGGTTCCCAAGGCACTGAGAAGGAGAAGTCGCATCCCCGCAGGAAGTCATGACAGAAGGGCCTTGAGAGGAGCCACCCTTAAAAAGGGGGCGGTTTCCAAGACGCCGAAAAGGAGCAGGAAAGGTCGCGTCCTTTCAGTGAATCACGAAGGAAGGACCTTAAGGGGAAGAAAGACCTAGCTTACTTATTTACTCTTACTTACTTATTTACTCTAATTCACTTTTGTTCCCAAAAATAAATTAGTGTAGGGAAGTGGTTGATGTGGACTCAACTAAGACGGGCTGGAAAAAAAGCAAATAAAGAAAGGCCCAACAAGGCCCGTGAAGAAGAGGGCCCATAATGAAGTATCTGCCTGGGAGGAAGGACCTGCAAGGACCTGACGGGCACAAGCCTTGACCGAACCAAAGGAGAAGAACCATTGAGTATAAAAGTACAGGAACAGTGGAAAGAAAAGAAGATAGCTGCAGGGACGCGTGTCACTTTATCACAGGAAGATATCACTGAGCAAATCACTTTAACTATCGCAGAAGACATTCCATCAAGCAATCAGCCATCTTTCCTAAGCACCCTAGGTGGTACGTCCCCCAGAAATTCTGGAATCTGACAGCAGACAAACGGCAGGGAGCTGATATAAAAGGACTTGGCCATATTTTCCAGGGGATTTTTTATCTCTCTACAAAACATTCACCTAGCATTCTCTCTTTAGATATATTGAACGTGTTTTCATATTTTAGGAGCGAAGGAGAGGATTATATGAGTGTGTAACGTGTTGCTACTTAGTGAAAAATAGTTCCCAGCGCCCCATGGACGTAGAATCCGATAGGATTCGAACCACGTAAATCCCTGCTGTTCTTTCTGTTTACGTCCCAGTATCCACAACCCCTCGCTTACCCGGAAAACTGCATAACTATCAATCTACCGCAAACTATCCAGAGCCCCCACACATAAAAATATCTTTGATTGTGTTTGCCCCATATCATATGGGTTGAATCCTTATTTGCCCTTGAACTTCCTCTCGTTACCAAAGTACTCTTCTTATCACTTATGTTATTGTTGGATATATATTAACACTTTGGGATTAGTGATCGAATAAACTAGGTGGATAATGGTGAACGTTTTCCTTGAGCTTAAGTAAGCTTACTCCTTGTTATCTTTATATAACTTTGGGCCTAAGTCTCAAATTTTCTTTTAAATATAGCCCAACTAATTTGTCCCAAAATTGCTAATTGTATTTAATTCTTTGGATCAATTTTGAATAAATCTGAAATTACTAACATTTATATTTTCATTGCATAACTTTAAATTCCGTTATCAAAGTTCCTAATCTGGAAAATAATTACACAGGTAACTACAGCAAAATCCCGTATCAATTTTACGGGTATTACAATATGACAGCTGCAGTGAAGAAGAAGCTCAAGGAAAAGTCATTCTCAACTCTGATTCTGTGTCTTGCAGATAATGTGCTTTGTCGAGTTGCAACGAAGGTTTCAGCAGAGGCTTTATGGAAGAAGCTCAATTCTCTGTACATGACCAAGTCATTGGCTCGCCGTTTATACCTCAAGAAAGCTCTACACAAGTTCCGAATGGTGGAAGAAGAATCTCTAGATCAGCAGGTTGATAGGTTGCAAAAGCTGGTTATTGATTTGCAGAACATAGGGGAAGAACTAAAAGACGAAGATCAGGCACTTCTCCTTCTATGTGCGCTGCCCTCAAGCCATGAACACTTCAAGGAGGCCCTATTATGGCAAAGAGAAGTTAACAATGGAGGATGTCATGTCTGCTCTCAGCTCGAAGCAACTGAATTCACCTAACGTCTGTATTGAGCATTCTACCTCTTATCTGCTTCTTGTGCAGCATAAATCCAAACTGTGGAAGAAGAAGGGCAAGGATAAGGAAGTCTCTGAGCCTAAGAGGTGTTAAATATGCAATGAGGTGGGTCACTTCAAGAGATTCTGCCCAAAGAAAACCAAGATGAATCAGAAACAAGCTAATGTTGGAGCTTCAGATTTCTGTGAGCATTGCAACTATGAATCAGCCGAGATCTTAACTGTTTCTGAGTCTGAGGAAATAGAGGAGTGGATACACGACTCTGGTTGTAGCTTTCATGTCACATGTAATAGGAATTGGATGATAGAATTCACGGAAACAAGAGGAAAATCTGTTAAGTTTGGAAATGATGGAAGCTGTCAGATTCTTGGAGTTGGATTTGTGAAATTCAAGCTGAAATCTAGTGGATTAGGGATCCTAAGAAATGTCAGGTTCATACCTGATATGAGGAGGAACCTTATCTCAGTTGGAGAGCTAGACAAACGAGGTTATACCACTCAAACTTCAGGGGGCAGAATCAAGGTGATAGGAGAAGAAGCTGATTCTCGAGAGAGTTCGAAGGCACGGGATTTATGTCCTCGATGGATGTTCTGTGATAAAGAGCACACCATTGGAAACTAGGGAATGTGGAGGTCTGGATGTGGCTGAAGAGAAGCCAGAGAAACCTCGGCTTGAGGTGGAACAAGGCAGAGCAAAACCATCAGTTGAAACTGGAAAAACAGAAACTACTGTTATCAGTTTGGGAGAGAGCTCTGTTGGTGATGATCTGAGGATGATAAGGAGCTATTCATTCTAAGGGGCGAAGGAACAGACGTATGGAGGACATTTGAGGTGGAGGCCAGCTCGGGGAATGGCGAATACAGTGAGGAAAACTGGACATCAAAACCAGGTGACACTTACTCTATTTTTGATACTGATGCTGAAAGGAGTCTGATGTTGCACGCTGATGAGGCATCGAAGGTTAAGAAGGCCAAGACACAGGTGAAGGCCAGCCAAAGGAGAGTCAGAGAAGTGGCTCGAGCGGATGGAAACGAAGGAACTTCAAGCAAACTGAAGATAGAAAGCTCGAAGGTGGAAGATGACTCCAAGTGGGAAAGTAAGATCTTACTTGGAGTCGGGAAGTTCTCTATTCAGGCGCAGCTCCTGAGGGTGCTGGTTGATCAACCGAGCAAAGGAGTATTACTTGAGGTGGAGTTTTGATAGGAGTTCGAAGCTCAGAAATGAGATTCTCAGGTGAAACAGAAGAAGATGATGGGCTGTGTTCTGTTCTGGTATGATTTCAGGTGAGTGTAGCGGATGCGTCGAGCAGGTTCGGGCAACTTGGAGCTGGGCTCGCGAGGTCACAGTCTCGAGGTGGAGTTTGTTGAGGAAAGCGAGCCTGAACCTCGCAGAAAATGGTCGGAGAAGGAGGCCGGACAGACTGGAGTCGAAATGAAGCTGAAGATGAGCGAGGTACAGTTGTCGTTCGATCTTGTGCGCGCCTGGTCTAAGGGCTGGCATTTAAAGATGGTGGTTTAAATGAGGATCGTTAGATGACGTGCGAAATGTAATGAACGGCCGAGTTAGAAGGAGCAAGATGATGCGGATAATGAATCTCGGCTGTCAGATCAAGATCGAACGGCTGATAGTAAGGCGGATTTTCACTTACTAAGTCGTCATGAGATTTATGCATGCTCACACAAGATGCATGTGCAACGTGGCTCGATCCGAAGCGTCCGATCAGATTAAATCGACGGCTTGTATTGATCGACACTAAACATTTAAGATATATAAGTTCGATTTACTAGTTTAATCTGTCATCTTTGCAAGCTCGTAGGTCTGTGTAGAGTGCGAATCTCTGAGAGGTGATAACACGAAAGTTGTAGAGTGCTGAGAGATCCGTAATTTGCGTGTTGAGAGTAATACACGACGTGGCTCGGTTGATCCTCGGATGTAGGCTAAAGTTAGCCGAACAACATAAATTCACTGTCAAGTGTGTGTGCGTTTTTGCCTGCTGTTTTCGAGCTGATTGAACTTGAGATAGCTCAGATCAGTGAGAGCGATTAGCATACATCGAAAGTACATTGAACTGTGATCTCAACGGCGCTGCTCAATCAACAGATCAGATGGAGGTTTCGTGTACGTTCTGGTACGTTAATTGTGGAGGTGGGTTTAGTAGTAGAAAGAGACGGTTCGATAGGTTCCGCCATCTGATTAGTGGTAAATGGGTTTTGTTGTTTGTGTAAGGTTCCTGAATTGGGTTGGGCAGTTGAGGGTGGGTATGTGGGAAGTTGGTTAGAGAATGGGCTTGGTTTGTGTCACGTCCGAGGCCTTGGTTAGTCTTCAATGGAGTAAAGGATGAAACCTTATCTCTTGGTAACGACACAATAGCCACGTCATCCACTTTAGAATTTTCCATTGCTAGTGTATCTAGAGTCGATTTGTTCGTCAAAGAATTCACTCCAGTGACTGCGCCTTTACTCCCAAAAGAGCAGCTAGAAAGATCCTTAAAGTTATCCTGAATAATCAGTTTTCCATCTTCCAACTTTTCTCGATTCACGCCAAGACTTTTATAGCCATCTTTAATGCTCGCGATTTCCTGTTCCTCATGGTAAACTTCCAACGGTTAGTGACCTCCCCGTGACTATGTCTGATATGAGCTTTTGTGTTAGAATCCACACTCGAGCCACTAATACGTTGAGTTGTTTTGTTGGAACGCATTGCTCGGAGTGATGGAGAATATGGCCATTCCATGTTCAAACCCTTCTCAGAGTTTTCATATTGCAATGAACAGATCTGTGATATGTGATCAAGTTTGCCACATAAGTAGCAAAAATTTTGTAGTCTCTCATATTTAAAATTAACAAAGAAATTGTTCCCGTCGTGATCGTGAAGGCATAAGGTCCGTAATAAAGGTTTGCGAACATCAATTTGGACTCGGATCCGCATCCCAAAGCTCCAAGAGGTTTGAGTAACATCCATTTCCACAAATTTCCCCAGCTTGTTGCCAATCTTTTCTGCAATATTTGAATTTTTGTCCATATCGAAAGATTAGTAACTTGGACAAGAAAATGACACCAGTTCAGATCGACCAAGGTAGGATCAATATCTCCCTCAGCTTCTTTCAAGACCATCAACTGTTTTTCAAAAGCCTATGGTGCCGCACTTATCGTTGGCAGACGATCCAGCCGATGATTAAAGACAATCACAAACCGTTCCTCATTGCTTAGTTCAACATGCATGCCCCTCCCCGAATTGAACGACGATAACAGCGTACTCTTTAATGCCTCAAAGTTAAACGTTTCTTTCATGCCAATATACGGCCCGCCATTGGAAATGTTGTGGCCGCTTGTCTATGAGTTTTATCATAATCAGACAACGATGTTCCATCGAATTCCTCTTCAGTCAATCTTAACCCCTCGTCATCCATCATTAGAAGAGACAACTAGTGCCATACGAACTCACTGGGAGCACTGAAACGTCAAATAATAGCTAAACCGTACCTACAAAGAAAGGTAACCAAACAAGATAAAACAAGCAGAATATATATGGACTTGATGGGATAGTAGTAATTGGAGGATTATAAAACAGAGAGGAGGGCGTTCGATATCTGATAAACTCCACGTCAACAAGTATAACAGCAGTCCGTAGCATACGATGGTCTTTTGGGCATTAAAAGATGGATATGAGAATCTAAGCGGTGAAAGAAGAGAAGATACTCTCGTTTAGAGAGGAGAGAAGCTCCCATATAGAGAGAAAAAAATTTAATTCTACTAAACTACTCCCTCCATCCTGTTATCTTTATCACATTTTTCCATTCCGAGCGTCACACTAATTTTATCACATTTCCTTTTTGGGTAAAAAATTAAACGCGCATCCAACCTTTAATTACCATTACTTATATTTAATCTCTAATTAATCAATCTGACTAACTATCATTCAGACACAACAATCGACCATCTCTCTGTCTATCTTCTTCAAACCCAAATGAGTAAACGACCATCTCTCTCTACCTATTTTCTTCAAACCCAAATCATCTCCTTCAAGAACCCTAATTATGAACGATTCAGACCATCTGTTGCCGGCCATCGTCACCGCAAGTCCCACCAACGACCCGACGACGGAGGCCGAAGGCAATGACTTGTCTTATGTTCCATCGACGCCTACCCTCTGTTGCCGGCCATCACCATCGCCATCTCCATCGCAAGTCCCAGAAACACCTGAGTTCGAAGAAGATAAGACTCCGTCTCTTTCCTTTACTCGTCTCTGTTTCAGTACATTGGAGACACTGATCCACCCTTACCTTATTTTGGGTATGGTGATGAAACTCCAGACTCCTTTCCTTCAAACGGAGCTCCAGATCTGGGTAATTCAGCTGCCAATATGGGGTTGGAATCTTGAAGCGAGGAAAGACGTATCATGTATCTTAAACTGCTTGCCATTTGGTGTCCGATCGTCTTAACCCTGGTATTTTTTCTTTTTGCCCTTTCTCCTAATTTCTCTTGTTCAGTTTCAATTGCAGTTGGATATTGAAGTTCTCAGTCTGTCTGTGCATGTTTTCGTTGTCAATTTTGTGAACTAATGCTTTCTACTGTCTCTAATGTTGGATGCTGCGCTGTGGAGGTTTGTTGGAATTTTTTTAGTGTGTGAATTGGTGCTTTCTACTGTCAATTTTCAGGCATGAGAAGGGAACTCTTTGACTAACTTTTCGCTTATTGAGTGTTATTTCTAGATTTTAAATGGTTCTGAACTTATGTGTTAGTGATGTGTGATGGTGGCGATATTGATTTGTAATTCTCCTCATCCATTCCATGCCTCTTAAATTCTCTGAATTTATTTGCTTTTCAATATGGTTAGTTTTCCTACTTAGTATTCTGGATTTTCCTTTGGAGAGCCTAGGCGGAGACGAGTTAGCCGAAGATTGGGATGTTAGCATGCATCAGAACTTAGCTTCATATTACATCTTTACATCATACATTCATCTTTACATCATTACATCAAAACACAACTGAAATTTGACAAAACAGCATTCATATTGTGCTTCAAAAGTGACAAAAACAGCATCCATATTGTGCTTCAAAAGTTACAAAACAAATATCTATATTGTGCTTCAAAAACAGCATGTATGAGTCTCCAAAGTACTCCATTAGCCGGTTGTGTTCAAATGTCTCCATTTTCAATCAAGTATTGTATGCATTCTTTGACCAGTGCATCGTCCACCCCTAGAACACATGGTAGCGTACCTTCTCTTTCTAATGTGCCTTTTTTCATGTGTGGTAGTTTGTATTTGTTGTGTCCCTTCACTCTCATAATTTCAATGAATGCAGCTTGTAGACTTAAGAAAACTTTGTTTAATGTATCATGACTTAGATGCTTATAAGACTCCTCCACTGCATACACTAATTGCTCTATTGTGTATGATGTTGTTTGAACCTGTAGTGATTGAATTGCTCTAAACCAACCTAAATCATTCACATTAGTGTTTGGTGAAATAGTTGGTTGACATATTAGCCTGATATTGAATCCCCTCTGTTGTGCAGCAACTCTGAACTCAGGGTCTGAGTCTTTTATGTGTGGTTTTGCATTATCTTGCTGGATGATGATAGTTTTGTCTGCATTACATGGCCATTTGTCCATAATTGCTGGTATAGTGGAAACAAAGGCCATAGACTCAATAACTAAGGATGGAAAAACAAGTGCACCCTCATCATTATATAGTGGCCTACTGACAGCACACATGAACATCACTTTCGTGATGAATCTCTTACTTTTACATGATCTGATTGGTTCTTCTTCTTCGGGAGTCAACTAGCACCTCTCACTTGTCCTTGTGATGTAGAACCATTTCTCATCAATATGAATTGTGTTGTGCATGCTTGAAAACTTAATCTGTCTATTGATGTTGTCAACAACCAAATGTGACAAACAAAATTTCAGCCTCTGCAACATATTAACTGATGTTAACTCAGGTTTGATAGCATTTGAATGAGGTCTAAGCAGCCCCTCTTGAACCCATCGACCAACTGTGCTCTTGCTTACATTAATTTCAGTAGCAAGTCTTCTAATTGTGCTTCTTTTCGTCATGTTAATCTGCTTTATTCCTTCAATGTCTATTTTCACATTTTCCTTCGCTTTTGCAGATTTGAGGGGACCTTGATATGCACAGCCCTGCCCGCGGATAGTTGTGATTTTGTTGTCTTCCATATCAACTAAACCGTTCGCCTGTTCACTCCAAACAGCCCCGCTACTTCATTTATTTTGCCACGAAGAAGTTTTCCATCTGTATAGCTGTTAAGAAGCTGTTGTGTGATTCTTTTGATCTTCAGTTAGATTTGGTTTAGCAGACTTCATTTTATATGTCTTGAACTGTGCGATCTGTTAAGAAGTTGCTGGCTGTTTGATTGTTATATGGTGATAGGTTTCTGCTCGTCTGTAATAGTGATGGTATTTTGTTAGGTACTGCTCGTTTGTAATTGTGGTGTTTTGTTGGAATTTGCTGCTTTTATATGCGTGAAATACTTTAAATGTAATTGGAGGGAAACTAGTTGGTGGCAATAATTAGGAAAAATTACAAACTTAAGCAACTTGTTTAAATCTAACCACAATGTACTATTTTATTATAATAATAGAACCATAATATCTATGCCCACCAAGAAATGTGATAAAATCATTGGACGAAGGGAGTATTACTCATTATAATATTGACAATGACGTCTAGAATTGGAAAAATATTGACTATTGACTATAGCCTATTTGTGCCTGTAAATATGTCTTAATCTCGTTTAATTCATAACAATATTGATATTTATTAGGTCGCTATTATCACTCCTTATCGCCAATAAATAAGTCTCCAAAACCCCATAAAAACTACACACAACTTCCAAGAAAAAAAAAAGCCACCATGGCCGACCAAGCATTAACAGCAGCAGAAAACATCCACGGCGGCGCTCCAACTTCCAAGGCAAAGCTAAACCTCATCTCCCTCACCCTCAACGCCATCGTCCTCTCCGTCGGAAACTGCGGCGGCCCACTCATCAGCCGCCTCTACTTCCTCCACGGCGGCCAACGCATATGGTTCTCCAGCTGGCTCCTCACCGGCGGTTGGCCGGCGAACCTCGTCCCGATCCTCATCCTCTACTACCTCCGCCGCCGCCGCACCGCCGCCGCGCCCCTTGTCCTGATGAAACCCCGCGTCTTCTTCGCCGCCGCCGTCATCGGTCTACTCACCGGTGCCGACGACTACCTCTACGCCTACGGCGTGGCAAAGCTCCCGGTGTCGACCTCGTCGCTCATCATAGCGTCGCAGCTCGTCTTCACGGCGGCCTTCGCCTATCTTCTAGTGAAGCAGAGGTTCACTTCTTACACCGCAAACGCCGTGTTCTTGCTGACGCTGGCGTCGGTGGTTTTGGGGCTTCACACCAGCGGAGATCGGCCGGAGGGAGAGTCCGGCAAGGAGTACGCCGTCGGGTTCGGCATGACGGTCGCCGCCGCGGCGCTGTACGGACTCGTTTTGCCGCTGGTGGAGCTCACGTATCAGAGGGCGGAGCAAGAGCTGAGTTATGGTCTGATTATGGAGATACAGCTCGTCATGTGCTTCTTCGCCACCGTGTTTTGTACGGTGGGGATGGTCGTCAACAAGGATTTTCAGGTACTTTTACTGTAAAAGCAAATCTACGTCGTATCTTTGTTAGATCAAACGTATAAATACATACAAATACTTGCAATAAAATACAAGATTCCTATTTATACCAAGATTCGATTCACATGTCATAGTTAAAGAGAATAATTATGTTTTACTAGGGCACGCTAAATATATTATACTGTATAACACTTTATATCTATATACTCTTATATTAGTTTTTCGAATATTGTTATCATTTTACCCATAATATTTAGTTTATTATCATTTTATTTTAATACTAGTTGAAAAATAGTTTTTTCATTGAATAATAAAACTGTGATACCCTTATAAAATATTAAGAGTAAAATGGTAACTAAACATTTATAATATGACCGATGAATTTGACATTTTATAAATAGGGAAAAATGTTTATAAGAGACTATATATATTATTTTCTTAGAATATTGAACTTGGTGGAAAGTTGAATTAGAATTTCTAGTATCCATTCTCGAAAGGAGCACTAAAAATTACGGAAAATTCGTCATTTCTTCGGTGTAGTATTATTATATTCTTTAATCATGCGTTTAATATGTATTATTATGAGGTATGCTTGCGTTTGATGGGGAAAAAATCTTTAAATATTTGGTTACTAGTCACCCGGATATTCTTACACAATAAAATATAGATAGATATCGTGCTTCATTTAATATAACAACCAGCGATAGTTTTGTGGTCCTCCACGAATAAATCATAAAATGACAAAACCCTTATCATTCAATCGTCAAAGATAACTTCAAATTCGACGACCTATTCTTGTACGCATCTAGCTTGACTAACTCCAACATGTCTGCATACATCAGATCCCTTATTTTAATAGAGATAAGATACAAAAAAAAATATAGGAATCAATAAATAAATTATTTTTTTCCCAGGCTATAGCTAGGGAGGCAAGATCCTTCGATCTTGGGGAGACAACGTACTACGTTGTCGTCATATGCAGTGCAATAATATGGCAGTGCTTCTTCTTAGGGGCCATAGGCGTAATTTACTACTCTTCTTCCCTAGTTTCTGGGATACTCATAGCTGCATTAATACCAGTAACTGAGTTACTAGCCGTTATTTTCTACAAAGAGAAGTTCAAGTCCGAAAAGGGTTTGTCTTTGGTTTTGTCTTTATGGGGTTTTCTATCTTACTTTTATGGAGAGTTTAGTCTCAATAGGAAGAAGCTTAAGAAGAAGATGAAGAAGAATAGCATGGTGAGTAGTAAGGCATCTCATAACACTGCGCAAGAGACCGAGCTCGCTCTTAGGGTTGACGATTCTTGATTGTTGTTTTGTTTTTCCTCCTTTTACTTCTTTTTTTTTTCCACAATCAATGATTGGTTGAAATTAGTGAGTCCTATAGTGGATTCAAATTGGCAAATGATGAGAAATTTATTAGCTTTGAAATAGGGCGTTGAATTATCAATAGTATCTTTCTATTTATTAAGGTAAGAGACTCATAGGTACCGGCGAACTGGCTTGGTATGTCAATTTAAATTTTATAAGATAGTTATCATTATAACCTTCTTTATGGTCTATTTTTAATTAAATCTGGATTCTTTCTTCTCCAGTTAAGTACGGTAGGTAAAATATAAATAAGTAATAAAACTATTATAAAAAAAACCACCCACTACATAAGTTGGGTAAACATCTTTTTTCCTCAACTAATATAATATTAGTACGCATAGAGTGTCCAAAGGTTACTAGTGTATATATAAATTGTTTTTTTTTTGAAATAAAATATGGTTATATTCATCTCAAACGAATATTCGAAGATAACAAATCGGCCAATTTTTGGGATGGTGGAGAATGTTCCTCGCCATTGACTCCAAGAGTTTTGGCAAGATAGTGAGCAGCAACATTACGGTGACGTCTAACTAAGCTAAAGGAAATATGGTCAAAGTCTCGGGCAAACTCCAAGCAATCCTTAAGAATACACCCCATCAGTGAAGAGTCGGTGGTATGTTGTTTGAGCTTAGAAACAATCGCAGCGCAATCACCCTCGAGCTCTATATTCCGCCACCTATTCATACGAGCTACTATTAAAGCCCATCTCGCTCCCATACCCTCAATAACCTCAGGATCAAAAATTCGAACTTCGTCCACCAACCAAGGCATGCTCCCTCGCTATTCCGTGCAATCACCCCGAACGAACCACCATTTCGCAATTTACGTATCGCGCCATCAAAGTTGAGTTTATGATTCCTCGATTGGGGCAACGCCACGAAGTTGGGCCATCACCAGTTTGAGCCTGCGGTTCCTCAGGGTCAAGAGTAGAGCTCATGATCCCCTCATGCGCCATCGAGGATACACTCCCTAGTCGGACGAAGCGACTTTCCAAAACCCACTGATTTCGAGCATGCCAAATGGCCCAACACTTCGAGAGAAAGAGATCAAATTCGGAGGGACTCAACTGTGCGTGAATACTCAACAGCCAATCTAGTGCTGAGATCATCCAAACGCGAAGCAATCTAGAAGGGAAGCCCATAACTTTCCAAACCTCCTTCGCAGCTGGGCACTCCGTATAGATATGTCGATCATCCTCCCGGGGGCTCCTGTAATACCCGTAAATTTTAATACGGAATTTGATATAAAGGAATTATGTAATATTGCAAGTTAAGATGTTCGACAAAGAAAATTAAGTCTGTAGGACGAAGATATGAGTTTTAATAGTTTCAGACTTATTTTGCAATTAACCAAATAATAAAATGAAATATGTACAATTAAGAACAAATTAAATTGGGCCACATTTAAATGGCTATTGTTGCTAGATAAAAGCCCAAATATATAGACATGCATATATGTATATGTTATGTATACTATTAGTGATAGATCGGGGAGAAGAATGATCAAGATAAATTAATAAAATAATGCAAGAGGCAAAAGTTCTCGTAGTAAATAAAGCTAGAAAGTTTTCGAGACTTGGCATCAAGGTTTTCGTATTATATTAATTGTGGGATTTAAGTTCTCGGCATCCTTCACACAAGTTTTTGTGAACCATAAATATATACATAATATGACATTTGTTGACTCACATACACATATATCAATATAATCATAACCCTAAGAACACCTAGAGTAACACGTGTAGGTATCTTATATTGTTAAAAGTATGACTAGTATGATGGTTTCTTAATCCTAAGGTAAATATGCGTATATGAACATATATCTATACATAAAACCTCGAAAACCTCAAATAGCTGAAGAACAAATAATTAAAAGAACATAGAGGAGAGGAGAGCTTCATTAAGGCAAAATGAAATTTCGACAACTCAAATCCTTAGCAAGTCTGTTCCAAATGTGAACTAGGTAAATGTTTTCCTATCACACGCAAATATGTAAGTCTGTTAGGGAAACATATTTTCGGTATTTAATTTATGAGGTCTATATGATTTCGATATCTGTCATGTGTTAATACTTAGAACAAATAGGTTCGGTACTAGAGCTATTGAAATACTTGAAGAGCTGCATTAAAGTAATGATTAGTTTTCGGTATTCTCGTTAGTGATTAGTGTAGTATATATATATTAAACTTTCGAAAGTTTTGATGCCTAAGGTAAATCTAAGGTATTAGATGCTTAAAGTTTCGTGACTATGTTAAGGTTAGAATTCAGATTTGTGAAATAATCACATGTGTAGTTCGTTTTGCTTATATAATTTTTATTATTCGATGATAACACCATAGTTTGAAGCATCTTGAAATTTACAATTTGTTACGTACTATTTTCGAGGGTTTGTTAGGCACGGATGAGTTTTTAAAATATGGAAGAATTTCGGTGGCTGTACGAATGAGTAGTATAGTACATATAGAAACTCTTTAGAACATTAGTATGTGATACGTAAAAGTTTTCGATACTGAGTTAAAGTTTAGTGTTTGACATTCTAGGGTTTCTTTATATCTTAAAAAGTATTTGGTATTTTATTAAGTTTTTGGCATTATAATTCAAAACATTTTCGGCATTTATTAATTTGGCATTTTAGGGTTTTCAGAGTCTAGGGTTTTTCATATATTAGGGTGTATTAAATTTTAGGAATTTCATTATTTTAAGGTTTTCATGAATTTTAGGGTTGATAATTCCAGCATTTTCGAAAATTCATATGACTTAGTAAGTATATTGATATGAAAATATTTTCAATACTCAGAGGCTCGAAGCATAGTGAAATTACCAGATTACGTGACTAATTTTATCAGGAGGACAGGTAGGTGGATCATCCATCTACAATGCGTAAACACATATGTGATTTATGTGATTTTATGTGATTCGGTGATTTATGTGAAATACGTGTTTTATGTGTTTTTACATATATTTCATACGAATCATGTTTTATATGTTATTACGCTTATATGCATAGCATGTGCATATCACATCAGGTTGAGAGATGGTTTCCACCATAGCGATACGGTGATGATTTGATATACGAACGATTGGGGTAGACTGAAATGATTTTGACTATTGTTTGAGGTTGGGCTCGCAGGCCACTTAGCGGAGATAGACGTGATCGATCTGTCTACTCGGATGTGGTCGATTCGAGGTGCATACCGCTGATATTGATACGGGTATATTGATATATTACCCATGGTACTGATACGGGTCTGACCGCCCATGACTATGGGTTATCACCCATGATATTGGATACGAGTGTTATCATCCATGATATTGGATACAGGTGGAATCACGTGACCACCCATGATATTTATTGCACGCGTGGGTGCCGAGCCTGACCTAGGACCCTATGTTGTATGAGATGAGATAGGATGTGGGAAAAGAAAGAGTGTCCATTGGCATGCAAGATATGGGGATTGGGATTGAGTGCACACTTGCATACATGCACTTCATTCACCTACTGGGCAAATTGCTCAGTGTTTACGTGTTGTAGGTACTGAGTTTGACGCTGATATGCGTCGAGACTGAGGCGGCTGGTGGCGGTGCTCCACGGACTTTTGAGGGCGGTGCGGTACATGGATGAAGACCTGTGGAGCGGCTTTAGGACTTTTGGTTCTTTTGATATTTTTGGGGCTTCGGCCCGCGTACAGAGATAACGATGTAGACGGATGTTTATAGTAATGTATATTATTTTAGTAAAAAGTTTTAATTAGACGGGCCTTCCGCGGCTTACGTTGCGGAAATCCGCCACTAATCGTAATTAGAAAAGTAGGATCGCCACAGGTGGTATCAGAGCGTAGGCTTTAGATTCTGCAGACTGTCCATGTACTGCCGCTCAAAAGCCTGGAGAACCAGCCTGGCCTGTAAGTTCGATGATTGATGTGATTACGTGTTATTTGATATACGTGTTTTATATGAATGACTGTAGAACTAGTTAAAAATGCCGAAGGGACGTCGAGAGGTAGGCAGTTCTGGTCGTACGGCGGGATCTGAATCCCCACCTGACGACAATTCTACTATCCATCAGTTGACCGATCTGATCCGACGACAGTCAGATCAGATCAATGATCTCATTCACCGTCAGAATTCTTCGGAACGTCATGCATTCTCGGGACTAGAACGTGTAGAAGCTGTCGGGGAGAGGTTCCGAAGGTTAAACCCCCTATGTTTGAGGAGGCCACGGATCCTACCGATGCCGAGGATTGGCTTAGGACCATCTAGAACATGTTCCGTGTGAGCCACTTACCCGATACAGAAAAGGTGACATGTGCCACATTCATGCTACGTGGGAATGCGGGCTACTGGTGGGATACAATTCAGGTGCTTGAGGATTCCACTACGATGACCTGAAAAAGGTTTAAGATTCTATTCCGAGGAAAGTATTTTACGGCGCCGGATAGGACGCGGAAGCTGAACGAATTTATCAATCTCAAGCAAGGAGGATGTCAGTAGCGGATTACATCCGCAAGTTCGAGCAACTCTCGAGGTTTGCGCCACATATAGTAGCTACCGACGAGCTGAAGATCGAGAGTTTTCTGGAAGGTCTCAAACCCGAGATCTTCCGAAACGTAAGTATGTACGACACCGAGGGGAAGACCTACGCACGCATTGCTGAACGAGCAATCCTAGCCGAACAGGCGGAGAGTAGAGTTGCAAAAGCGCAAGAAGCAAAAAGAAAGACAGAAGTGCAACAGGGAGGAGGGAACCAGAAGCGTCAGTTTTTTGGTAAGGGGCCAAACTACCACGGGAATCCACAAGGCCAACAAAACTGGCGAGGCCGAACCAGGGACCGGGTAATGTTCCAAACCGACCCCCGAACACCGTACCACAGTGTAAACAGTGCGGACGGTACCACTACGGGGTATGTCGTAGGACAGGACCGAACCTAACTCCGCAGTGTTTTCGATGTGGAAAGACTGGCACTATGCCAGAACTTGCCATGTGAATATTCCTCAAATTCCAAATCAACCGTTAGTCCGACCTCCACCGGTGCAGCACGAGTTTTTACTTTGACAAATGAGGAGGCCGAAGCAAATCCTTTTTAGTAACGGGTACGTTAACTATCTATTACGTTCCCACTTCCGTGTTAATTGACTCTGGGGCCACACATTCGTTCGTGTCGGTCAAGTATGTGGCAAAGGTGGGACCTCTCCTACCTTATCTAAATGCAACTATGTAGTTTCTCTGCCATATAGAGATCCGACGGGCACTAACCAAGTGCTAAAAGGATGCTCCGTGAACGTTGAGGCTAGGAATTTGAGCGTCGACCTAATTGTGATCCCAATGAATGACTATGATGTCATCTTTGGGATGGATTGGCTTTCGAAATACGGAGCCATTATAGATAATAACAAGAAGGTCGTAAAATTTCAATTGCCCGAAGAAGAGGTGTTCACTTTTTCGGGTAAAGCCAATTCGACTCGTGTTCCACTAATTTCTGCTCTAAAGGCTCAGCGACTTTTGAGGTCCGATCGTAAGTCTAATCTCGTATATGCGGTGAAGGCGGAGGAATTACCTCAGCCAGAACTGAAAAGCGTAACGATAGTTAATTAGCATGCTGATGTATTTCCCAATGATATCCCGAAGTTACCCTTAATCGAGAAATAAGGTTCAGGATAGATCTGATTCCAGGGTTTGCCCCTATTTCTAAAACTCCTTATCGCCTGGAGTGCGCAGCGAAAGCGTGATGAGAATAGAAATAAGTACACCTAGAGGGTATGGGGAATACACGAATAAAGGCTAGTCGTAGAACCGAACGTCAGTCCTCCACCACTGAATTTCGAGGACGAAATTCTTTTAAGGGGGGAGGATGTAATACCCGTAAATTTTAATACGAGATTTGATATAAAGGTATTATGTAATATTGCAAGTTAAGATGTTCGACAAAGAAAATTAAGTCTGTAGGACGAAGATATGAGTTTTAATAGTTTCAGACTTATTTTGCAATTAACCAAATAATTAAATGAAATATGTACAATTAAGAACAAATTAAATTGGGCCACATTTAAATGGCTATTGTTGCTAGATAAAAGCCCAAATATATAGACATGCATATATGTATATGTTATGTATAATATTAGTGATAGATCGGGGAGAAGAATGATCAAGATAAATAAATAAAATAATGCAAGAGGCAAAAGTTCTCGTAGTAAATAAAGCTAGAAAGTTTCCGAGACTTAGCATCAAGGTTTTCGTATTATATTAATTGTGGGATTTAAGTTCTCGGCATCCTTCACACAAGTTTTTGTGAACCATAAATATATACATAATATGATATTTGTTGACTCACATACACATATATATCAATATAATCATAACCCTAAGATCACCTAGAGTAACACGTGTAGGTATCTCATATTGTTAAAAGTATGACTAGTATGATGGTTTCTTAATCCTAAGGTAAATATGCGTATATGAACATATATCTATACATAAAACCTCGAAAACCTCAAATAGCTGAAGAACAAATAATTAAAAGAACATAGAGGACAGGAGAGCTTCATTAAGGCAAAAGGAAATTTCGACAACTCAAATCCTTAGCAAGTCTGTTCCAAATGTGAACTAGGTAAATGTTTTCCTATCACACGCAAATATGTAAGTCTGTTAGGGAAACATATTTTCGATATTTAATTTATGAGGTCTATATGATTTCGATATCTGTCATGTGTTAATACTTAGAACAAATAGGTTCGGTACTAGAGCTATTGAAATACTTGAAGAGCTGCATTAAAGTAATGATTAGTTTTCGGTATTCTCGTTAGTGATTAGTGTAGTATATATATATTAAACTTTCGAAAGTTTTGATGCCTAAGGTAAATCTAAGGTATTAGATGCTTAAAGTTTTGTGACTATGTTAAGGTTAGAATTCAGATTTGTGAAATAATCACATGTGTAGTTCGTTTTGCTTATATAATTTTTATTATTCGATGATAACACCATAGTTTGAAGCATCTTGAAATTTACAATTTGTTACGTACTATTTTCGAGGGTTTGTTAGGCACGGATGAGTTTTTAAAATATGGAATAATTTCGGTGGCTATACGAATGAGTAGTATAGTACATATAGAAACTCTTTAGAACTTTAGTATGTGATACGTAAAAGTTTTCGATACTGATTTAAAGTTTCGCCACTAGGTGTGCGAGTTTTGGAAGATTTCGGCAGAGTTTAGTGTTTGACATTCTAGGGTTTCTTTATATCTTAAAAAGTATTTGGTATTTTATTAAGTTTTTGGCATTATAATTCAAAACATTTTCGGCATTTATTAATTTGGCATTTTAGGGTTTTCAGAGTCTAGGGTTTTTCATATTTTAGGGTGTATTAAATTTTAGGAATTTCATTATTTTAAGGTTTTCATGAATTTTAGGGTTGATAATTCCAGCATTTTCGAAAATTCATATGAGTTAGTAAATATATTGATATGAAAATATTTTCAATACTCAGAGGCTCGAAGCATAGTGAAATTACCAGATTACGTGACTAATTTTATCAGGAGGACAGGTAGGTGGATCATCCATCTACAATGCGTAAATACATATGTGATTTATGTGATTTTATGTGATTCAGTGATTTATGTGAAATACGTGTTTTATGTGTTTTTACATATATTTCATACGAATCATGTTTTATATGTTATTACGCTTATATGCATAGCATGTGCATATCACATCAGGTTGAGAGATGGTTTCCACCGTAGCGATACGGTGATGATTTGATATACGAACGATTGGGGTAGACTGAAATGATTTTGACTATTGTTTGAGGTTGGGCTCGCAGGCCACTTAGCGGAGACAGACGTGATCGATCTGTCTACTCGGATGTTGTCGATTCGAGGTGCATACCGCTGATATTGATACGGGTATATTGATATATTACCCATGGTACTGATACGGGTCTGACCGCCCATGACTATAGGTTATCACCCATGATATTGGATACGGGTGCTATCACCCATGATATTGGATACAGGTGGAATCACGTGACCACCCATGATATTTATTGCACGCGTGGGTGCCGAGCCTGACCTAGGGCCCTGTGTTGTATGAGATGAGATAGGATGTGGGAAAAGAAAGAGTGTCCATTGGCTTGCGAGATATGGGGATTGGGATTGAGTGCACACTTGCTTACATGCACTTCATTCACCTACTGGGCAAATTGCTCAGTGTTTACGTGTTGTAGGTACTGAGTCTGACGCTGATATGCGTCGAGACTGAGGCGGCTGGTGGCGGTGCTCCACGGACTTTTGAGGGCGGTGCGGTACATGGATGAAGACCTGTGGAGCGGCTTTAGGACTTTTGGTTCTTTTGATATTTTTGGGGCTTCGGCCCGTGTACAGAGATAACGATGTAGACGGATGTTTATAGTAATGTATATTATTTTAGTAAAAAGTTTTAATTAGACGGGCCTTCCGCGGCTTACGTTGCGGAAATCCGCCACTAATCGTAATTAGAAAAGTAGGGTCACCATAGCTCCACACTTTCGACACCATAGCTGGTGAAGGCATCTTCATTCAACAAGGTTCGCAGCTGTCGTAAGCGCTTTTGCGCACATACGCCAAGCAAACACTTTAACTTTTGGGAGCACCTTCGTATTCCAAATGAACCTCGGCGAGTGTTGGATTGCGCTCGAACTGGCGCATCCTCGCTGAATAATATCCCTTGCCACATAATATGCCGATTTAACTGTGAAGGAGCCATGTCTCCTGTAGTGCCAGATTAGCTTGTCCGATGAATTCGTCATACTCAATGGACATCCCAAGATCACGTCCACATCTACAGGTAAAAAAAATGGACCTAACGAAGGAGCCGTCCCAACCTCATGTCCTTGGGCATCGAAGATCAACAACGGTCAAGTGTTGGAACTGTGCATGGACCGGGCTTACGACTTTAAACGACCAAGACCGCGGCAACCAAGGGTCACTCCAGACGTTGATCTCTCTTCCCCTACCAATCTGCCATCGGATCCCCGCACGGATGATATGTCTCGCCGAATGTATAGCTCTCCAAGTTGCAGATGGTTTTGATCCAAGACCCGTTTCCATGATTGTTCTGTTAGGGAAGTACCTTGCTTTTAGGACCCGACCAAGGAGGCTATCCCGCTTAGATAAGAGTCTCCATGCCTGTTTAGCAAGAAGGGCTGTGTTAAAAAGTTTAATATCACGAAAGTCCATACCTCCCTCGGATTTTGGCTTGCACATCTTCTCCCAAGAGACCCAATGGAGCTTGTGCTTATTAGAGGAACTCCACCAATAGCGTGAGATCATGCGTTGAATATCCCGAATTAACGATGCTGGCAACTGAAACACGCTCATCGCATACATTGGAATTGCTTGTAGAACCGCCTTGATGAGGATCTCCCTTCCCGCTTGTGATAGCATATTGACAGACCGTCCCTGTACTCGTTCCATATCCGATCGCGTATATGATTGAAAACCTCCTTCTTGCTTCTTCCCAAAACTGACGGCAGCCCAAGATATAAATCATGACGAGTGTCCTGGTTTATACTCAGGTTCGCACAACGTAGGGTCCTAGTAAGCTCATCAACGTTCGGGGAGAAAGCCGCTGAAGACTTCAAAAGTTTACTATTTTGCCCGATGCTCGTTCGTAAGTTTCAAGATGTCACGTATAACCTGCATACTCTCCCCAGTCGCTCGCGTAAATATAAGTGTGTCGCCAGCGAAGAGAAGATGTGATATTAAAGGAGCCCCTCGACACACCGCTATCCCTTGTAGCCCCCGATTTAATTCAGCCTCCTTTAACAAACTAGTAAATGCTTCCCCACAAAAAATAAATAAATAGGGAGATAACGGATTACCTTGGCGCAAACCCCTTTCGGGAACAATGCGGCCAAAGCAACGGCCGTTAACTACGAAAGAATAATCGACTGAGGAAACACAAAGCATTAAAAGGTTAATAAAAGAAGAATGAAAACCCAACTTATACAATACTCTCTTCAGAAAAGACCATTCCACCCTGTCGTATGCTTTACTCATATCCAGTTTGAGGGAACAAAAACCCTCTCGCCCTGTCTTTCTTTGTCTCATCGCATGGTTAGTTTCGAAAGCTAGAAGAATATTATCTGTAATTAACCGATGCGGTATGAAAGCGGATTGGGTGGGAGAAATAATTTGGTCCATAAACTGTTTGTCTTTTTGTAATGCATTTGGAAGTGATACGATAAATGACATTACACAAGCTAATAGGGCGAAAGTGGGTAAGATTTTCAGGGTTTTTACATTTGGGGATAAGCACTATGTGGGTTTCATGAAATTTCGGTGAAGAGATGCCCTTATTCAAAAATCAAGAATTAAGCGAGATGTTTCCTCGCCGACAATGTCCCAATACTTTGGAAAAATATAGGTGAGAAACCATCGGGACCAGGGGATTTATACGGGCACATACCAGAGAAGGCTGCTTGGATGTCTGGTGTAGTATATGGTTGGAGAAGCGCCGCATTCATGTCCTCTGTAACGCGTGGCTCAATCGCTTGAATAGCTAAATCAATATCCGATGTCGATGGAACTTGAGAATGAAAAAGAGTACGGAAATAGCTAGCAATCACGTTTTCAATATCCTCAACCTTATCGCACCACTCCCCACATTCATTCTGAATTCTCCGAATCTGATTTGTTCGTTGTCTTGTCGAAGCAGCTCGATGGAAGTACCCCGTATTTCGATCAACATTTCTTAACCACTCGCTCTTGCTCCGTTGACGCCAATAGAGTTCCTCCTGCTTAAGTACTTTATTAAGCTCCGTGCGTAACTTTGATTCTTGCACCTTCGACTCATCTGTGATTGGAAGTTGAGCAACACGGAGGAGTTCCTTTGCAATGCTATCCTTTCGACCTCGCAATTCTTCATAATGCATGCTGTTCCACTCAGACAGTCTTGACCGGCTGAGCTGTAGAAATTCGCAAGCTCGGCCCGTCTTCGTCATCTGTGACGTCGATTTCCAACACTCCCGAACAATCTGCTTACACACCCACATTGCTTCAAATCTGAACCTGTGCGATTCGGGTGAAGGGCGGGGAATACAGGGCTTTAATGCCACGACCAAGGCACAATGATCAGACGAAAATTGGAAATATGCCGGGCAACTGAATCGGGAAGGTGTTAATCCAATCTGTCGAGGCACAAGCCCGATAGAGACGTTCATAAATAGTGTTGGGAGCTAGCGTGCGATCCGACCAGGTGAAGCGTCGTCCCACATAGCCCAAATCAGAGAGCCCGCATTGTAGTAAGCAATCGCGAAAATCAGAAAATTGTCTTGTTGGGCGTGGTCGCCCCCCAATTTTTTCCCCCGAGTCTAGGATTTCATTGAAATCTCCAAAACAAAGCCAGTTTTGGTTTTCTTGATCGCTTAGCCTTGAAAGAAGCTTCCAGTTGTTCTTGTGTAGGGCCGTGCATGGATCACCATGGAAACTCGTTAGTCGCCACCAGGCGCCAGAGCCCCTGCTCTTGATCGAAATGTCAATGTGATAGTTCGAGTATGACCGAAGAGAAACACCTATATCCTGTTCCCACATCATTATTAAGCCCCCCTTCCTGCCTTCCACCTCAACACATAGGCCATGCATATTCAACTTGCGGTTCACGATTTCGAACCTTCCCTTACCGCATTTTGTTTCAATAAGGAAAATCACGCCCGGGCGATAGTAACGGACGAGCTTTTCCAGCTCATGAACTGTAGCGGCTCCTCCGAAGCCCCTACAGTTCCAGTTTAAGAGATTCATTGCTCCCGGCGGGGCTGCTCCGCAGCCTCCGCCGATGTAATCGAGGTGTCCATATGATCCACGGAGGAAAGCATGAGCCTTTTTGCTGATGTGCTAACCTCAGTGGGATCGCCTTTTCTCTTTCTGGAAAGTGGGTCCTTCAAACTGACAGTTGGTGGAGAATTCCGTGAACGAGCGAGAACCTTCAGCCGTTTTCGATTGGTTCCTGCACTTCTCCCGTCTATCGATTCCTTCTTAATGGAAGCAAGTGGAACTAGAGGTGATGTAGAAGACTTGTTGGTATCAGCTGATAGGGCAAATTGCATGGAGGAACGTGATTCATAGTGCTGGATAATTGTCTGAACTAGGCTAGATGGTTTGTGGTCGGGTATGAAGTGAGTAATATTCTGTGCATGTACGTTTACTGTTTGTGACGTAGGACAGGAGTCGATATGAATGGGGTTACAGGCTGTTCCAGAAGATGAGGTTGGAGGGTGCTTCGCGTGGTGTGAGACTGGATGGGTAAGGGTTGGGGGAATGGACGTACTTGGTTTCTTATTTGGGAGATCAGGTGGGCGATAGTTGTGGTTGGGAGTTGGAAAAATAGGTGCACTCAAGTTAGGGACATTATGGTTAGATTCCGAGAGGTAGGGCGTGGTAGTAGCGTGTGGGTTTACGATGGGTAGTTCGTGGGTACATTCATTCGGCAGTATGGAAACATTTTCTGAGTGGGTGGGCTGAAGGAATCCGGAATCAGTTACTTGGGTATCGCGGTTATGTGGCTGAGTACGGTTAGTGGAAATAGGATCAAAGCTTTTTTTGTCAGATAGGGTTTTCGTAGTTATCTTGGTAGGAGAGAGGGTTGGGTGAGAGAGGGGGGTTTCCGTGTAATTGATTCCAATGTTCAAGGAGGGGTTTAAGCTGTAATTACTGACTTGATTTGGATAATTACTGACTTAATTTTGGTGAGGTGTAATGAAGGAGCTGATTTGGGGAGAATAATGGTAAACGGATGGCTGATTTGGAGGATTTTGATTATGAGGGTCTGGAAAAGGAAAGGAGACTTTTGGGGCTACAATAACGTCGTGATTTTTGGAATCAGTTTCCATCATTGGTTCTCCGTTACCCACGCCGGAGTCTGACCGGGAACATGGCTGAGGCGATGATCTCCGACGAACAGTATCAGACAATCTGGAACCTTGAATCCTGTCCATCGAGGCTACATGCCACGTAGCTCTTAACGAGGGTTCATACGGGAGATTATCACCGGGGTCTCTGAAGCCATCTTCGAACTGAGCTTCGCATGTAGAGGAGGTATGATCTAGAAGCCCGCATAGGTAACAGAAGTTTGGGAGGCGCTCATACGTAAACTTGATAAGAATTCACCACGACCTTCCACCATTAGCTTCATCACTCTTCGCAGTGGCTTTGTAATATTTATATGGCACCTGACCCGAACATAAGGCAACCCCCGAAATGCCTTGCTGTTGTCGTACTCGATGAATTCACCCAGATTACCCCCAACATGTGCTATGATCTTATCCGTCTGAGCCCAGAAAGGTAGATTATGCACTCTGACAAAGAATTCGCATGTATCCATGTCCACTTTACTTGGATCAGTATCCCCGTCCAAAGCATTAAGCACCACGAGTTGCTTCTCAAAAGCCCATGGAGAGGAATTTAAAACCCGAAGACGATCCACCTTGTGGTTAAACAGAACTAAGAAACGGAATTTTTGCATTTCTAGCCCTTTAACAGTATTAAACGCCGTTGTGAGTGTTTTCTTCATCGCCTCAAAATTATACGTCTTCCTAGAAAGGATGCGTCCGACTGCCCCAAAGGTTTCACGATTCCGATGTGACATATCGCCCACTTCCGAGATCTGAACACCCCTCAATTCCTCCTCCGTTAGACCAATATCCGTCAAGTCCATTGTTGATATAGCTATTCAAGGATCAGGTTCGGCAGAAACGATGGATCTGAAATGTGGCGGCCCCAGCAATACTACAAATACAAAAGAAAAAAACAAAAAGAGAGAGAAAACGACAGAAGTGAAGGATTCGAAGATATTGACAGAAGTAAAGGCGATATTGGATGTGCTATTTAGCGATAGGGAATGAAGAACACCCGACTAGAGAGGAGAAGAGATATCGACAGAGCGAGATTGCTGGCGAGCTTGCTATCGACATGGCTTTTGATCTATTCCAAATTGCAGTATGCGTATGGTGGATGTAGTGTGACATAAACTTTGAAAAAAAAACCTCATGGAGAGGGAAAGGAGACACTCAATTTGAGAGGAAGTAGCCGCTCATGAAGAGGGAAATTAATTCAATTTTATTTAAATCCGTGTATATATAAATTGTTGAGAGTTCAATTTTGTATGTCGATTTGAGTGTCATTAATTGCAACTTACGTTATTTGAAAATTGCTTAAAATGTTCAATTTCAATGTAATCACTAATCACATTGCATAGATTGTGCATAGATTATTACTAAGAATACGATACATCCCACGTATTAGACGAGACTGGTTATATAGTCATCAAATGAGTCACTTTAAGTTGGAAGTGAATTTGAATTTTTTACCCTAAAAATGTTCAAAAATTATATATGTTTTTCTATGAATTTTCGGTGCTTACTACTACATTACATTAGATAGAGACACGCCCGTTTTGATCACAAGTCATAGGAAAAGGACCCTACAATTAATTAACATGGAAAAAACATATCATGTCCAACGAGTGACGTCTCTTGAAAGACCTTTTCATTTTTGGAAATTATTAAGGCGCAATTACGTATCAGGCCCTAGAAATGTTTCAATTTAGTGATCAGACCCTGTCAGAATAATATTTAGTTTGAAGGACCTATTTTTTGAAAAATTCAATGGTAAAGACCCAAACTATAATTTTACTAAAATACCCTTTGTAAAGGGTTCTCTGAAGGGGTATTCGACGCCATATTTATGTTACAGAGATCTGACGACTTGTTACCGTAATAACTAAACACGTTACTTTAAACTGATAACATATTACTTCTCGATAGTAAAATGTTTTTTTAACAGCTTTATATTTATTCGGCTAATCGAAACCCAGTTTTCACAGAATCGAGCACAATCGACAGCCCCATCAACCACTCAATTTCGACGTGTCACGTAGGATTTATCTGATATTGTTGAAGTACGATGTAACAATTTTGATGAATTTTTATACGGTTTGAAATTCGAGAAAAAACGGGCAAAATCGAACTATATATTAGTAGCAATTGCAACTAATCTTTGTGTATTCGAGGTACCCATCGTTTGGGCATTTTATAGGCTCTGTGAATTTGAAACAATCGCCACCTCATCAGTTTTAAAACGTACGTTGTGTGAAGCTGTTCGTATGGAAGGCATCTATTCATCTGGAATAAATGTTACTATTTTATGCATTCTTGTTATTGATTTACGTCTTCTAGTTATAAATGTACCAAGAAACGTTACTTTTATACTCATAAACTATATTTTGGTCCGATCAAGTATTATATTTTGACTTCGTTTTGTTTAGAATAATTATATGTGGTATTTATTGTCCACCATATGATACCAGAAACGAAGTGGATCATGGTACAAATGGTAACTCATAATCGTATTGGTCGTCGATTAATTGGTATATTATGACCTAATTTGTTTTTCCAAAGTATTGATGTGTTTTTTTAACGGACCGGTTTTGATAATTTTTTGCATCAAACTATTACTACATGACATAGAAGCTTTACTTGGATTGTCTAAAATGGTATATTATGACGTTTTTTATTTTAAGTATTGATGTGGTATTTTATTTTTCTTAGCAGAACTGTTACGATAATTTGGTGCATTTGATTGTTACTACCTGAAAGGTTACTTGGAATATCGAAGTGGTATATCCTGATCTTCTTTTGTTTTTCATATGTATTTGTATGGTATTTTTTAGCAGGCTGTTCCGATAATTTGACATGGAGCTGTTACTACGTGGAATTGAACCGTTACTTTTATTATCTGAAGTGTTATATTACGGCCTACTTTTGTTTTTCATAAGTATTGATGTGGTATGTTTTTTAGCAGACCTGTTTCGATTTATTTACGTGAAACTGTTACTAAATAAAATAGAAGCGTTACTTGTTTTATCGAAAGTGTACTAAAAGTATCGATGTAGTATTTTTTAACAGACCTGTTTCGTTAATTTTTGGCATTGAATTGTTACTACCTGAAATTGAAGTGTTACTTGGTATATCTGAAGTGGTATATTATGTCCTGCTACTGTTTTTCGTAAGTATTGATATGGTATTTTTTTAGCAGAACTGTTTCGATTTGGGCGGCATATTGGTTTTGGATGGGTTTGGATGGATTTACTATACTTGCTAAATTTTGGGCGGGATTTGTGGATTGATTGTGTTAATTGGGCGGGATATTGGTTTTGGATGGGTTTGGATGGATTTACTATACTTGCTAAATTTTGGGCGGGATTTGTGGATTGATTGTTTTAATTGGGCGGGATATTGGTTTTGGATGGGTTTGGATGGATTTACTATACTTGCTAAATTTTGAGCGAGATTTGTGGATTAATTGGGTTAATTGGGCGGGAGGTATGCCACGTTGGGATTTTAGGCGGGATTGCTAAATTAGTGCAAAGTGTTACCAATAACTATTTAATTGTTACACGTTAGTTAAATATGTTACTAAAGTTCTTTATGTGTTACTAATTGTTGTAGTTGTCGCACCAAGGTTTAGCTTATGTGTTTATGGAGATTAAGGTTTATGGTTTTAGGGTTCCCTTAAGGTTTCAGGATTTACGACATATAAACTGATATTTGTGGTTTAATTTTGAAATTCATATGTGATGCTTCAATGAACAAAGTAATAGTCTATGTTTTGAATAACTATTGACCTCGAACATTCACTATCCACATCAATCGAACAATGTAGCTTTTAAAGGAATTTGGTGTGATAAATGCATCAGATCATACATTTACAAGATTATTTGCAGGCAATGTGTTATTGTACTGTTAATATCTCTGACAATCTAGAAACTCCTAGAATGTTCTTAACGATGTGTTACCCAAAATGCGTGAATTGTTACTCAGAATAAAGAAAGTGTTACCAACCAACTTTTTATTGACAAACGTTCCAATATTATGTCTCATCAAAATTCTTCGTTATCACATTATCTACACTAATAATCTCATTCAATTAAAATGACTCGTGATCAAACTTAGTCGAATCTACCTTATTAGTTCATTAAAGTCGAGATTCACCTGTTTTTTTACGATCTATTCCTCTTTGCCTTTACTTGGGTATTACACGTGTTATTTACGGGTAACGACTCGTTATTAATTTCTCATTATATGTTCGTTTTGCGGATATATTTGTTATGAATATCTAGACATATGGTATTATTGTTCCATGAATTGTTACCCAGAAAGCATGAAGTGTTATTCATTGACCATTTTAATTAGCAAACATTTACCACTTAGATCTCATCAAAATTCTTCATTATTCCATGATTAACATCAATAATTTTTATTTATCGTCGCTTTGGCTAGGGTTAAATGTCTTATCGTAACTGGAAAATTTGTCATTCATTGTGTTGGTACTGCTATTATAGATGGCACACATGTACTAAATATACAAATTTTAGAACTAAGTACAAGACTTTTGTTATTAAACTGAAAGAAAATGTTTCCTATTAGCTTAAAAGTGTTATTTTTGTTTCAATCGCGTCATTCAGCTAGGTTCGCATTGTTATCACGTTATGATCTATTCATCTTTACATTTACTTGGGTAATACATGTGTTATTTACGGGTGACGGTTGTTATTATTTTCTCATTATATGTTCGTTTTTGGGAAATATTTGTTATAAACATCAAGACATATGGTATTATTGTTCCATGAATTGTTACCAAGAAAGCATCGAGTGTTATTCAGTAACCATTTTAATTAGCAAATGTTTATCGCTTAGATCACATCAAAGTTCTTCGTTATTCCATGATTAACATCAATAACTATTGTCGATAACTAAGGCCCATGATGAAATTGTGTCGAATTTACATTATCCGGTCATTAAAGTCGAGATCACCGTACTAAACGAAATTTCCGAATTGTGTTTGAAGCTTTCGTGCTTTATGAACTTCGAAAATTCTCTTTGAGTATAAAGACCCATTAAAAATTGAAGCCGATACAACTTTGTGCTGTTAGTAACGTCGAGATTGGATCGAATTTGGAACCTGAATTTCTTCTTTCGACCGATTGAGTGTAAGGAAATGTGTTATGGAAGGAAGCAGTATTGTTTTCGAGTGATGTGTTACTTTTGCAACATGATTTGTTATTTACTAAAACAAACGTGGTATTTTCTGCTATAGGGGAAACATTTATTTCTCACAATTAACGTCACTAATATATGAAACTTATCAACACTTATGATCAAATTAAGGATAATTTCACCGTATATCATCACAATCATGGAGATCTGTTCGGCTCTGATGAACGTGAAATCTCGTTTAGCTCGATGTGTCAGGGATCATTTAGGTATTTTGTGGTAAATTTCGACAACTGTAATCGGATCATTTAGGTATTCTGTGGTAAATTTCGCATATGTTAGGGATAATTATGTCTTTTCGTAGCCTTTAGGTAGTTTTCACTGAATTTTCTGAAAAGTAAGTCATTTATCCTAAATAAAATTCAAATAGGGCCTGAACACAAAGTTAAATATACTAATGGGGACTGAACTTTAATTAACCCAATTATTAATACAAACTGACAAACGTATAATAATCAAATATGATAAAGTCATTTAATCTACTTTTGACTAATTAATCGAGCTGTTGACTCGTATGATGATTTGTTGTAGCAAGAAAAACCCAATAGATAAGATGCTTTTAGTTTATATTTCGTGGTTTGAATTAAATGGCAACGCCGGAGAAAATTTTACTGGGTACCGTTGGTATTTTTATATTATAAATGATAGGGATACAAACCGTCAATTGGCTTCTAATTTGTTATTTATATTAAATAAACTGGTCCGTGGAGATTTACTGATCCGAAATATTTGAAATGGAACATTTGTAAAAGCGATATGCATGAACCATGTTGAGATATTTACCGAACTAGAAAACTAAAAATTAGTAAAAAAGAGTCAAAAAAGTAAAAGATACTTATCGCGTCCTAATTTTATCAATTAGATTCTTTATATTATCCGTGTATGAAAAAAGGGTTGGACCTAAGCATCTACATCGACCACTAATGAATGACATTGACTTCCATGTCTAGCCGAAAACTTCGAACCGTACTAAATACCAACTAATGATACATTTGTAAAGAGAATATATGGTAAATGACACAAACATATAAAGACATCGAATGAACCATAAAAATAGATGGGATAATTCGAATTCCTAACCATTCCCATACCAAAACCGAATCCAAACCCATTAGGCATCCAATCGAACTTCAAGAACAAGCTCGTAAGGCCCAAAGAGTCATCTATTTACTATACGAGATTAAATTAAACATGTAATTGTATATTATTTGAAATAGTGAATATGTAAGATGAGGTTTGTTATGGTGTCCACCTACCGTGAGCAACCACCGTGACAACCATAACTGATTCGCAATTACAGATCATTTTCTCCCATTCCGCCTATGCCATCGCCTCCGCCGCCCCTCTTAGCTTCCCCATAACCTCCGTGGTCCATCTTCTACGCACTTATTTATCAGAAATTCATCATCTCAGCTATGTACAAGAAAGTTGAAGTATAGTATGAATTTCTGATATATGAGTGCGTGGAAAGATGGACAACGTAGGCCATGGAGAAGCTAAGAGGGGCGGCGGAGGTGATGGCATCGCCGGAGTGGGAGAAAATGAGCTCTAATTGCCGAATCAGCATGGTGCTCACGGCAATGTTGTAAAACTCGCTAGACGCTAGTCAGGCGCCCGAGGGGGCCTAACGCCTAGGCGGGCTAGGCGGGGCCTAGGCAGTTTCTACGCGGAAATTAGTGGGTATACCGATTTTTTTATAAATTTTATTTATATGCTAATATACCAAAGTAAAGCTATATCAGTCCTAACAATGTTTTGTTATATTTATAAAAAAAAATTTCGCAGAAAAAAATTGTTTTTATGTTTTTTTTCAAAAAAAAAACGAGACCGCCTAGTCGGCCGCCTAGCCGCCTAGGCCGATTAATCTGTCCGCCGATTAATTAGCCGCTTAGCCGAAAAACGCCTCGGATAGGGCCACCTAGCACCTAGGCCGAGTTTGCCAACAGTGCTCACGGTGGCTGCTCACGGTAGGTGGGCGCCATAGCAAACCTCTATGTAAGAGATTAATAGTTAAGTTAATAACTGAGGTTGAGGAGGGTAGATGTAAATATTCGTTATGAGAATGTGGATATAATGTAATGTTAATCAACACTTGGTAGAATTAGGGATTATTTTCCAATAAATAGTTTCTTATGTTATATAGCAAGTATTGAATATGAAGTTACTCATTTCTCTAATTTATTTGTCATACTTCATATAATCATACCAAATACGACTACTTCTATTACAGCGTTTGTTGGGGGATTGAGACCTCGGTCCCAACATGTCCCATTGTATGTACCAACTAATATATTTGCTTATATAAAAATTCTTTCATTTTGTAATTATGAAAGAAGAGAAAATACAAAATATAGGTGAAGCACTCACGTTAAAAATAGAGAGAGAAAATTATGTGGGCCATATGTGCACATGCTAAAAAATAAATTTGTTTCTCCTTTAATTTTTTGTAAGTTGTTCCTTTATTATACGAAAAAGTTATATTTCTTTTAGTTTATTTAGATAGTTTATATATTTATATAAATGTTGTAGATTATCTCTTAATTTTAATTATACTCCATCAAATATCTAAGCAACAAAAAAGGCTTTTTAAATTAAATAATGCAAAAATAAATAATAACTAATGAAATAGGGTCGTTTTTGAAATAATTAACAAAATAGGGTAGTTCGCGTTTAATACAGGCGACGTCGCACCCATGCGACGTCGCTACCATTAGTAGCGATGACTATTTTTATATTTTTTACTGGTTTGAGTCGCCCCTAGGGGCGACAACCTCCTTTTTTTTGTTTTTTTTTTTTTGTTTTTATTTTCTTTTACTTTTTTATATTTATTAATTATATAATCCACCAAATCATTAAATCGTTGTTATTTCATGTGATTTACATTATAAAAATCAATAAACACATTTAATTTATTGTTTGTTTCACGACGATTAAAATGATATGCATATCTTACATTTTTCGATATTCAAAAATATTTTTTATTTTTGGAATAAATTAAATAATTTCCTATGTATATCATTTTAATCGTCCTGAAACAAACAATAAATTAGATGCGTTTATTGATTTTTATTATGTATTTCACATGAGCATCACCCCTGATCCAATTTATATATGAGTGTCGCCCATCATCGTTATTTCACACGATTTTAATGAGTGTCGCCCTCATCGTTATTTCATGTAATTTAGAAATGATCGTCACCCCTCAGCGACGGTCATATAGAATTTGGATGAGGGACGGCACTCATGTGATTTACATAATAAAATTTAATAAACGCATCTTATTTATTATTTATTAGAAATTATTTAATTTATTTCAATTTATGTATTTTTTAATTCAAAAAATATTTTTCAATATCGAAATATAAGATATGCATATCATTTTAATCGTGGTGAAACAAACAATAAATTAGATGCGTTTATTGATTTTTATAATGTAAATCACATGAAATAACGATGATTTAATGATTTGGTGGATTATATAATTAATAAATATAAAAAAGTAAAAAAAAAAAAACAATAAAGAGGAGGTTGTGGCCACTATGGGCGACTCAAACCTCTAAAACAATATGAAAATAGTCATCGCTACTAATGGGTGCGACGCCGCGGGTATTAAACGCGAATTGTCCTATTTTGTTAATTATTTCAAAAACGACCCTATTTAATTAATTATATTTTTTTTGCATTATTTAATTTAAAAAGCCAACAAAAAATCAAATATTATCAAATAAACAGAAAAATTGGAAAACATAAACAAAGAGCAAAATAATATTTAATTGGCTGATACAGAATTAAATATCAAATAATACGAATATAGAAATAAAGTAAGTGAAAGATAAAATAGATGCTTATAGGTTCTAAATTCTATTTTCTGTCAATTTATAATGAAACTATCGTTACAAGCAAAACTATAATAGACAATATCCTAATTAGACAATAATTGATCCACAAATCTTTCCCCTTCTGTTAAAAATGGCGTATTCAATATTTTAATGAGATGTGGGTGTAAAATAATAATAAAAAAACATGTGAAAGATAAGATTTGTTAGAGTAACGTTTATATGGTTCCATAAATTTTAAAAGTTGAAAAAACAATCAATGCATGTATCCTAAAATTTCTCTTTTTATTTAATTGAAAAATGACACATAAGCAAAATATGTTAATTAATACTCCCTCCGTCGAAGCGACTTTATCACATAAGTTGCTGGACACGCAAATTAAGGTGGCATTATAATAAGGGAGGATTTATGTTCAGGCCCCCCTAAAGTTTCCATTAAGCCGCCAGTCCCTGTCAGAAAATGGTTAAGTTTAAGGGACCTACTTTTTGTAAAAACCGAGTAAAGGACCCAAAATATACATTGATGAAAATACCCCTTGCCCTTTTTTTCCCAGCAGAACTCGCGACATGCTGTTTTGGTCTTATATAAAGTGTTACTTTTACTTCTTTATTTGTTACAGAGGTACAATATATTGTTACTATAGAAAACAGGTACATTATTTTTCAACAATATTGTGTTACTTTGCTACTGCAAAACGTTATCAACAGAATTTTTTTTCATTTAACGATCGAACTCATTTTTCTTACACTGAATCGAGCAAAAAAAATTCGACTGCTCCATCAAACCGATTCGACGTGTCTTGTTGGATCCATTATGATATTGACAACGCACGAGGTAGAATTTGGGGGTGCAAATTTGAGAACATAATGCTAAATCAAATCTAGATTTCGACCTAAATTGCAAGTAATCAGTATAAATCCGAGGTACCCATGAGAAATCGAGGTCTATTTCACCTTATTGAGTCAATAACGCCGAGATTTATGCAGTTTTCATCTGCTTTTTAGTGTCGATTGTGATTTTCATTATATTGCTCGCGGTACATTGCTTGAATGCAGAATGTGTTATTTACGACAGACACAACCTTATTACCTTTCATTGATGTGTTACTTATGAGTCAACATTTGTTATTATCCTTAAGACATATGTTATTTTTTGATATGTTATACGTATTTCTTTTTTACACGATTTAGGGAAAATATAATATCCGTTTCTTGCAACTAATCGGTATAAGATCGAGGTACCCACGAGAAATTGAGGTCTATTTTACCTTATTGAGTCAATAACGACGTGATTTATGCAGTTTTCATCTGTTTTTTAGTGTCGTTTGTGATTTTTGTTCTTTCTATCCCGGTCCATTATTTGTATACAGAATGTCTTATTTAGGACAAATGGGGCGTTATTACCATTCAGCGACGTGTTACTTCTAAGTCTACATTTGTTATTAACCATAAGATATTTGTTATTTTTGCTATGTTATAAGTATTTCTTTTTTACACGATTTAGGGAAAATATAATATCCGTTTCTTGCAATAAATCGGTATAAATTCGAGGTACCCATGAGAAATTGAGGTCTATTTTACCTTATTGAGTCAATAACGACGTGATTTATGCAGTTTTCATCTGTTTTCTGGTGTCGTTTGTGATTTTCGTTCTTTTTATCCCGATCCATTATTTGTATACAGAATGTGTTATTTACGACATACAAGACGTTATTACCTTTCAGCGGTCCGTTATTTTTTATTCAACCTTTGTTTTTACCCTGAAGACATTTGTTATTTTTGTGAAACTTATCAACATTCATATGAAATTGACGATAATTGCAACATAAACGGTCATAGCATCTGCAATCTTAGCAATTTCTTTGATTTGGGTTTATCACATGTAATAATATCGATAGTTTCTTGGTTAATCCCATTTACAAATTAATATAGATTTCTCTGTTGCGGATCTCACGAGCGCGATGGTGTCGGGACGGAATCTTAAAATTTTGTCGACGCAAACAATAAAATATCTGTAGATCGAAGCATGTTTCTAGTTGAAATTGAAGGTAATACACATAGATTCGAGAGAGCCATAGCCTTAAAGTTTATCGTGCCACCGTAGAATTTCTGAACTGTTCGGCGGGATATTAAAAAAAATCTGGACAGTTTAATGTGGTACCCGTAAGGGTTTAATTGTTACCACTGGAGTGTTATTTGTTATAAAATTGCCGTCTATGCACTAGGGTTTCTGGATAATTTGTTATCGTCTATGCGCTAGGGTTCTTGGGTAATTTTTGGGGTTTAGGACTTATGGGTTCGAGGTTAAGATTAAGGGTTTAGGACATGAAATTTTGGAAGAACGATCCACGACTTGTGCAGGTATTTCTACAACCTTAAAAAAAATTGGGGTTCGGGGTTTAGGTTTAGGATTTAGGGTTTCGGGCTTCAGATTTAGGGTTTCGGGCCTCGGATTTAGGGTTTTGAGCATAGTATTTTGTGTTTGTGGTCTATATATGTTATTAGTACTTTAATATTGATGTTTGAACATGTTCGTGGTGCAATTCATAATGTTATGTTCCATTGAAAGAGGTGATAGTCTATGTTTTGCAATGGAGGACTATATATTTATATATCTATTGAGATAAATAGTCGTCTATAGGGCTGAAATATTGGGCGGGCCGGCCCGCCCGGCCCGAATACAGCGGGCTGCCCGATTTTTATCGGGTCGGGTCGGGCTGGCCCGAAATTTAATGGGCCTAATATTCTTCGGCCCAAACCCATTATGTCATGGGCGGGGCCAGCCTGTCGGGCTAACGGGCCTAATTTTTTAGTTTTTTTTTAATTTTTTATTTCAAAATCTTTTATTTTCTTCAAAAATACTTATATTTTATACTATTATTATACCCAATATTGCAAATATATAGTTATAAAAATTTTATATCCCATAAATTTATCAAAATATTATTTTTACATATCAAATTGAATTATATAAATATTATAATTGAATTTTATAAACATTATATATAGAAATTTTTTAAAAAACACATACAACTAACGGGCCGGGTTTGGCCCGCAGCCCGTCGGGTTTTTTGGCCCGTGGCCCGTAGCCCGTCGGGCCTAATGGGCCGGGCCAATGGGCCCGATTATTTATCGGGCTGATGAAATTTAGGCCCAAACCCGATATTTATCGGGTCGGGCCGGGCTAGCCCATGGGCCGCGGCCCAAACTTTCAGCTCTAGTCGTCTATTGACATCAAATTTCGCTTAATGTGTCTTTCAAAGGAATATGGTGATTAAATTTCATCAAATTATATTTACATGAACATCCATATTAAACATCCAAAATAAAAGTGCATTTTGTACGAATTAATCGAATTATTGACGTGGTACTGAACAGTATTTATGAGGTATCAGTATTGATCATTTTGTTATTAGTTGAGTTCGTGTTGTTTTTTTTACCTAACATGTGTTATTATTTCCACTTAACGTATTATAATTTTCAGAAAGTCCTGTAAATATTCTCTGACAATTCTGTTAAATTCTCTGACGGTCCAAAACCTTCTAGAATTCTCAATGAAGTATTTTTTTTACATGTATATGTGTTATATTTGTTGGGTAAACTGTTACTCACTTAAGAACGTTTTAGTCTTAGAGAAGGCTAAATTTTCTCAATTTCATGGTTATTGACTTACTTTTTTCTTTAAATATTAAGACTAGTTTGATTCGATTGTATCTTATTCAGTCGCTTTTACCTTGTTCGGCCGTTGAAGTCGATATTGAATTGGTTTCTGAACGAAATTTTTGATTTGGGGGTGGAAGCACGAATTCATTCCATACATAAAAAAATTCGTCTTCATTAGTAAGACCCATCTGAAATTGAGGACGGAAAAACTTTATTCAGTCACAAACGCTGAGATTCATGCAGTTTTCATCTGTTTTCTAGTGTCGTTTGTGATTTTCATTTTATTCCATTCGATCCATTACTTGTATACAGAATGTGTTATTGACGACAAACAAGGCGTTATTACCTTTCAGTGATGTGTTATTTATGAGTCAACATTTGTTATTATCCTTAAGACATATGTTATTTTTTGATATGTTATAAGTATTTCTTTTTTACACGATTTAGGGAGAATATAATATCCGTTTCTTGCAACTAATCGGTATAAGATCGAGGTACCCATGAGAAATTGAAGTCTATTTTACCTTATTGAGTCAATAACGACGTGATTTATGCAGTTTTCATCTGTTTTTTAGTGTCGTTTGTGATTTTTGTTCTTTCTATCCCGGTCCATTATTTGTATACAGAATGTGTTATTTACGACAAACGGAGCATTTTTACCATTCAGCGACGTGTTACTTCTAAGTCAACATTTATTATTAACCATAAGATATTTGTTATTTTTGCTATGTTATAAGTATTTCTTTTTTACACGATTTAGGAAAAATATAGTATCCGTTTCTTGCAACAAATCGGTATAAATTCGAGGTACCCATGAGAAATTGAGGTCTATTTTACCTTATTGAGTCAAGAACGCGGAGATTTATGCATTTTTCATCTGTTTTTTAGTGTCGTTTGTGATTTTCGTTTTATTCCTTTTGATCCATTACTTGTATACAAAATGTGTTATTTACGACAAACAAGGCGTTATTACGTTTCAGCGATGTGTTATTTCTAGGTCAACATTTGTTATTATCCATAAGGCATTTGTTATTTTTTGCTATGTAATAGGTATTTCTTTTGTACACGATTTGGAGAAAATATAATATCCGTTTCTTGCAACTAATCGGTATAAATTCGAGATACCCATGAGAAATTGAGGTATATTTTACCTTATTGAGTCAATAACGCGGAGATTTATGCAGTTTTCATCTGTTTTTTAGTGTCGTTTGTGATTTTCGTTTTATTCCTTTCGATCCATTACTTGTATACAGAATGTGTTATATACGACGAATAAGGCGTTATTACCTTTCAGCGATGTGTTACTTCTATGTCAACTTTTGTTATTATCCATAAGGTATTTGTTATTTTTTGCTATATTAGTTATTTCTGACGATTAAAGCTGCAAATTAGATATACAAATCACCACGATTAAATTAACAATAATTTCAACATATTACAGCATAAACTTTGATATTTTCGGCTACAATCTCAACGATTTCTGTTATTTGTATATATCAGTTTTTTCTAGCTTCCATAGATCTTTTGAAGATTATTTTCAATCTCAACGATTTATGTTTATCATTTTCGGCTACAATGTCAACGATTTCTGATGATTAAAGCTGCAAATTAGCAATACAAACGAGCTTGAAGTTTTTTTTAAGAGGATTCGAGCTTGCAGCGAAAATCGCTCGTTGGAGAAGACGATGGCAAAGGCTTGTAAATTTCGCATCTGTTAGAGGGTATATATGTCATATCGCATAGCTTTTGTCTTTTTCTCTAAGAATTTTGAAAAGTAGGTCCTTAACTCATACTGAAATTTTATTGGGGCCTGAACCCTACTTAAACATGCTAACGGGGCCTGACTCATAATAAACCCTTATAATAATATAGTACAATGAAAAGGTAAAAAAGTGTATATTTTAACACGTCTTTTAAGAATATTTAATATTATTATATTGATTGTTTGTGATGGTTTTTTATTAAATAAGTAAATGTGATAAAATTATTGGGACGCCCAAAATGGAAAAGTGTGATAAAACTAGCGGGACGGAGGGGTACTTTTTATTTAATTAAAAAATGACGAGTAAGCAAAATTTGTTAATTGATACATACAGGATGGGACAGAGGATCTCGTCCGTTCGTTGGGTTGTGTTATTACTAGAGGTGTTATCGCAATATTAAATTTGAGTATCATTGGTCTAAAATAAAGTTGACGAAGAGCACATATTAGACTATCTTTATCAATGATCTTCATGACCGGTTGTGCATTATTTATAATTAAAATAAATCAAACAATTAGATAATATCCACAACCTCCCACAACCCGGTTGGTGGACCAACCTGTTCACCAACCGGTTGTGCACAGTTTTCAATAAACTGTTTTGTGGTTTTTATTGATTTTTATGATATACTTAATTATCTATTAAATTTTTATTTTTTTTCCAAAACGTATGATACTTTTTTCTCTACAAATAGAGACTAATTTTGATACATTTTGAATCACAATTTCAAATTATTTATTTCTCTATTATATTCTATAAACTATCATAATTACATATTAATTTTCTTTCTCCAATGAAAAAGTATTTAAATTTTATATCATATAATGTAATCTATTTTCAAACATTCATATACTACTAGAAATAATTATAAAATATAAATATTATAGGTTGTGCTGGGTTGTTGATAAAGTATTGGATTGATGTATAGGTTGTGTATGTGGAAGAAAGAGAAATTAATATTTTATTCTCATTACCGGTTGTGAAGGTAATTGATAATCATAGTCTTAGGTTTCTTTTATGTTGAAGCAACCGATCAGTTCTGCTTTTTTGCCAAGGGCCAACCACCGTATCAAACAAAATATATGATACCAACAATAATATTGTATTGTAATTCATCATAAAGTGGGGGATCAAATTGAAAATATATGTCAAGATTGTAAAGTAGAATAATCTCTCTCACTTGGTGGAATTCATCCAGCCAGTGAAATTCGATCATGGGATGCACGCAGTCCGTGATCGAGAACGAAGCGAACGTCAACCGATGCAAAGAGCGTCGCCGCTTGATGGAACGCGCCGTGGCCGCCCGAAACAAGTTCGCCGGAGCCCACTCCGACTACGCCACGTCTCTGAAGAACACCGGCGCCGCCCTCAGCGACTTTGCTATGGACGAAGTCGTTATCTCCGGCGCCGTTGGGGAACCCACCTCATCGGCCGGAGCAGCGCCGCCCCTCCTGCCCTACGACAACGTCCTGCTACCTCCACCGCCCCCGCCAGACGCCGAAACGTCGTCGTCGCTTCAACGCGCCTCCACCATGCCGGAATTTCGAATTCCCCGACCGGACGACGCCGTTAAGCCCTCGGAGAGTCCGATTATCGAAGATGACGAGGGAGAAGCCGACGACGAGAGCGCTCACAGCCTGAAACGACGTAGTTTTAGCAGCAGTAAGAAGGGGGTTTCAAAATCAAATTCCAGGAATCGAAGCGTAATCGACAAACACAACGCCAACGTTTCAGAAGAAGAAGAAGACGACTCACCTTTAAACCGAAGGAGGAGAAATAGCCACCATCGCCGCGAGCGCGAACCACCTCCTCGCAGGCCGGAAAACAAAGGGTCGCTCGAATCATGGGACTTCTTCTTCGAAACGGAGGACGTGCCTGGCCCCACGCTAGCCGACGTGGAGGAGAATCGAGCTGAGAGAGAAGAGATCGAACGGAAGATGCTCGACGATATGCGCAAAAGAGAATCCGAGGATAAAGCAGCCAAGGGTAAGAACATGGTGGTGGAAGACGAGGAAGAGGCTGTGGTTAAGAAGGTAGGCGGCGGTCTGCCACCACAACCTCCGCCTCTGAAGGCAGCCATTGCTGACGTGGCAAAGAGAGGGATGAAGGGGGTTACAGCTGAAATGGCGGGCAAGGTGAAGAAGGCCGGTGGCGGCGGCGCGAGTTTGCTTCAGGTATTTGTCGAGCTTGACGATTGTTTTCTGAAGGCTTCTGAGAGTACCCATGAGGTTTCGAAGATGCTCGAGGCCACAAGGTTGCATTATCACTCGAATTTCGCAGATAAAAGAGGTGGGCTGTTGATAATTTTCGTTCTTTTCTATGATAAACATGGCTGAAAATGCAAAGACTTGAGCTTTTTACTTATATGCTGGGAGCTGATTAACGCTGTTGCAAGTTTGAAGGTAGTTTGATTCTACGTGATATGTTTGGATTTCTTGCAGGGAGTATTAATCATTCGGAAAGAGTAATGCGGGTGATAACGTGGAATAAATCGCTCAAAGGTTCGACGAATGGTGAAAATGTCGTCGATGAGTTCGATTCTGAGAAGAACGAAACTCTTGCGACTGTTTTGGATAAGATTCTCGCGTGGGAGAAGAAGCTTTACGAGGAAGTGAAGGTAACAGAATCGTAAATAGAGTTAAAAGTCGTACTTTATACGAATCCTTACGCTATTTTGTTTGAGAGTTATGGTTTATTGAAATTATCTTCGGCGTCGATAGGTAAGCGAGCAGATGAAACTCGAATACAAGAAAAAGGCGGCGTCTCTGAACAGGTTGAATAACCGTAGCTCGAACTCAGAAGCGTTAGAGAGGAAGAAAGCGGCAGTTAGTTATCTCCATACAAGACACATCGTCGGCGTTCAGTCGATGGATTCCTCCGTTTCCGAGATCAACCGTCTGCGCGACGAGCAGCTTTTTCCGAAACTCGTTTCTCTCGTCGACGGGTGAGTTTCGCTTGTTCAATTTTTACCTAATTTGCAAAAAGCATTCTTTCATTTTTAGGTGTTATTCATTGCAACTTTGCTATTTTTGGAAGGCGTAAGTACTTTTTTCATCACGTAAATTAGGGAGTGGCACTTCCAGGACAGTTAGGGAGTTGCAATTTAAGAAGCTTATTTCTGAAGTTGAATTATGCCCTTAAATTGCAACCCTGCAAGTTGTGTACCCTGGAACTGCCACGCAAGATTTACCCAAAATATTTGGCACGTGATTCGACATAAATTCACATTATGTTAGGCTTAAATTTTGAAAGTTAGTGTCGTTAAATTGCAAGTTGTGTGTACTGAAACTGCCGGGCAGGATTTACCCCGGATTATTTGGCATATGATTCAATAAAAAAAAAATTAGGTTTCCGACACATCGCGTCGTAAGATAGCTTCAATTTTTGAAGTTTATGTCATGAAAGTGCAATACTATAAGGTGGATGTTCTGAAGGTGCATCGCAAGTTATATGGCCAGAAAAGTTAGTCTTTTTGCAGTGGAAACCGAGCAATTTCGATGACGTGGGCATCGGAATATCTGCATGGTTGCTTAACTTTCACTGAGGTATTTGGGCGTCTACGCACAAAACATCGACCTTAGATTGAATCGTAGAATCAAAACAACTAAATTACTACAAAGAGCATCTCCAACCAACGACATAAAAATAGCGTTGATTTTACACTATAATACGGTTGTGGTACTTTTACTCCAATCCGTAAACTCTATTTTCTAGGCTAATTTTTATTACAACCCATTAACTCTATTTTTACATAAAAAAATCAAATCCATATATAGTACTATCATAATTGACTTACTAAAGATTAAGAAGTCAATGTATTATAATTATTTTATCCAAAATTAAATAACTTATAAAATTAGCGTATTATTTAATTATAATTTTATTAAATTAAAAGGAATATATCAATTTACTACTATAATTATAAGAAAATATCAAATATTTTAAATATAACTAAAATTTATTTTATTAAGTAAATATAAATAAATAAAAACTACAGCTCCATTTTTGTGTTGAAAGTTGTGTGTTGTTCTACAACTAGAGTTTCTATGTTCATCAACACAATATTAGTGTTAAATATGGAGTTTCATCGTAATTGAGACGTCTAAACAAAAATAAAGTATACCCTTTAGAGATGTTCTAATCAACCGTCCTACTTCCCTAACCATCCATCGAATTTCGTTTTTTTTTTTTTTTTTCGCCCAGAATGTCCTCCATGTGGGAGTTGATGAGAGTCCACCACGAGCGCCAGTCGAGCATCGTCCAATCCCTCAAATCCCTCGACACGACGACCTCAAATTCCTCCCCCAGAGAGACCACCGAGCGCCACCACGCCTCCACCAAGCAGCTCGCCTTCGTCGTCCGCGACTTCCACTCGAGCCTCACCCACCTCGTCTCCCAACAGCGCGAGCACGTCGACTCCCTCCACGCCTACCTCAACCTCGGCCCGCCCGCCGACCCGCAAACCCGACCCGCCGACCCGCCCGTGAAAGCCCTGATCGGGGCGTGGCACGAGCACCTCGGGCGGATCCGCGACGGGCCCGCTCGGGAGGGCTTGAGCAACTTTGCGGCATCGGTGGAGGCGATATGCGAGCACCAGAAGGAGGAGATGGAGGCGAGGAATCGGTGCGCGGATTCGAGGAGGGAGCTCGAGAGGAAGGCTCGGGATTTCGATGGGTGGTGCAGGAGGAGGACGATCGCCGACGTGGCGAATCCCGAGGGGTCCCGGGAGAGGGACGAGCTGGCGTCGAGGCGCGGGGCGGTTGAGGCGGTTAGGAGGAGGTTGGAGGAGGAGGAGGAGGGTTATAGGAGGATGAGCATTCAGGTTAGGAAGAAGGGAATGGCGAGTTTGAGGGGTTCTTTGCCCGAGATGTTTAGGGCTTTGTCTGAGTTTTCGATGGCTTGTTCGGACATGTACGGGCATTTGAGGATGGTCGCGAGGGGTAAGGGCGGCGCGAGTAATGGGGCGGCTTGAATGGCTCGCCTCGTTTACGGTATTGATTTTTTTTTTTTTTGGCTACGTATGTGATTTGATAATTTTAGAGCGATGTTATGTGAATAGATGAGAGACGGGGGGTATTATGCAAAAGTTATAGATATTTTTTTGTATGTTGTGATCTATCATCTAAGTGGTTTGCTGTAATTGAGTGTGATGAGATGAATCTGAGTCCCGATCGTACTATTGTGTTTATTTTCAGCATTATAGTCATCATACTCTGACTAAGTTTAGTATGGATCGAATTTGAATTTCATCATAGACTAAGAGATACTTTTGATTCTCATCGTAATTAATCTCTAGTTGTAGGGATGGACTTGGATTTCCGTAGGATTGATCTCCCTTCCCTACGCATTCTTAGTAAAGTCCATTCTGGATCAAATTTACACTTCACTTTCAAAGAGACTAATTTTCTGACTGGTGTTTACTGTTTATAGTCAACGGCAAGTGAATAACATCTTAAGGTATCAAGAGCTCGACGACTTTTACCTTACTTTGCTGCAACTGAAACATTGCACTTGCGTTCCCAAACTGACCTTTACGTGTATTTTCAAATCAAAGGTCTCAGGTTTGATTTTGCTAGCAATCTTTGTTATTCTTGTCCAGTTGAGTGAGACTTGCTCACATGATATCGGTCTAATGTGTATTTAAAAATATAATTATATTTATACTACTTTAATTTTGATATTTATAATGTTTAATATTTAATGATGAAATATAGTTTTTAGGGAGCTTTCTATTTCAGGTCCATCGTAACTTCCATTGAGTTCAGGCCCTCATCGTATTAAATAAAGTTTTAAGGACAAACTGTGTATGAAATTCAAAATAAAGGACCTAAACTATGATTTGACGAAAATGCCCTTGTAGCTGTTACATAAAGAGGTATAAATCGCTATTATTCTGTTATTAGATGTTATCAAATGGTATTAATCGAAAAAACTATTTCAACGATCGATTGCCGTAAATTTTCGAGCATACTGGGCAAAAAATGAATTTTGATGTGTACTTGACGATCTCAATGATATTTACGTCGTCAGATTTAAGATCTGTGAGGAATAATTTCTAGAAATTCATTTACGCAAATAAGATAAATTGAGCATGTTTTTAGTCGAAATTAAAGCTAATATGCATAAATTGGAGAGACCCATAGCTTGGAAATTACGTCGAGCCTTAGTGGAGACTCAATCGTCGTCCATTAAGATTAACGAGTTGAAAGTGAAATCGGCAGAAAAAAATAGTTTAAATGGGTGTTCGTTATGTGGTATCAGAAAGGCGTAACTGGTATGATTTACATGTGATTCGGTACAATAGTGGCGTAAAGTGGTATAGCTACGATAAAAAGCGTTACTCGAACTGGTACGGGATATTATTCTAATTTGGTATTAGTGTTATATCATGAGGTACTGGAACATAGTGAAGTGGTAGAATATAGGCCTAAAGTGGTATAGAAATGATAAGAAGCGTTACTCGAACTGCTACGGGATATTACTTATTCTCGTTTGGTATTAATTTTGTAAGACGTGGTACACAAAAAACGTTAAGCAGTAGAAAAGAGGCGTAAAGTGGTATAGCAACGATAACTATTACTTATTCTTATTTGGTATAATTTTATAGGATGCGGTACCAAAATAGAGTTAAGTGGTATATTAGAGGCGTAAAGTGGTATAGCAACGACAAGAAGCGTTGCTCGAACTGGTACGAGATATTACCTATTCTCATTGGGTATATATTTTGTAAGATGTGGTACTAAAACAGAGTCAACTGGTATAATAGAGGCATAAAGTGGTATAACAATGCTAATATTACTTATTCTCTTTTGATATTAATTTTACAGGTTGCGGTACCAAAACAGAGTCAACTGGTATACTGGAGTCGTAAAGTGGTATAGCAACGATAAGAAGCGTTACTCGAACTTGGGGAGGAAGTGGTACTGAAAAAGCAAGTCAAGCTGTTTTGAGCGGGAAAGCTGAAACGCAGTATTATTTTGGGTGGGAACTTCTGGAATGTTCTTATTTTCTGTTATAAATGTACAATAAATTGGTACTAAACTAAACTGGAGTGGTATATGATACATGTGATGTGGTATTGTACATAGATGGAGACGGTAATATATTCATGAAGCTTCTGGAATGTTCTTATTTTTTGTTATATATGTAGAGTAAATTGGTTCTAGACTATGGTGTGGAGTATAAATTGGTACCATATTATATGGTATAACTTACATGTGATGTGGTATTGTGTAAAGAAATTGTTTTGGGCGGGAAAGCTGAAATGGCGTATTATTTTGGGCGGGAACTTTTATGTCATATATATTCATGTAATAATGTGGTACCATAAACGCTTTATGTGTTACAGATTACGATTTAGGCGCCAGGGTTTCCAGTTTTATGGTATAGAGTACTGGGTCTTAACGTAACCGGTTTCGGAGTTACGATTAAATGTTCACTATCGTAAGATTTGTTCTATGATTGACGTATAATGTTGGTTAGAATACATCTGTTATAATTCGTAATGGTAAATATAAATGTGATGTAAATATAGTTGTCTACGATTTGCATTGGCATACATTTCACATGTACAAAACCTCATTACTTGACTACTTACATCATATTTGCATAAAACGTGACAAAATCAAGGAACTTGATGGTTTAAATACATCAAATCATATATTTCCATGATTTTTATTCTTCCAGAACCAAAAAAACCAACTTCTATTTACGAAATTATTCGAACCATTAATATGGTACAGATAATATATTATCTGGTATAAGTACGACTTGTTGTGGTATAGATTCGTAATGTATTGTTACCAAGATAGTATAAATGGTTACCAAAATATCATTAAGTGGTATAATTTACACGTGTTGTGGTATCATATAACGATGGAGAGACCATATTGAAGCTTCTGGAATGTTCTTATATTTTGTTATTAATGGAGTATAATTGGTACGAAATCATGCTAAAGTAGTATAATTTACATGTGATGTGGTATCATATAAAAATGGTGAGACCATATTAACTGTCGGCCCATGAAGCTTCTGAAATGCTCATTTTTTGTTATTAAAGGAGTATAAATTGGTACCAAATTATGATAAAGTGGTATAATTATCTTGTGATGTGGTATCATATAAAATGGAGACCATGTTAACTGTCGGCCCATGAAGCTTCTGGAATGTTCTTAGTTTTTGTTACGAATGGAGTATAAATTGGTACCAAAATATTATTAAGTGGTACTATTTACATGTGATGTGATATTGTATAAATATGGAGACGGTTTGACGGCCCATGAAGCTTCTGGAATGTTCCTATTTTCTGTTACGAGTGGAGTATAAATTGGTACCAGACTATACTTAAGTGGTATAATTTACATGTGATGTGGTATTGTACAAAGATGGAGACGATAATAGGCCCATGAAGCTTTTGAAATGTTCCTATTTTCTGTTATGAGTGGAGTATAAATTGGTTCCAGACTATACTTAAGTGGTATAATTTAATGTGATGTATATTTTATAGACATGGAGACGGTAATAGGCCCATGAAGCTTCTGGGTATTTTTGTTACGAGTGGAGTATATTGGTACCACACTATACTTAAGTGGTATAATATACATGTGATGTGGTATTGTATGAAGGGAGACGTTTTGACGGTCCATGAAGCTTCTGGAATGCTTATTTTTTGTTAAGAATGGAGTGTAAATTGGTACCAAATTATAGTTAAGTGGTATAGTTTATGCCTGTTGGACGCCGTTCACTCGATTCGTCGACTTTCTTCTTCCCAACAACTTTCTTCTCCTTCTTCCGGCCAATTCCTCGGCGATCGACACCATTCTGCTTCCCAGCAACCTTCTTCCGACCACTTTCTTGGCGATCGATGGGGTTCTTCTTCGGAGTCATCGCAAGATTCGTTGATGAAGTGTCGAAGTTGGTCGGGTTTCGTCGATTAAGGGTTCACCTAGAAAATTCTTCGGGTTTTCTCGATGAAGGTTGGAAAACTAATTTTAAGGTTTGTCGATTAAGGGTTCAAATCGGTAGATATTACTTATTCTCATTTGGTATTAGTTTTAGAAGATGTGGTACTAGAATGGAGTAAAGTGGTACATTTGGTATTTAATATTAGCAGATGTGGTACCAGTTTGCGATGAAGTGGTGCCAGTTTGCAATGAAGTGGTACCGAATAAACATTTCAGTGTTTGGGCGGCAAAGCTGAATAACAAGGGCAAAAAAGTCTTTAGCAACGTTTGGGCCCTGAACCCTAATGAAAACTTACATTGGGTCCTTTACTTTAACTCAAAGATGAATGGGGCCTGATTTCTAACTGAAATTGTTAATGGGGCCTGAAATTTAAATAGCCCTAATTTTTAATTATATAAAGTGAAAACTAATGTGTTGGGATATAATTATAATCACTAAGAAATACATGAGTGGAAAAACTCTCTCTCTATGGTTTCTTCTCCAACTACTATCTAAAAAACCCCAAATCTAAAAAACTCTAAACTATCTCCCCCTCCTCCACCATTGAAGATTGGGGGAGGTCTCGTCTCTTTTTCTTTCACTCCTCACGTCTTTGTCCGGGCGAGTCTTTGATTTTTCCTTTTCTTGTTGATGTTTGTTTTTTGTTCATTTTCTATTTATTTTGGTGTTGGTCAGCATTTGTTTGGTTCCTTTTCTCGTCTCTTGTAAATTGATGTTTTCATGAATTTGTTCGCGTGTTTTGTTGGTGGCCCTTTGGTTTGTGTTTGTGATGCGTGTCTGATGTTTTTTGCCTCTGTTGTGTTTCTGTTTGTGTTTCTGTTTGTGTTTGTGGGTTTGATTTTTCCCTAGTCTCCCCATTGTGGGAGTTTATGTCTCCTCTTGGGAGTTTCTTTTCTCCCTTGTGGAGTGCTTTTCCCAAAGAATCCGAGATTTTGAAGTTGAAGATAAAAAGTGAAGAGTATCGTAGATTTAACGTAATAAATGTTTCTGTTGTAGGTTTTTTAGTTCTTTTTTCAGATCTTGAAGCTTATGTTCTTTTGGGCTTGTTTTCCTTCTTGTTCTGGTTTATTCTCTTTGTGTAGAAATTTCGTTCCTACTAGATGATTGACTGTAATTTGTATAAGAGGACTCTGTTGGGCTATTTAGTCATGTATCTTTATTTATATATTAATCTATCGGTTCGAAGAAAAAAGAAATATAGGAGTGAAATGATAACTCGTAAATATTAAGTTATAAATAGAAGTACAAAATTGTAAATAAAATCACATATCAATTGGTATTTTTTAGCCAACCTAGCCCTTTTATGTAATAGAATAGATGAAAGAAAAATTTGCACTCAAATGTTAGTATTTTTGTTGTTGCAAATCACATTTCGAAACAATGGAGTTCCATATTGCAATTTTGAAAGTTGTAGAGGCTGAATCGTATTAATCCAAAAGTAAATCGCTGGTCAAAATTACCAAAGAAAGCTTAAAATCCTCACTTTCCAGAATCATCGCGTAGTATCTCCGGCCACCTAAGCTCTCATGAACATGAGCGCCACGTCATCACACCCCAAAACGACGACGACGTCGTCTCCCCAGGCACAGCCGCTTCTAGACCAACCACAATACGTCGTCGTATTTCCTACCCGCCCGCCCCATCGCCGCCGCCGTCGTCTGCTCCGAAGATCGAGTTTCTGGAGCATTCTCATCTCAGCCGCGGTAGTCCTCCTAGTCGCCGTCGCAGCGTACCTCCTATGGCCGGCCCACCCCGACGTCTCCGTCGTACGCGTGAAGCTCAGCGGTCTGCACTTCCACACTACGCCTGAAATCTCGCTCGACGTGACGTTCAACGTCACGGCCAGGATACGGAATAAGGATTTGTACTCCATCAATTACGAATCGTTGAATGTGTCGGTTGGGTACAGAGGGGATGAGCTAGGGTTTGTAAATTCGAGCGGGGAGGAGGTAAAGGCGCACGGCGTTTCGTATGTGAATGCGTCGGTGGTGGTTGAAGGCGCTGAGATTTTGACCGATGTCATCATGTTGATCGAGGATTTGGTGAAAGGTGCGGTGACCTTTGACGCGGTGGCGGTGGTCGACGGAAAAATTGGAATTTTGAACTTGTTCGATCTGCCATTAAAGGTTGGGTTCCTCTTACTATTTGAATCCTCATAGTAATTCTAGCAAGTCTTTTGTATATTCTTTCTGCAATATTAATTGGTCTAGTGATTCAATTCTCATGGGATACGCTTATAGATCTATCTCATATCATCTTACATGTCTTTTTGCAGACAAGAATATCTTGTGAAGTGGTCGTGAATCCCAGAAACCAGACAATCACGAGTCAAAGTTGCTATCCTGAGGTTAGCTTCATTTGCCATACCTGCTTAGTTTTCACCTTCTATTTCATTGCTTATTCCATACGAAAGAAAGATCATTACTTGAATAGTTTATAGTTAAGCGATTGTGTGTCTTCTTGCAAGTGGATTGTGCAAGCAACCTTTATGTAACGAACCCTTTGTCTTAAACTGAATTGAAACAATGTTAAGGATTTCTCTTATCACTCATGATGATCAGGATTCTGAGGAATAGAAGGTTCCCATATGGTCAATTCGATTCAACTGATGATCAAAGAGAAAGAAACCTCATGTTTTCTATCAAGCAGGTTCCGCTTACATATCTTCGGTGTTAATTACATGTAACGTCCACTGAAATTCCTGTAAGTATACTTGTATGACCACGTATGTTATTCTCTTATTAGCACTTCCGTACATTTCTGAATCATATAACGAAATGTCCATCTTACTTGTCACAATATGTATGCACAAGAAACAAGAAACAAATATGGCACGTAGAGAAACGAAAGAAAGCATATGCCATTTCCTTCAAACACTTGAATACACGTGGTTCACTAACTTCTTAACTAGCCACTGACCTATTGTTAACCCATTGGTATTCTCCATGATGGTGCCTGCACCTAAACGAGCCAGGATGATTCGTGGGTGAACAAACACACATCCTCGTCGTCCCACGGCAGTCTGTCAAAGCTGTTGTCTCGTTAGTCGTACTAATGTTAACTCTTGGCCTTTGCCTTTCAGCATCTTCAGTTGCCTTCCGCCGCTGACTGCCTTTGCTGTCACTGTAAGGGTAACACATCTTTGCTCTCTCTTTTACTTTTATGGAAAGAAAAAAGTTCTAGAAAGTTGGGTCCTTTAGGATGAACATGGCTTGAGAAGACTCTTTTATATAGTGGAAGGAAAGAAGAGGTTATATATATAAATATAAAGATTGCTTTTGGGGGGATAATACTGCAGATTCAAAAGCCTGGGGATTAGATTCCTAGAAATGAGATTGCTTTTCTGTGTAGTGTGTGAATGCAATGCTTATCCCTTGCAGGAGTTTCCTCCTCCCTAGAAAGTTAAAGTAAATGCGAAAGGGATGGGGCGATGGGATTCTTTTTTTTTTTAATTGATTTATTCATCTAAGTCTGGATGGACATAAGACAATACTTGGTGATAATATTAAAGAATTTGAACATAGTTTCCCAATTTTTGCATATTTGAGGTTGTGTGGTTACACGGCAGAAGATGGCTTAAGCCACTTGTCAAGAGGACAAATGTCGTTGCCTTGGTTTGTTTTGCTTTGGTCCTAAGTTGTTTCATCTTCGTGTTAGTTTCTAGTTTAATATGGATTGAATATTGTCGTTCTTTAATGTTAAGTTTCTTAATCTTGTGGGTTTTCTAAGGTTGCGTGTGATGATGAAATATTTTCTAAATTATTATTTGGAATCAATGATGATGCTTAATTGATTGATGGGTTGCGTGGGTTCATGTCATGAATTTGATTAATGGCCGTGTAAGTGAGATAGGATCAAAGTTGAGAGAAATAGGATTTAGTTTATTGCATAATATCATGGATGGAATGGATAAATAAATAAATCAACTGCCTCTTAATTAAAAGGGCTCGTGACTTCTAATAGTACCATGGACTCATTTTGTTTCGGAAAAAAGGTGAAGTAATTATTGTCACCTTATAATAGGGCCCATAAATAATATGAAAAGGAATATCTTCCTATGGGCACTATTAGCGGCCCAGAAAGATACTACAAAGAATATTTCCGATGTTATGGGTTAGTTGGTGCTCGTTTTTGCGACTGGTTTCTTTTTTATAAAACTCAAAAAGTGTTCTATTGATACGATTAAAAAAAAAAAAAAAAAAAAGAGAAAGAAAAGAAGAAGGCAGCATACTGCATTTCGTGAGTCCCTATGTATCTATCCTTTATCTTAGTACTAGATGTCATGGCCGCACGTTGTGCGGCTTCTGTAACCTTACCCGGAACCGAATGCTTAAAATTGTTAACTGCTCGTAGGTTGGCTTTTGCTTAAAATTGTTGGCAGTTAACTCGTACTTATATCTAGTTGTGCGCTTAATCGAATTAACTGAGCAAGTAATCTCGCAAACGTCAGTTCCTCGTAGATAATAAATGTACATGGGATCATCTACTTGATGCATCAATTGATACCATTAAATATTTCAATGATCCGCATGACGGATGTATCAGCACACAAATATCACCATTATACGTTCTAAAAATACAAGTGATTCATTCTGTACTTTCATTGGTGATGGTCGAATAATTAACTTCCCTTTAGCAAGCGACACAAGATAATTCATTGGATTGAAGAATCATATGGTTCGTTATTAAATGTCCACGTGAATTTTCAATTATTTTTCGCATCATAATTGAACTGGGATGGTCCAATCGGTCATGGCAAATATTAAATATATTTTCACGTATATTCAGATTTCAAGCCAACATATCAAAATATCGAAAGTAACAAATTCTAAGCTCGCCAAATTTGACATTATACTATCATAAGATCAATAATATGTCAACAATTAAACGTAAAAGATAAGTAATCAAAATCAAAACATCCAAAATACATGTAACAAGAATAACATAAAAAAATAAATCCTTCATTATCATTTTAATTTCCGTAAGGTACGGTAAGGTAATTATGATATCCGAAAATCTGTGGCCGTTCAAAGTCCGTAATCATGTCCGAAATTCGTGTCCATAGTCCATAGTCCGTACGCTCGGTAATTGATTTAAAGTATTTAACGAATATTGTTTTATTGCTTTTTTATTCTTAAAAAATTCCACACGCCACCAAAAGGAAACGAAATCTGGACCTCTCGCCACTAATGAAGATATTTCGCGATACCACTCGGCTATAGGCGTTTTTGTTGTATATTTTACTTTTTTTAAAATCTTCATATAGTGTACGATTAATATTCATAAAATTAGCGTACATATAAATAAAATTACCATACCTCACTCGTGAAAGACTCTCGACGAAGTTGATCGTTGCCGGAGAGCGCTTGTACTGATAACGTGTTATAAAAATATTATGGTGATTAGTATTTATGTTCTGATTATTATGATAATATAATTATAGAGAGAAATATATATAGAGTTTCCAATATTTGGTGTGTTTTACAATACAAGTCAAGATGCCTATTATACGCAAATTTCTCAAATCACAACCACAAAATAAAATATTACATTCTCATAATCACATCTAATTTATATTCTTATCTATATTCCATCCATATCTTATCAATCACTCCACAATATGCATTCACTCAAATATTTCATAATAGGATTGTTATATTGTGTTTGCTCCCTAATATTTTTTCTATATACCCAAAGAACCACGAGTTTATAGCGGATTCATAATTATGCGCCCCATTATTTACCATATACTTTGATTTATATTATTATTATTATTATTATTATTATTATTATTATTATCTTATAGTTCAATATGATATTTGCATTATTATTATAAAAATGGTGGGGGTGGGATCGAATAACATTATTAATGTTTAAGTTAAATATTAAATATATTTACATATTTTAACAACATATAAAAGGGAATAAAAAACACGATCTATATTATATACACATATATGTGTTGCATTATTATATAAAAAAATTGGCAACCTCGAAATACAGGTAATAAATTCTAACAATTAAGTGTAACTATTAACCTGCAACCCACATTAGAACTGGTCACATTCTCCCTTTTATAGTAGTATAGATTATTGATCTTGTATGATTATCTATTCTATATACTAGTTCAAGGCCGTGCGTTGCAAGGGTTATTTTAAGAGATTTTTTATTTTATTAGATCAACTGTTATCGGCAAGATCTGAGACCCCACCCATTTATTTTATAGTGGACCTGAGACCCGCTTCAGAAAAGTACCGCCCCATATTAAACGATCTCGGGGCGCATTTCGGGCCAGGGTTAGCGAAATTCGGACCCGTCCCAAACCCAGTCGGGTTAAGTTATGCTAGACCCGGGACCCATCATGTTACCCGACCGGGGCGAGTTTTGGCGGGTTCGAGTCTAGATCCGTCCCAGTCCCATTGTCATCCCTAATTGTTATGTCATTTTATCAGTATTGCTTATAAACTTTGATCTTTTGCATTAATTAAACAAATAGAAAACTTATGAATTATTTTTATATGTCATTTCATTTTACTTATAGTTATGATGTTCCAAATGTAGCACATTACTTTTAAAATGTAATACGATTGTCAGAATTGAAAAAAATGAACAATAAACAATCGTACAAAAGCTAATGTATTTGGTATATTGATTATTTAATATGTTAATATTGATTATGTTTTAATAATGGTCTTGCAATATCCAATATTGGTTCATTCTTACAATAAGATATTGATGGAAAGAATAAGTTGTCAACATACTATAATGATCGATAGTGGAACATTAGAAACTTGAGAAGTCAACCTAAATTGCAGCCGTAGAAATACTTGATCAATTGTAACACATATATGACAAATAATAATGTGTATGCAAGATGATTTTATAATAACTATTACTTCTCATGTATGAAGTCTTACGATTTGAATCATAATTGAAAACTGTATGGCAAATACTAATGTGTTATACGGAATGAAGTTTCGAGACTAATTAAGTAATACAACGTTTGCATTTTGTAGTCGTTTATTTTTGGAAATGTGTTAATCAATTTTGTGTTCTTGGAAATGTGTGAGAGACAGAGTGTAAATAACATATCGATTGATTAATTTTTTTTACACTGTACAGTATTTATAGAGGGAAAAAGGAAAAAGACCGTTAACCAACCACCGACCTTACTAATAAAATCGCTATTGGAGCTGACGAACTATGCAACTATAAAACGCTACACATAAACGCGGTTTATAATAACCAACAACGAGTTTTTAAAAACAGGCGGGCTCTCAATACGTCATCTACTCAGCCTTCGGCCTCGAGCTATTCCATGTCTGAAATCCAATAATATGTATCATCTCAATTTTGTAATTATTATTTTTTATTCACCAATGCCAGAATAACCAATATTCAGTCCTGTGATGTTATGAGTCGTGTAATTTTAAGAATGTCAACATTTAGGTGTCGTATGAACTGTTTAAATCTTTGTCAGTCTGTGAAAACAGATGTTCCTAATGAATCGAAGTCACTCAATAATTTTGTCAGAATCGTGTAAGTCTTCATCGGTAGTGTATACTAGATATTTCCAATTTTATTCTATCATTTTATTATTAATGCTTGTCTTACCTAATAAGCAAGCAATTTTCATTTATACGTGGAACAATGTAAAAAAATTTAATCTCAATTATATGTTTATGCCTAAGTTCATTTATGAATCATTCATAATGTTTTGGTCACCGAGTTAGCATTTACATATTAATATAAAATATTTTAATCTCTGTCACTAGTGCAAAGCTTGATATTTTTGGCGAATCAAAGTCGTTCAAATAGCATAACAAAAGTAAAAGTTTACTAATCCCCGTTCTGAGGAGGTTAATGCTGATGCTGAAAAAACATAGAAGCTTACACCCTACATTCTTCATCTGCGATGGTAAGATCATGGGGATTTTGTCATGACGAACAAATAATGCCAATCCATTCCGCAGTGTACTCCACTATCGTCTCCGCTTTAAGAAACAATGTACAAAAATTGGAAAATATTATATAAAATATTTCATTGACATATCTGATATTTTTTGTATTAACAATTATGTTAAATATTAATTATGTTTTTTATAATGGTCTTGTAATATCCAAACGCAGTTTGGTTCAATCTTATATTTTATTACGTTTTTTGTATCTTATAGTTTACTCAGCAAATCAATATAAATTCCAGTAGTAGAAAATACTTAATCAATTATACAACTAACTGGCAAAAAATAATATACTATAGGGTTTTTTTTTTTATAACTGTTACTTCTCTTTTTTCATTCTTAAAATTCGTAATCATGGTTGAAAACTATATGGTCAATATTAATGTGTATATGAAATAAAGTTAATCTAATTAAGTAATTCATATAACTTTTGTAATGCTATCTTTTTATAATCATCTCATCCCTTACATTTTTTGGGTGACATGCTTTAATATTTGTTAGTTGCGAATATAATGTTCTAATGTATTGCCGTGGGCGAATAATTTTGTAAGAGTAATTTAAGTCTTCATTGGTATTGTATTCTCATACCTTTTCAATGTTATTCTATGCATTCATAAGACAAACTGTTTCACATTTGGTTTAATATAATGTTTCCGATGAGATGATACAATTACATGTCAAACATGTATAAACATATCTGAAGGGATGTATGAAACGTCCCAAAGTCAGTGTCAAACATTTTTTCTTCCTTTCCTTCTACAGTTTTTCTATCTTCATCCAATAAATTATTATTAATAAGCATGCATTAAGTTCACTTACGACCATAACATTTTGCGGCGTTTTTAATAAAATAAACCAAAAAAATAAAACATTAACGAAATAAACAAGAAAATGTAAAGTATTAATAAAATAGACGACTTCGTAAGAAGTTTATACGAGTTACGTAACTCGTATTATATAAATACGAGTTACAAGTCCAGCTGGAAAAATTCCAGGTGGACTGCACGTGACGTAACTCGTACATAATTTATACGAGTTACAACCCGTAACTCGTATAAAATTCATACGAGATAGATCTGTTTTTTAAAAAGCCCTAGCGGCCACACGAACAGACGAAGACGAAGACGAAGCAAGCCGCCGCCTCCGCCGAACCTCAACGACCCGCCGAACCTCAAGGACCCGCCGCCGACCGCCCCCCTCCGCGACACGCCGGCCCTTGCTCGACACGCCGCCCCGCCTTGACGAGCCGCCGCACGCCTCCCTGTGCTCCGCGTCCGCCGCCGTCGACGTCTGTTGCCTGCCGCTGCCCCGGCACGACGAGGTCCTCCGCCTCAACAAGCTGCCCCGCGATCTAACGTGTGTTGCTGCTCTCGTTGATGTGATACTCGCGTCTAGCAACCCTGATCGAAAACTCTTCGACGGCACGCTGTAAATGTTTTTTAGTTTGAAAAATCATACCTCGACAAAACATAGGATTATCTCTGTCGTAAAACTCCCCGTGACCACCGTAGCGTCACCACCCGGAGGTTGCATTTGGTACGTTTGGAAAAATGGGAAGGACTAAAACAGCGCTGGAGCAGCAGAGTCAAGCGGAGTGGTATCATCTGGCGCATCGTCGTCGTCGTCGTTGTTGGGATCGGGTAACTCGGATACTGGATCCTCATCGTCCGCTTCCGAATCACTAACATCAACGTCTTCCTCTGATTCTGGCACGAAATCTGGCTCCGGATCTGACACGGACTCCGTCATACTGAATGGAACACCAATCCTCGGCATCTCCAGAGAAACATTACTGAACCCTGCCGTAACTGAGAGGATGTCGGGAAAATCCGGACAGGTATAACTCGAAGAACCAAATTCAAAATTCCGATGAGGCTCTTCATTTAAATCAAAATTTGAATTTTCAACTACTTCAACAAAAACCTCAACACAATTGTTCTCCGAATCGGGATGGATGAAAAATTGTAAATCGTTGTCGTTGGAGATTCGGAATAACTGATGAAAGAGACGGGAATGTTGAAAGTATTCATTTTTTGCCTGGACAATTAACGCACAACAACTGCTATCAGCACCCGTAATTTCGTACAACGACATAAAATCCGAAAAACTGGTGTTGCGACGAATTCGCCTATATGTAATAGGACGGATACTATATTTAACGATAGAATCGGACGATTGAATTATTTCACCGCCGAAATATACTACGACTTGTACACGACTAGACATTTTGTGTTGTGTTTTAAAATAAAAAGCAGTTTTTGTGATGGGTTTTAAAAATCGGAAGGGGGGTATATATAGAGATGTAATCCGTATCAATTACATACAAGTTACTTGCTTTATCGTGCAACTTGCAATAACGCGAGTAACTCGTTTTTAAAGGATACGAGTTACGTGAATTATTGCAGTATTATTGCCAACTTGCGCGTAACTCGTATAAACTAAATACGAGTTACTCGCATTATTGGACTGCCCCTGCATGGCCATGCTGGTTGGTCGGCCACGAAAGTAATTCGTAAGAACTTTATACGAATTAGTTGTTCGTATTTACTCCATACGAGTTACTTTCAAATATTTACCGCCACGTAAGGTCAGCGCGCCACGGTGTAGTATCTCGTATATTGTTTGTACGAGTTAGTAATTCGTAGGAAAATTATACGAAGAAAAAGCCATGTCAGGTCAGCGTCAGTCAGCGGGCCACCCTGGCAGGAGTAACTCGTATTTCTTCGTTGCGAGTTACTAACTCATAATATATTCATACGAAAAACTGTATTTTATTAATGCTTTTGGTTTTACGTTTATTTCTTTAATGCTTAATATTTTTTGGTTTATTTTATTAAAATTACCACATTTTGCATGAGTGCAAGATTGTTGTATACTGTTATAATGTACTATTGCGTCATTCTTACATGGTTCAGATACATTTGAACTTATGCACGACCTCCTGTTTGTTAAATTACACGACTTCTTCATAACAGTCGTGCAAAAATAGGACAGACCCTTAGATTACACGACACGACTGCTTCAAGAACAATCGTGCAAAAACAGGACAAACCTTAAATAAGTGTTAATTATGGATTATGAAAATAGATACATAATTATGTAGAATTCAAAGAAAGAAATGAGAATAAATGTTGCAATACATAATCTTTCACCCGCAAGAAACTGCACGACTGTACGAAAACTAGTATTCCATGGACGTTTCAGTAGATTGTAGTCCATAAATTTCAAATATGTGTGCACCACAGTAACTGATATTCCATGGACGTTTCAGTAGATTATAGTCCACTCGAGGAAATGGCTTAAAGGAATCTAACTGAGCAGAAGTTAAAAAATAATAAACTGGAAAGAGGAATGTATATACTTAGAGAGCAATGAGATGCCCATTTTCGAGAGGATTTTCATAAGTCCAGCTCTGACTGCCTGCAGAAGGCATAAACCAGCCCTCAAAAAACTACTAAAGAAGTACTATCATGAGTGTAGACCAAACGAATAATCGGCATCGCCCATGGTTAGTGATTGCAATACACAGAAGATAATTTTTATCTCATCCATAGCTATGTGTAACAGTAAATGGTCAATAATGCTGCATTATTTTGTATTTTTTGGCAAAATTCTTTTGAGCCTGTTCGATGGTGACAGTGGGCATCTTACCATTTTTCATCATGTTCACTGTTTTACTGCTCGGCCACCACTAACGACATGTCTCCAGTGCTAAGTAGGGACAGACAGCACGACAAAAACCCAAAAGTTGCATGCAAATGATCATATAAAGAAAGAGATTATAATGACTTCTAAGTGTAATTATATTCATGATCCGAACAATGCAAACCAAAGAAAATTGTGACCTTGCACCATATCCTATCCAGCAAGCAAACTGATGGGTACTGAATCAATGAGCCGTATCAGCAACAAAGGAAGGTTGCATTCTCAATCCATTTTGGATCAGATGATGATGAACAGCGCCCATAGCAAGAAGTATTGGAATCGCTGGTCGAGTTGCCTCCTGACGAAATGCAAAAAAACCAAGAAAAGAAAAAGAGTTACCACTTTTTTTTTTCAAACTACTCAAATTAATGCACTGGAAAGGCACTGAAAGTCGTACCAGTTACAGGGGCCCAGGAATAAAATGGCCACAACTACTGTTATATGGAACAGATGGAATGTACCAAAACAAGCGTTTATTATGTGGATCATCATGCATAGAAAGTTATTAACTAGAGATAGGCTTGCGCAATGGGGTGTGGCTATTCCAGATGCTAGTTGTGTGCTCTGTCTTCGAACTGAGGAGAGCATTTCCCACCTGTTTTTTTTACTGTGATTACAGCAGGGAACTGAATCATGAGATTACCAGATGGCTAAAGACTGAAATCCCTTTGGATTTTGCTGGATGGGTTCATAAACTTGTCTGTATGGCCAAGCAAAAGTCTGTGATACCGAAGATACAAATAGCAGCAGTGGTGGCGATGGCATATGCCATATGGAAGGAGAGGAATACGCGAGTGCACGGATTGGCTGCTAAGGAGTTATATCAGGTGTTCAAACGGAGCTTCAGGGACCAAGTTCGTGGAATGAGGTTTGCAAAGATATCTTGTACGGGAGTGCAATTTATTCAAGAGATAATGTGGTGCTAATGATTAGTGTGGTTGGTTGGATGTGACAAGTTGTAAGTAAATGTTGGCCAAGTGGTAATGAAAATTCTTCATACCAAAAAAAAAAAGCCGTACCAGTTCATCGGACCTATAAGAGATAATAAGAAGCTGACAGCCATTTCTAACAGCATCATCAGCAGCTTCACAAACCTCAAGACCAAGAACCTAAATGCTATGTAAATTTAATTACCGCTCATAAAGCGAGAGACGATGACGATATCCGTTGAGCTCCCAATATATATATAAGAGAAAACAAGACGATAATGTTGGAAAACCTCAAGACCAAGAACCCTAAATGCTATGTAAATTTAATTACCGCTTATAAAGCGAGGGATGATGACAATGATGATCCGTTGAGCTCCCATTTGCAGTAGTGAACTCATCTCCATCGAACTGCATATGAATATCCCATTCCTGAAGAAAAAACAAAAGTAGCCAAAGCTCTGCGATTAATAACTCGAGAAAGACGATAACCAATAGGAAAGGCGTGTCGGGTATATGACGGAGATGATGTGCTCAGCGTAGGGTTTTGTCGGACTCTCAAATAAAGTTATGCTGTGAAGTTAAGGTCGTCCCATAATTATTGAAGTTATTCTGAGGAACGTTTGTGTTCGTCCTATACAAAGTAAAATTGTCATTCTCACCATTTGCTTTCTCGCCGTAGTTCCCAAAAGTCGAGCCTATCACGTTCGAATCTTGTCCGTAGCTGCTGAAACCGTTGCTAGCTCCCTTATCGTTCACCAGCGTTGGCCTCTTTGGTGTATTCCTTGAAAGACTGAGCACGCCATTGGAGCTATCAGATTAAGAGGCGATACATTTTATATAAAGTATGGCCCCTGAGTGTGACAGTATGAAGAAACGAATGGTAGTATTCCGAATTGTTTCATCTATCTCCCTGAGCTGAACTTTCTTGAACTACAAAGCAACATGCTGGGAGGCATGTGTCTGAACGCAACGATACTTCTTCGAATTAGACGAAGTTAGGACAGATGAACTTTTCGAACAATCGATTGTCAGGACCGTTGCCTTCTTCTCTGTCGAGTTTTACTTCGCTGCAGATTCTCCTTCTCGGCGGAAACAACTTCTCTGGCCGATCCATTCTTCAATAGGCTAACTTCGCCAGCTCGTCAAGCACGACATCAGCGGGAATTCGCTCAGCGGCGAAATCCCGCCCCAGATCGGCGACTGCGTCCACAACAATTACTTGGACCTGAGCAAGAGCAATCTATACGGTACGATCCCGAAAGAAATATCCAACGTAAGAATCTTGGACTAATTGAATCTATCTAGGAACCAGTTGAATGGACATATCTCAGTCCATCGCTTCGATGAAGAGCCTAACCACGGCTGATTTTTCTTACAACGACCTCTCGAACGAACTGCCCGATTCAAGCCAGTTCTTGGTCTTCAACGCCTCTTCTATTACCGGGAATCCTCTGCTTTGCAGAAAGGCATTGGGAAGTCCTTGCAATTCCATGCTCGAAAGAAAACAGCCCCAGAAATCCCGCAATTCGTTTAAGCTATAATGTGCTTCTAATGTGCTCCTTAGCGTTCCCTGCAGCAGCTATAATCAAGGCCAGGTCTTTCAAGAGAAGCGAACCATCCTGGAAAATGACCTCATTTCAAAACCTAGGTTTCACAATCTCAGAATTAATGGAATGAGTTAAAGATGGCAATGTTATCGGCCTTGGAGGAGCTGAGATCGTCTACTACGCCAAGATGCCTAATGGGATCGAAATAGCCGTCAAGAATCTACTCGGTTTCAATAGCATCAACAGCCACGATCACGGCTTCAGAGCAGAGATTCAAACGCTGGGCAACATCAGACACAGAAACATAGTGAGGCTCCTAGCGTTCTGTAAGAATAAGGACACGAACCTCCTCGTCTATGAGTACATGAGAAATAGGAGTTTAGGCGAATCTTTGCACGGTAATAAGAAAGGCGGGTTCTTGAGCTGGAACATGAGGTATAAGATTGCTTCGGATTCAGCCAAGGGGATGTGTTACCTTCACCACAATTGCTCGCCTCTGATTGTTCACAGAGACGTTAAGTCGAACAATATACTGTTGAATTGGAGCTTCGAAGCCCAGGTGGCTGATTTTGGGCTAGATGGCTGGCTTCCAATCAGGGATGAACGGCGGCACTTAGCCGTGGACGCGGTGGTACGAATCGTCGATCTTCGAGCTGCAGTTTGATGCTTCGATGGTGTTCTCAGATGATGATGAGTCACAAACTGTTCGATTGTTAATTAATTGAATAAAGTATGCAAGACTGTTCATTTGCCTAAAAATTATTGATTGCTTAACACGTATGTAACGATTTATATTATATATATATATAGAGAGAGAATGACATTTGTAATTCCACTCACAAGGAGGGCTAAAACAATCATTATATTTAGGGGAAATTTGTAGTCAGACCCTACTCATCAAGTTTCTAAATCGTTCAGGCCCTGTCAGATCTCACAATAGTTTAAAGGACCAGCTTTTTTAAAAATGACAGAGATAAGGGATATTGACGAAAATACCCTTCCTAACATACTGAACTAAGAGTTATTTTTCGGCGACTTTCTGTTATTTTTCGGCGGCTTTCTGTTATATGTTAGATTATATTGTTATAAATGTCCGGGAACTGTTATTTTCCATCCCTTATCTGTTACGATGATGCAGAAAATTGTTATCGACAGAGAATATTTGTTTTACGAATCTCATTTTACAGTGAATCGAGCTCCAAAATTTCGAATGCCCATTAACCAACCAATTTCGGCGTGTAAGGTATGATGTATTGTGGTATTGACGAAGTAAGATGTAAGATTTCTATGAATTTTTATCTTTCTATTTAGGTGTCTAATTTTGCGAAAATAAGATGAAATCAAAGCCGTTTTTGGCAACGATTACATCTAATATGGATAAATTCGAAGTGCCCATAGTATGGGCACCTCGGTGCGGCACATTGTTTGCTCGTCCGTCCGACGTTCATCTTTTAATTTCGCGAAAATACGATCGCCCCCAATAATTAGGGTACATTTTTACTGTGCCAACACTGTTACCCGGATTATGCAATCTGTTATTTAGAGTATCAAAATCGTTATTAAACTGTAACCAATTGTTACCATGTGTTGGGTTCTAATTTGCGAAAATAAGATGAAATCAATTCCGTTTTTGGCAACGATTACGTCTAATAAGTACAGATTCGAACTACCCATAGTATGGGTAGCTCGGTGTGACACATTGATTGGTCGTTCGTCCGATGTTCATCATTTAATTTCGCGAGAGTATAATCGACCCTATAATTTGGGTATTTTGTACTATGCTATTAGATTCGAAATTATGTGTCAATTGTTAACTCCCAAACCGTAAGTGGTGTAATGCATGTGTTATGAAAGATCGACATTAAACAGAAATTCAGATGTTAGTGCAATGATCCAGACGTTCGTCGATTGAGGTGATGAAAAACTGTTACTAAATTAAAATTGTCAGAATCTGTTACTAGTATATGCGTTCTTGTTACTATGTTGCCTAAATTTGTTACTAAATTGTCGGTAAAATGTCGGGAGGGAAACCACAGTGAGATTAATTTTGGGCGGGAGTCTAAATTTTATTAAGGATAGATTATTTGTTACCCGATATGTGTAAAACTGTTACTAGCTACATGTTTATGTGTTACCAGAATTATTATAGTTTGTGAATTAGGGTTTGTGATTAAAATCATAACCTAAACTAATATATTTTTATATAAAACTTCGTAAATTGATATATTTTAGTGAATGTAGTGTGTTTGCAGTATAAAATTGGAAAATCATAACTTAAACTAGTTACATATGAAATTGTTATTGTGACTATGTATTCCGTTACTCGTATTGTATCCCCTTGTTACCGTAATATACATTTCTGTTATATCCTCGTCTTGATATGTTACTAATCATTGTTAAACGGTTATTGCAGTAAATCAGTAAACGACATATGGTTTACGTTTAAGATTAATTGAAGATGTCATTAATTTTGTTGAATCATTTATGTTAGGTCGACCATAATGTTTGTAATAAACAACTAATAGTTCATATCCACGAGTTTTGAGTAAGTATAATCAATTCCGTAGAAGCATTATCATCCTTTGAAGAAGACTGGTACTTGTTTTTGATGCTATATACTCCAACTTCTTCAACTCCAACATAACATTCACGAAAATCACAACCTAAACTAATATATTTTAGTTTAAAACTTCTCAAATTCATATATTTCAGTGAATATAGCGAGTTTACAATATAAATTTGGAAAATCATAACCTAAACTAGTTACATATGAATTGTTACTGTGAATATGTTTTTTGTTACTCGTAGAGTAGGACATTGTTACCGAAATATACATTTCTGTTCTTTTCTCCTCTTGATTTGTTACCAATCATTGTTAAACGGTTACTGCAGGAAATCAGTAAACGACATATGGTTTACGTTTAAGATTAATTGAAGATGTCTTTAATTTTGTTGAATCATTTATGTTAGGTCGACCATCTGGATTGTAATAAACAACTAATAGTCATATCCGCAACGTTTTGAGTAAGTAGAATCAATTTCGTAGAAGCATGATCATTCTTTCAAGAAGAGTGTTACTTGTTCTCCATACTATATACTTCAACTTCTTCAATTCCAACAAAATCTCCACGAAAATCATAACTAAACTAATATATTGTATCTAAAACTTTGTAAATTCTTATATTTTAGTGAATGTAGCGTGTTTACAATATAAAATTTGAAAATCATAAAGTAAACTAATTACATATTAAATTGTTATTTTCACTATGTATTATGTTACTCGTATTGTGTTCCCTCGTTACCTACGTATCAGTTTCTGTTTCTTTTTCCTCTTCAATTGTTTCTGATCAGTATTAATCTGTTACTGCAGGAAATCAGTAAACAACATAGGGTTTACGTTTAAGATTAACTGAAGATGTCACTAATTTTGTTGAATCATTTATGTTAAGTCGACCATCTGGATTGTAATAAACAACTAATAGTTCATATGCACATGTTTTGAGTAAGTAGAATCAATTTTGTAGAAGCATTATCATCCTTTGAAGAAGAATGGTACTTGTTTTACATACTATATACTCCAACTTCTTCAACTCCAACATAAGCTCCACGAAAATCACAACATAAACTAATATATTTTAGTTTAAAACTTCTCAAATTCATATATTTTAGTGAATGTAGCGTGTTTACAATATAAATTTGGAAAATCATAACCTAAACTAGTTACATATGAAATTGTTACTGTGAATATGTTTTCTGTTACTAGTACAGTAGGAACCGAAATATACATTTCTGTTCTTTCCTCCTCTTGATTTGTTACTGATCATTGTTAAACTGTTACTGCAGGAAATCAGTAAACGACATATGGTTTACAATTAAGATTAATTGAAGATGTCTTTAAATTTGTTGAATCATTCATGCAATGCCATTTTCGGACAACACCCCTAAGCACCCGTAAATCTTTTTTCGAACACAATTTTTAGGTCAATGGATTTCGAATCAGAAATAACGTAAAGAATAAAAGTTATACATAATTAACTTGAGGGAGCTTGAATCAAGGCAATGCAGAATGCATAAATTGTTACCCAGAATGTATAAACTGACGATCCAAAGTTATACTCCAAAAGGTGCAGGTTGCTAATTTCGGGAAATGCAGAATGCATAAATTGTTACCCAGAATGTATAAACTGTTACCCAGAATGCATGAACTGTTACCCAGAATGCGTAAAGCGGTACCCCGAATGCATAAAGTGTTACCGTAATGCATAAATTGTTACTCAGAATGCATAAATTGTTACTTGGCGAGAACTTTATTAGCAAAAGCTTCAATCATGGGCCGCATCAAATTTCTTCGCGATTAACATCAATATTTTCATTGATTATTAAGACCGACGACCAATTTCACCTTATTCAATATTAAAGTCCAGATTTTCCCTTGTTTCAACGAGATTTTTGAACTACTTTTAGAACCATTCGGTTGTTTCGACCTTTTCTCCTTCTTCGTCGCTGCTTTCTTCGATTTCTTGGCCATTGTCGCCGTGGTATGGCTCACTGCTCGTGGTCGTCGCTGCTCATGGTCGTCGCTGCTCGTGGTCGTCGTCGACTCGTGGGATGGCTCAATCGTTTCTTGGATTAACATGGGGTTATCGATTTGGGGGTTATTGTCACTAATAGAGCCTCATATGTTATTTTCTTTGTCACATCTGTTACTATATTTGTTACAACGGTTACTTAAATTGCGTGATTTGTTACCCAGATATCTGTTCACAAAATCTTCAATATACGTCGCACCAAAAATTTTGATTCAAAATTCTTCACCACTTCATTCTTAAACTCAATAGTTCTCGTTCATTATTAAGACCCATTATCAAATTCACTCAGATTCGTCTTAATCGGCCATTAAATTTGATATTTGGTCCATTTATATTCTCGTTTTTTCGACGTGAAATTTCATAATTATTTCGTCTTACACTTTAAATTATTTGTTTATTATAACTACCCATGAGGAATCGAAGTCGATTCCATCTTATTTGCACCTTAACAACGATGTTGCACTCGGTATTACAGTTCTCAAAGCAACCCAAAATCGAACGGAGAAGACAATGGCAAATGGATGTAATTTTTGGCAACTATGAAGGATATTATTGTCATTTCCTATCACATGGGTCCTTGAAACTTATATTTTCTGTACTTAGGTCCTTCTGCCCAAAATAAACTCTTATAGGGCCTGAAATGTGTTGAAACTTGTCTAATAGGGCCTGACCCCAAATATACCCTTATATTTACTACTTTTATAATACCATAAACACCAGCTGATGACGTGGCACAAATATCTGGTCTATGGGGGGTGGCAATTTTCGTAAATAAATCCTAATATCAGCCCACATTGCTATCCCATATCCAACATTTATATATACATATGATTATAGAAATGTTGTTAAAATTATCAAGTACGATATTTTATTTGCAATTTTGTCCCTCTATCATTTCACTTCTACATATTTTAGTTTTTCTAATTAAACCACTATACATTAGTTTCGTTTTATATATTTAAAAGCACGTCCCTGACGAATAAGGGACGTGCTCGTGAGGTAGTCGGTTTAGCGCGGGGCGGTCGTGTTGTTATCCGTTAGGCGTTGTAAGCCGTTATGCGTTTCCATGCGCTAGCTAGAGAGATAAATAGGCATAAAATAGAGTAGTCATAGATTAACTATAAACATAGTTATAAGCGTAGAGGTGGAAATAAATTCATAACACACGCGACTACTCAAACACGAAATGTCAATAAGGAGTAAAAGAAGAAATCCCTAAGGCGGCGGTGGCGGCGGCGGTGAGCGTTGCCTCGGGCGAAGGAGGTCTATCGATCGCCTGGACAGCTCGAGCGCCTGGTCCATGGCTCGCAGGGCTTCGTTGTAGCGGTCCAGCTCCTCCCTGTACTGGCGGTGGGCTTCCTCGTTCCTTCGCTCGTACTCCTCCTGTCGGCGTCGAGTCTCTTGCACGTCCTGTCGCAGCGCTTCGAGATCCGCTGCCGACGCGTAGGGAGCAACGCCGGATGACTCGCCGTGGTGGTACCCGGAGGAGTAGGAGGGCCCGGTGGCTGTCGTGTCTGTCTCCATTGGGTGAGGGCCCTGGAGGTAGAGCTGGTCGTCGGGGATGGGTACGTGGTCCGTCTGGCCATGGTACATCCCGTGCCAGATGTACACCTTGTTGGTGCGAGTCCAGGTAGGCGCCTTCACCAGCATCTTCATCCTCAGCAGCGCCTCCTCGTTCAGTGGGTGACGCCCTCCGACTATCTCCATTTCGGGCGCATTCGCTGGCCAGTAGCGTAAGCCCTTGATCACCTTGGTGATGAGTGGGCCGACGGCGATCTTGCCGTGGCGTCGTGCTTCCGCCTGAGCACTGAAAGCGTGGGCCACCGCCATTCCTAAGTTTATCCGTTCGCCTCGGTGCAGATGGATCAGGATGTACAGATCGCGGAGGGTGACTGCTCCGTGTGAGTCACCCCTTGGTGTAAGCGAGGTCGTCAGGAGGCGGTGGATATAGCGCAGGCCGGGGCTCTTCAACGCGGATGCCTTCGACATCTTCGCGCTGTATGCCGGCTCGCCAGGTCGAGCTATTTCCTCCCAGCATCCCCGTTGTCCTTCCGGTGTATCGAAGAATGTCGCGAAGGTCTGGTGTGGGGGTTCTGGGACTCCAAGTGCGTGGCATAAGTTGTCGGCCCGTACTATGTGCTCTTCGTTGAACGCGCGGAAATGGATTGTGCGGTCGCCGTATTCATCGAATGAGAATGTGGCAAGGAACTCCAGGGTGAGTTCCTTGTACGCCGGTTCGTCGATCGCCAGGAAGGTGTTCCAACCACTGGTCGATAGGTAATGGGCGACCTGCTGATCGATGTGGTGCTTTGCCAGCGTCTCGTGGTCTATCTGGTCCATGGCTATGAACTCCATTGCTTTCAGCTTGTTGTAGCGGGCTATCTGAGCTTCGTCTGTGAACTGACCCATGGCTTCGAGCATAGTCGGCGGGGGCCCGCGTCGACTTGAGCGAGAGGACGAGGCCACTGCGGATGCATGCGAGCCCGGGGCACGGCTTTTACCCATAGTACCTGAAAGAAAAGATGTGAGTCGAACGAAAATACCGCAATTGAATTCAAAGCAGTTCGACTCGACCAAAATAGCGACGACGTAGTAATTCGTGTATGCAAACACATGAAAGGCTCAAATTGGCATTTTATCGAACACGTGGCGTGCAACCAAAATCACTTCATCCAAATCCAAAATTGAAAATGCTAAAGCACCCAAATATATCATATTATGAATCGAGGCTAATTAATATCATCAACGCAACGGAATGTACCAAATAGTTTCAGAAATCCCCAATTTTTAAATTAGGGTTCATCGTAAAATTCCCAAAATTGAACCACGAATTCATGTAATCAAGCATACCCAAAGCGTTCATAGCATATATCTATCAATAAAGGGCAATAGAAACAACAATTAAACCCCAATTCGAAAAAGCCCCAATTTGAAAATTAGGGTTCGTCACAAAATTAGAAAAATCGCACCTAATTTCAACGAATTAAGCATACCCAATAGTACATATATCATGTAATGAACGATCCTACCCAAAAGATCAACAAGTTTGACGAGATTCCCCACAACTTGGACGAAATAATGCAAAGAGTAAGAAAGTCATACCTTCGAATTTTTGATGATAGGGGGGACGAATTGTGAGGTTTAGGTGGTGGATCGTCGGATTGGGGGAGGACGGTGGCGATTTTAGGTGGTGGGGGTGGTGATTTTGGGTGGTGGGAGAGAAAGAGTCGCGAGAGAGAGAGAAGAGAGGAGAGAAATAGGAGAAAAGAGAGAAAAAAAGCAATTTTTATAAGGTGAAAACGCCTAGGTCACGGCCGTGACCTATATAGGTCTAAGCCGTGACCTACTGCCGCTCGTCACGGCCGTGACATTAATGTCACGAGCCGTGACATAATCGGGGCGATTTTTTTTTTTTTTTTTTTTTTTATAGGCGTCACGGCCGTGACGGCTTAAGCCGTTGGCCGTGACTAAAGGCAGTGCTAGCGACTGGGGCTCGTCACGGCCGTGACAGCTTAAGCGCCAGGCCGTGACACAAGGCAGTAAGCGCCTCTTGTCCCTGTCACGGCCGTGACTGCCTAAGCAGTTGGCCGTGACACCTTTTTTGTTTTGTTTTGTTTTTTTTTTTTAAAGCTAAGACATAAATAAAAATACCTGGGTTGCCTCCCAAGAAGCGCTTACTTTACCGTCTTTAGCCGGACGTCGTTTTTGCTCGCTTACGTTTGGAAGTCCAAGTACAGTACTTCCCTCTCGGTAGCGTCTTCCTCACCTGCGAGATAATGCTTCAACCTATGGCCGTTCACCTTAAAAGTACCCTGCTCCATTCCTGAAATCTCAACAGTACCATAAGGGAAAACACGGGTAACAGTGAACGGTCCTGACCAGCGTGATCTAAGCTTGCCAGGAAAGAGCCTAAGTCGAGAGTTAAAAAGAAGGACTTGATCCCCTTCCTGAAACTCTCGCCTTTGCCTAATCTTTTTGTCATGATATGCCTTAGAACGTTCCTTGTACATGCGGGCGTTATCATAAGCCGACAAACGCCACTCGTCTAACTCGTTGATTTGGAGTTGCCGCTTTCCGCCGGCGTTCCCCAAATCGAGATCTAAGGACTTGATGGCCCAATATGCCTTATGCTCTATTTCTACGGGAAGATGGCATGCTTTTCCATAGACTAATCTGTATGGTGTAGTGCCTATAGGCGTCTTATATGCAGTCCTATATACCCAAAGTGCATCATTTAACTTATTTGCCCACTCCCTACGGTTTCCCTCTATAGTTTTCTCTAGAATGCGTTTCAACTCGCGATTCACTACCTCGACTTGACCACTAGCTTGGGGATGATATGGGGTGGATAGGCTATGCTTAACACCGTAACGTTCTAACGTGCGTGAAAACTGGGTGTTACAAAAGTGAGTGCCTCTATCACTAATGATGCATCTAGGTGCCCCAAAACGTGAAAACAATGCTCGCAAAAATCTAACGACTACCCTAGCATCATTCGTGGGTAAGGCTTGCGCCTCGGCCCACTTAGAAACATAATCGACCGCAACTAGGATGTACTTATTATTGTATGAGCTAGGAAATGGGCCCATGAAATCAATACCCCATACATCGAAAATTTCGCAAACTAAGATGAAGTTCTGGGGCATTTCGTCGCGTTTAGAAATATTACCTGCGCGCTGACACTGATCACAAGTGTCAACGTACCTTTGCGCGTCCTTGAAGATCGTGGGCCAGTAGAATCCGCTCTCCAACACCTTCTGAGCGGTACGATTTGCTGCATAATGCCCTCTGGTCGGTCCATTGTGGCAATGTCTAAGGATCTGCGTCGATTCCGGGGCAGCCACGCATCGCCGTATTACCTGGTCTGCACATCGCCTGAAAAGATACGGGTCTTCCCAAAAGTAGTACCTCAAGTCAGAAAAGAATTTCTTCTTTTGCTGACTCGTGTATTCCTTTGGTAGGACCCTCGCAACAAGGTAGTTAGCGTAATCTGCAAACCAAGGGGTGTCGTCACTTACTACGTGTATCGCGTAGAGGTGCTCGTCTGGGAACCGATCGTGTATCGCCCTCTCGTTCTTATTGTATATCTCGGACTCCTCTAGTCGGGAGAGGTGATCTGCCGCTAGGTTCTCCGCACCCTTCTTGTCGCGGATCTCTATATCGAACTCTTGCAGTAGCAGGATCCACCGAATTAGTCTTGGCTTGGCGTCGGGCTTTGCTAACAGGTACTTGAGAGCAGAGTGGTCAGTAAAAACAATAACTTTAGACAGGATTAAATATGACCTGAACTTGTCGAAAGCAAACACGACGGCCAACAGCTCCTTCTCGGTGGTCGTGTAATTGGCCTGGGCTGCGTCTAACGTCTTACTCGCGTAATAGATCGGCCTGAAGTGGTTGTCCTTACGCTGCCCTAGCACGGCCCCAACTGCATAGTCACTAGCATCGCACATTAGTTCAAAGGGCAGCCCCCAGTCGGGGGCAACCATAATAGGTGCTGCGATAAGTCTTTCCTTAAGTAAATTGAAAGCATGCAGGCATTCGTCATTGAAATCAAACGGGGCATCTTTCTCTAACAATCTAGACATAGGACGTGCGATTTTAGAAAAGTCTTTGATAAATCTACGATAAAATCCCGCATGTCCTAGAAAACTTCTAATCGACTTCACGTTCGAGGGAACAGGCAATTTTTCTATCGTCTCTAACTTAGCTCGGTCCACTTCGATTCCTTTAGAAGAAATCTTATGACCGAGAACTATACCCTCTCGAACCATGAAATGGCACTTTTCCCAATTAAGTGTCAAATTCGTTTCCTCGCATCGTGCGAGCACGAGCTTCAGATTCGATAAACATGCATCAAACGAGGAACCGAAAACAGAGAAGTCGTCCATAAATACCTCCATTACCTCACCTACCAGTTCGTCGAATATGGCCATCATGCATCGCTGGAAGGTGGCTGGGGCATTGCATAATCCGAATGGCATCCTTCGGTACGCGAACGTTCCGAACGGGCACGTAAACGTCGTCTTCTCCTGGTCCTCGGGTGCTACAGGAATCTGTAGATAACCTGACAAACCATCAAGGAAACAATAGAATGAATGACCTGCTAATTTTTCTAACATCTGATCAATAAAAGGAAGGGGAAAGTGATCTTTTCTCGTTGCATCATTCAACTTCCTGTAGTCGATACAGACACGCCATCCAGTCACCGTCCTTGTCGGAATCAGCTCGTTCTTGTCGTTGGTGACGACTGTCATGCCTCCCTTCTTTGGGACTACTTGGACCGGGCTGACCCATGCGCTGTCTGAGATGGGATAGATCATCCCCGCGTCTAGCAGCTTGATTACTTCCTTCTTGACAACGTCCTTCATGTTGGGATTGAGGCGCCTTTGACGTTGAGCGACCGGTTTGAAGTCATCCTCCATGAGGATCTTGTGTGTGCAGTAGCTGGGATTGATACCCCTTATGTCGGATATCTTCCATGCCAGGGCCTTCTTGTGCGTCTTCAACACGTCTAAAAGCTGACCCTTCTGCCCATCATCGAGGTTTGAGGAGATTATGACCGGAAGCCCTCCATTATTGTTCAGAAACGCGTACTCGAGGTGGTCGGGCAGCGGCTTCAATTCTAGGACCGGCGGTTCCTCAACTGAGCTCTTCTCCTTGTCCTCTTCGCTGCTTTCATCGATGGCTACAATAGGCTTGTCGACTTCCTCCCCACACTCGTCGATTGCCATAAGCGTGTGTATATCGTGATCGCCGACCTGTGACAGACCTTGCACCGAAAAGAGGAAATCGTGCTCAAATACGTCTAAGAAATAACATTTATCGTCCTGCTCGCTACTCTTTTTCATTGAGTCGGCCATATCAAAGGTAACCTTTTCCCCATCTACCGTCAAGGTTAACGTCCCATTCCTAACGTCTATCATGGTTTCCCCCGTGGCTAAGAAAGGTCTACCTAATATTAAGGGGACATTTTCATCCTCTTCCATATCTAGGATAACGAAATCTGCGGGAATTACGAACTTATCGACCTTAACTAGGACATCCTCGATAACACCTCGAGGGTACTTTAATGATCTATCAGCTAATTGGAGGCTCATCCTAGTGGGTCGCGGTTCACCTAGACCTAGACGCTTAAACATAGAATACGGCATGAGATTAATGCTAGCGCCTAAGTCAGCTAACGCTCGTTCGATTACTAAATCTCCTATAAGACAGGGAATAGTAAAACTCCCTGGATCCTTCAGCTTCTTAGGAATCTTGCTCTGGAGAATCGCCGAACATTCCCCTCGCAGGCAGACGGTGGAGACATGTTCGAGCTTCCTTCTGTTCGTCAACAAATCCTTCAAGAACTTGGCGAAGCTAGGCATCTGCGTAATGGCTTCAACAAAGGGTAGGTTAATATGCAATTCCTTACACATGCCCATAAATTTACCAAACTGTGCTTCGTTCTTGTCCTTTTTCAGTCGAGCCGGGTACGGGATCTTCGGCTGGTAAGGCTTCACCAGTGGTCGCTGGATCTCCGTCACCTTTTCCCTCTCGGGCTCGACTTTCTCCTTCTCAGCTTCGGCCTTCTCGACATTGTCGCCTCCGATTTCCTCCACATCGGGCTCGTCGTGGCTCTCAAAGCTGGCACTCTCCTTCGCCTTCTTCTTGGCGGGCACTTCTTGCAATTCCCGTCCATTCCTCAATGTCACCGCCTTGCAGTACTCCTTTGGATTTGGCTCGGTATAGCTTGGGAGCGATCCTTGAGTGCGCCCCGCCAACTGCTTCGCCATCTGGCCCATCTGTTGCTCCAACTTTTTGAGCGAGGCATCCGTGTTCTGAGCACGCAAGTCATTCGCCTCCATGTACTCCTCCATCTTCGTCATTCGGCTTTCGTGGGCTGCGGTAGTGCTGCTGAAATTCGTGAGAAGCGTCTTCATCATGTCCTTCATCTCCCTCATGTCGTCGGATCCTCCCGCGGGCGCATTCTGGTACTGTCGTGGTGGCCCGTTTTGGAATCCGGATGGTCTGGGCTGAAATCCTGGCGGTCCTTGGCCCTGATGATTCGGATTCCTGTACGCCAAGTTAGGATGAGCCCGAGGTTGGAAACTCCGCTGGCCACCTTGGTAGTTGCCCATATAGTCGACGTGCTCCAATGACTGCCCAAGTTGGCATTCTGAGGTCTCGTGGGCAGCGCCGCAAATTCCGCATAAGGGCACGTACGGTGTGTGCTGCGTTGGTGTGGTGGTGGCTACGGCGTTCACGGGCTGCGCCTGCCCAGACTTGGGAAGTAATGCACCAATCACCGTCTGCAACTAGGAGTTCGTCGAGGCAAGTTGCTGCTGAAGCGCCTCGATCTTGGTATTAGTGGCTGTCTCTTGGCTAACTCCAAATACCCCGGGTGTCTTCATCCTGGTATTGCCCCTCATGAAGCTGTTCCTCGAATAGTCCTCGATTAAATTCCACGCGTCGGTGGCATTAAGCTTCACGAGTCCTCCTCCTGCGGCTCCGTCTAACATATGAACAGTCTGATCGTTGAGCCCCTCATGGAATCGGTTGATCTGGGCTGCCTTCGACATCCCGTGCTGCGGGCACCTCTTTAATAAGGCCTTATAACGCTCCCACACTTCGTACAGGTTCTCTGAGTCCTTCTGGTGAAATAGGGAAATCTCCGTCTTCAGCCGTAGCACCTTCGTCAGTGGGAAGTAATGGTTGATGAAAGCGGCTCGCATCTCCTCCCAGGTGGTGATCGACCTTGGTGGCAACATATTCAACCAGTCCCTTGCTCTGAACTTGAGTGAGAATGGGAACAGCATCAACTTGATTGCATCGCCCGGGACCCCATTAATCTTGATGGTGTCTGTCACCGTTAGGAATGCCTTAAGATGTGAGTAAGGGTCGTCGTCGGGATTACCCTCGAACTGGGCCGTCTGAAAAATCATCTGAAGCCAGGAGTGCTTCAGTTCGAAGTTGTTATTCTCTATCGGCGGGATGACGATCGCCGATTCAGTACCGCCTAATGCGGCATTTTTGAGGAGGTCCTGAAGTGATGGTTCCTCCTCGGGAATGTTATGGACGGGCACTCGGTGGTCCGCCATGTCTACTTCTGTGTAGGGACTATCTACGGCTGCCTCTACACGTGAATTCTGAATGGATTCCTGCGAACTATCCTCTGAATAGCTAACTAAGTGGTCCTGAGAGCTAGTGGATGCTCCTTCGGTATCGTACTTAAGCTTCCTTCGCAACTTTCGTTCAAAATCCGGGTCGGCTTCAACGATGGGACCCGATGGATGGCTTCGGGTCATTCACCGCTGAATCGCACCTTCAATGAGTGAGAAATAAAGATTAGCGAAAAGTAAACAAATACGATGAATAAAAATACGAAATCAATAACGACGCAGGAAGACAACTAATGCAAATAACACAATTAACGCAAACAGTAAAAGCAAAGAAAACGTCGAAATCACAGTGGCTAAAGTACCGAACTACGGTGTTCCTAATATCAATTTATTCCCCGGCAACGGCGCCAAAAACTTGGTCGACACGTGGTGTATTGTGCAAGTGCGACAAGTGATAAAATAAAACGTATACTAAATTACTATCACCGACGTGCGATAGGCAGTCGACCTATCGTTTGTAGTGCAGTAGAGTGAGTAAACGAGTATCGAACACGAGGAATAAATCAAGTACTAGTAATTACCTATCGACTCGATATTTAGCCTAAATAAATACGCAGATTTTTGATGACTTAACCTAACACTTACCCCTAAATCGACTAGTAATTCAAAGAGCACGTTAAACTGGTACGGAGCTTTCAGATAATAAAAAGTGCTCGGGATTCGAATCCCGCTAGGTATTATTGGCTAAGATAATGAACTATCGCTCCTACGTGATTCTGACTAGATTGCAGTAATTTTCCTGCCCGCTCGCGAGTTTGCTGTCGCCCTAAACGCTCGCGGGGATCTAAAATTCATTAATTACTAACGGCGAGGATCGAGCATTTGCTGTCGCCCTATACTCGAATCCTATCTTCAATGAACGGCCTAATCGTTATTTAGCTGTCGCCCTAAACGATTTTCCAAACAATTACTTTAACACATAGACATATTAAAGCAACGAAATAGTTTCATAGAACGATAAATAGTCAAAACACATAGTCACGATAATTACAAGTCTTAACTACGAAATATCCTAGCGTTCATCTAATCCCAAACACAAAGGGAATTAGCTACGCATAATAGAAGGAAAAACAACTAAGGAAATAGAAATTAGGAGAAAAGAACTCATAATCGTTGAAAGCTTGGGTAGATCTTTGTTCTTCGTTCACGTTTGCGTAGAACTCCGTCTCTTGCGCTCCGGGGCGTGATTCTGCGTTCTTTCGTGCTATTTTTCGTCTCTAAGGGGTTTAGGAATTGTCTCTGGTCGAAGTCCCCTCTTTCTGAGTCGAATTTGGGCTTTTATGAGAATTTTCGCACTGGTCACGGCCTGGGACATGGGCCATCACGGCCGTGACCATCACCGACTCCACGCGAGAAAATCGAAACCATGCGTCACGGTCAAGTGCATAGGGTGTCACGGCCGTGACCTCCTTTAGTTGGACTCTCTGCCACCGGTCACGGGTAAGTGCATGCCCTGTCACGGCCGTGACCATCATAAGTGGCCTTCTCTGCCTCGCGTCACGGCCAGACGCATTAAGCGTCACGGCCGTGACCATCATCAGCGTCCCTCTCTTTCGCTCTCTGTCCCTCGTCACGGCCGTGACGCTTAATGCTTCTGGCCGTGACCGAGGGCAGTTTCTGCCCTTTTCGCGCCGTTTTGCTCCGTTTTCGCTCCTTTTCGCCCGAAACTCGTCCTAAGCACCTTCAACAATAAAACAAGTGTAAATATATCGAATAAATGCATAAATTGATCGCTAACGCTTTATTATAACCCAAATAAATACTACGATAAACGTATCAAAATACGTTTATCAACTACCAACCGCACGCCTTCCTCTTGAACCCAATGAAGAACTACGACGAGGATCCATGAGTAATAATAAACGTGATATAAAGTAAGTAAATGCAAGGTTGATAATGTAACAATATGAGATTGCGAGAACTTGATATGATAGTTAGATGAGGATTGAGATAAAAATCAACTTCTCAATACACATATTTATAGGTAAAATTTACAATGGACACTTAATCTTGTCCATCGATCTCCAACTGACACTTAATCTCAACCGTCAATTTAATTATTATAATAAAATTATTATATTTATATAAGACTAGCCTTTAAATACCTCACCTCCTTAACTTAAGGCTTTAGTACATATTAAAAAAATATTAAAACTAAAAGTTCCAAACTAGCCGTTAGGTTAGAGAAGAGCTTAGATACTTAGATAAATTAAAAAAAACTAATATAAACAAAGAAGAAGAAAAGAATAAAAAGCGTAAAAAATAAACTAACATGACACCCAACTCACCTCCCACTAGCCGTTGTTGGGTGTTCAAAAAATATAAAAATATTAAAAAAAATAAACCGGCGGTTTGTAAACCGGCGGTTACGGTTTTTTGCCCTCTGCAAACCGGATGAAACCGTCATATATGCGGTTCCGGTTCCGGTTTGTTACGGTTCCGGTTTACAAACCGTAACCGGCAAACCGGCGGTTACGGTTAAATTGGGCAAGTCTAGATTAGATTGAAGAAAATTACTTAAAGAAAACCTTTTTTTTGTCTTGATGTTAACTTTGCTTCAATATCGCCGCATGCCATTCCTTTTGTCTTTTGACTTCACCCTCCAATCTATTATACTACATAATATTGAGTAGTATGGTGAGAAAAAGAAAATACAGTCAATAAATCTCTCTTCTCTCTCTCTCTCTCTCATGTAAATATAGATCCATAAAACTCTTCAATTACAGTCAAAAAATGGAGCATCAAGAAACATGGGCTCAATGCCCAAAGGACAATGTGTGCTGGCCAAGAAGCTGCTATTCCTCTTCTCAAAGATATGATGGTTTCGTTTCTTTGAATTACAATAATCCACCCTCGAAAAGATCGAAGCTTCGAAGCATTTGGGAAAGGCTGTGGAGAAAGCTCAAGAAGGAGAGGAAAAGGGTTTTTCAATGTTCTGATTCGATGAGGTTTAGTTACGATTCGTATTCTTATTCGAAAAACTTCGATCAGATGTGGGCTGATGATGAAGACGATGGAGATGGCCTTTCTCGTTCATTTTCTGCTCGCTTTTCTGCTGTCCATCAAGAATGTTTTAAGAAAAATATAATGATGGTATGAAAAAAAACTGATCTTTTTTTTTTTTTGTGTTTTTTTAGACGCATCTCATTTTCTGATTTCTGCTTTGTACTGTAATAATAACGACTTTATTATATCTCCTTGTTCTTATTCTATGTGAACTGTTTCTTAATTGGCTGATTTAGAGATTTCCCTTTTTTCTTGGAGTGATGGAATTATTTTTAGATCAGGTGCATATATGGAATTGAAATTAAAAGTTTACGTGATTTGGATGTCAACTCCTGATCGAATATTTTTCACGTGTTTCCGTTTTTTTTACACATATTAAAGTGTACCAAACATTAACTTATAATTATCCACAAAGTTCAACCCGAATTACAAGCTGACATTTAATAGAAAGGTTAATTAATTATAAAAAATAATGACGTATTAACTCTGCACACCAAACATTAAGTTTGGCGGATTGACAGTATTTATAAAAGAGTTAATTTCGTTTCAGCCCCAAATAAGCAAGTTTCGTTTGGATTCAGCCCCTGTCAGAAAAAGCAATTAGTTTTAAGGACCCGATTTTTCATACCACTTCATCGGTCTGTGGTACCACTTCTTTGTTCTGTAGTACCACTTCTTTGTTATGCAGTACCACATAATTGCTCTGCAATACCACTTAATTGTTCTGCAGTAAAAATGAAGTGGTACTGCAGAACAAAAGAAGTGGTATCGCAGAGCAATTATGTGGTACTGCGGAACAAAGAAGTGGTACTACAGAACAAAGAAGTGGTACCACAGACCGATGAAGTGGTATGAAAAATCGGGTCCTTAAAACTAATTGCTTTTTCTGACAGGGGCTGAATCCAAACGAAACTTGCTTAGTGGGGCTGAATTGTAAAGGTCCCTTTATAAAATTATTTCTATTTATTTTGATTTTGGGAAACAGATTGTTGAATTTGTGTCGTTCATTGGCTACGCTTTTCATTTTTAATCTATACTGAGATATGCATACTCTGTAAATAAACTTTAATTAAAGGTCAAGATCCAATCCTGCAGGCTGGCCCACCAATATTTAGAAAAGATATATATTAACTAATTAATTTATATTTATATATAAATTATATAATTTTTTTATATTTATGAGGTAATATATGTAATTTAGTAAAATTAAAAATAAAATTAATTAGTATTAAAGTTTAGGTTAAATATATATTTTGTACTTCCTCCGTCCCATCTAATTCTTCCCAAAGATTAGTGGGCACGGAGATTAAGAAACCACATTATTTTAATATTATAGTACACCTTTTGAGGTATGGAGAGAGAAAAGTTATTAGTGGACACGCAAATCAAGGTGACTTTTTTAATATTAATGGTGTAATTAGTTTAATTAGTGGGCTAATTTTTTACCAAAAATGGAAATGGGAAGAATTATGTGGGACACCCGAAATAGAAAGATGGGAAGAAATAAGTGGGACGGATGAAGTATTAATTTTTTTGATTTTCTAGTTTTATTCATTTTATTTATTTATTTTTAATTAGAGCGCGCTAGCCCGCTCCGCCTGGCCAGTGGGCAGGCTTTGGGGGGCTAGGGGCCGACCCGTTTTGACAGGTCTACCAACACAACAATACAATATCAAACATGCATTCATTACTGTTAGTTGATTGGAAAATAAGTTATACCTTTCAATTTAATAAAAGCTTCTTGGCCCCTGTTGTAAGTCCAACAATCAATGACTGGAAATCAAGTTATGCATTTCAAAGCAATTCAAACATCTTTCCATGATTGTCACTGAAAAATATCTATCTAGGCATAAAACATGTCATTGAAGCATTTTCAAAGAATAAACTTGTCTTACAAAAAAGATATGCAAGATTGAATTGGAACATGATGATTGTCGCTCATAAAAATAATCATGTATAATATGGCTTGGAAAGGGCTTATGTTCTCCCAGTCCAAACAAGCACAATTAAATACGTTGATTCGAAGGAGAGTCAACGTGTTTCTGCCGTGCCTCAGAAGAATGTGGATTTCGGAAAATCTAGAAAACTGGATCTGTTGATAAAGTATCAGCATTATATAGAACTCACAGATTTCTTTGTCATTTTCAGAAGTGCATACTGAGTGTGTTTTTCTCCTGCTTCAGCATCCAAAGAAGTACTGTCACTGGAACAGTAATAGTCCTCAACATATTTATAAGCACGCCCAAATTTGCGTAGTTTCAGCATTAGAAAAAGGTGGTTTATTTCACAAACCTTTTGCACGCCTGTTGTGCCGGTCTTAAACATTCCGTAGGTACTGCTCATACAACGAATGATACTTAGCAGGAACGTAGTCTTTGAAACTGCAAACAACAAAGTAATGAAGTCTTTATATCTCAAAAGAAAATCATATGAAGCAATTTTCGATTGAACAGAAAATTGTTACCCGTGAAGAAGAGAGCTCCTGCCCGGAGCAGAAAATAATGTCACGATTGACTGAAGAACATGGCCTAACTTCATTGCTTTCGACTTCAATGCTTTCAGAAACCCCACGAATTCGTTATACTCGGCATCTGAAAGATTAGCCCGAACCTGAAACATTTATACAAATATGTCACAAGCATTTGTTCCAAGCAAATGCTTTACCAGAGTCTAGAAGAATATAATCACAGATAATTTCAGAATGATTCACCTGGGCCAGATATGTGGATCCTTTATTCTCCACGTCATCCGTTTTATCATGTCTGATATGCTCAGAACGTTCCTTGCGTTCATCAACATCATCATCACCCACGACGAAAACTCTATTCCTTTCACGGACTGCTGAAGTTTCACTCTTAGCAGGTTTAGCCCTCTCAGGCCCTGTTATCAGCAATTTTTGCTTTTTCGCTAGACATGGTGAGATGATTTGACAAGTTTCTTCATCCGAATCTCGCATTCTTTCCTTACTACTCAAATATTTTTTCCTCGTGAGGGTCAGATCACTACAACATTCTGAAGTCGACTCACAAATTAGCTCAAATGATGTCGAAGACGAGCGGTTAGCTGATATTGTTCCACTCAACAGAGTAGAAGTGGAGCAACGCTGTATTGGTTTGTTGGGGGAAGCTACTTTAGAAGAGCATGTTTCATCTGTAGATGTTTTCTGAAGATGCGTCCGAGGTAAGAGGAAATAGTTATTGATAAATAAGGTTTAACAGGATGAATATAATCAACAATGGCAGTACCAAATACCTCAGAAACGAGAACTTCAGGATGAACCTCGCCCATAAATTTGAGACTTAGGGAAGCTCTCTCATTTTCTGCAGTCATGTATGTCAAGAATAGTCGTTACACCAGAGACTTTCGAAGGTATCAGACAGGCAAGATTTGTATCGATAAAATCGCGAACAACATTTCAACATTGAGATTACAAGATGACAAGATCTTTACCACGATCATGGGACAAAGTCAGCTTTGATGGGGCACGACTGCCAGCATCTCGAAAAAAGCGAGTCAACGCAAACACTACATCACCAAAGCTGGACTGACACTGCAAGCATAAAGTATCAGAGCCTAGTGATGGAGATAACAATTCTAACAGAAAATTAGCACTATCAACAAATGTTACTTTCACATAGGGCTGCATCCACCTAGATATCTGAGACTGGCGATTTGAATGGGAAAACCTGCATAAATCTCATGATGGTTTTGTTCCGTCATTTTAGTTTGCGAAGAATCATATCTCAAATCAAGAATTGTGCAATAGTGGTCACCTTTCGTCACAAAATATAACCGCTCCATAATCATGTCGATGGCGTATGACACGCCCAACTGCCTGATTAACAGCCCGTGATGCTTGTTGAGAATACCATCCTTCACCTGTCAGACCCTATTCACAATGCGATTAGCATAATTTTCCTAGACTATAAACATACGAATCTCAGATGTTTCCTTGTACCTTGGACGCAGCCCTTTGTGACTGCACCTGCATATCCAAGTACTCACGTTTGAGCCTGACCTGTAACCATAAAGAACTGTCTTTTTTCGTATTTGCAAAGGTTGAACAACATACCCAGATAAACATATATGTACAATAAAAGAGCACAATAAATAAAAGCAGAGGGTGAAACAAAAATCTAGGGGGAGGAGTAATGCAGCGTGTTGAAACTCCCAAGTTAAAACTACTGTTCATTTGAAGAAGTAATTTTAACCTACGCTACTTTCATCGGTATTCTGTCCATAACTACGCTAATTTTTACCTACGCTGTTCATTAATTAGCACCTTTAAATTAGGAAATATTAAGCCCTGTCAACTCAAACTTGATGAGTAAGACATACGTGCGTTTTTAATTAAAAACTGTAAGAGATTTCATGAATGGGGTAATATAATTCGTAGTTCAATTTTTTTAAAAGTTCGTGAGCATCTCATGACATGATTAAGAATGCTCTTGATGCACTGAACCTTAGCATCTGTCATGGTAGCAAATGGCAGCCCAGTGATAACCACGGCTCGGCCAGCATGGTCAGCGAAATCCAGTCCTTCACTTACCTAAAAGAGATTCAAATAATTGATATATGTGAAGACATTCTTCCTCTACAGTAGCTACACAGGAAATACCTTTAACAAGAAGTTGAGGAAGTATTTAACTACATCTACACTTCACATTGGACAGGTAACATAGAAAGCACAATCGCAAATGTAGCTTAACTAGATAATACGAAGAAAAAACAGATTAATATGGGATGCGCGTAGAGCACAAACACATGCCACCGTCCACAGACACCATTGAAATACCTTGCCACGACATACTGCAAAAAAGACTGCCCCTGATGCAGAAGTGTCTTTCAATTTCGCCATATAATCCTGAATAAGCCAAACTACTATAAATCATCCATTTTTAGAGGCTTTCAATAATTTAATGAAATAATATTAATTGGATTAACCTACTTCAATTGCGGAAGGAAAGAGAGAGGACTGTCGAGGTTCAACAACAGGTAACTTGTACTTGCAGATTCTTTCCCAGACAGTGGTCGTTGAACTTTGTTGACCCTGCAAATAAAAATAATATAGGCTCTTGACAGAAGAATTACACAGTTACCTGCACAGTTTCACATGGCTCACCATATCTTTCCAGCAGCTGATACATTGGTCCATAAGGTAGTAAGACGGAAAGAAAACAAGCAGACCATCAGGTACAATGCGTGCAAAATTGACTGAATAATGATAAACCTCGAGTCAGGTACGGTACGACGAATTAAGAGAATAACCACGATGGCCCAACTGGCGCAAAATTGACTCATACCAATTGCATTGCCAAGTTCGAGTTTGTATTCTGCTGAACCACGATTACGGTACGACGAATTAAGAGAATAGCCAGATGGCCCAACTGGTGCAACACCGGCCCATATCTGATTTTCAGATATAACGTGAGGATTTTCCAAACGTAAAGGAAAATCTCTGCCAAAAAATAGCAATGGTAAGTCACTCTTCAAACCTAATATATGAATGCTGCATTGAAGGAATAATCATAGTTGACTTACAACTTCAATTCTTCCGCAAACGAGTCCAGTGGAGATAATGTACCAGATGTAAGAATGATAGATCCAATGCCCAGCCTGGCGAATTCTTCCATGGCAATTCCAGGATTGAAGCACCACCAACTTAGAGTTCTAGAAATTTTTCCTAATTTCATATGATGAGGAAAATCAGCGTTAATTAGTTCAATCACAATGCATCTTATTGGTACGACAAAAAAAGGAAGGAAAGAAAGAGATCCTCAGCATACACGAAACAGTTATGAAAAATAACAGCCACAAACTATCAGCAAAGATGCACATAACCACAATAACAGCACAATTATCAAGTATAAAGTTTGGAACAAAAATCACATTTACTTGTATATACCTCTAAAGACATCTGTAGTATTCGATTCCACTTGTTGAACATGGACCTGGAAAATGTAAATAAAAAATGGACTGCATCAGAGTAAGTAAGACAGAAGTTTCTGAGTAGGCAAGAAAGAAGTTTCTAAGTTAATTTAAAAAGTCAGGTATGACAAAACTTACACGATAATATTGTGCGTGCGCATTGCTACTATCTCTGAAAACTAGATTAAAAATTTCACCCAAGCTTTCCAACCTGAAGACGGTGCCTGTTGTATTAAGTGATCCTTTATTTGTGCTGGCATTTGCATCTGAAAAAGAAAAGGACAAATCATTGATAGTTTCCATTGAATGGATGTAACGATCAAAAAGTGGAAATCTTCCACGATATAAGGTCGATTAAGAAAACAGGAGATACCAAGCAATTAGTGGCAGATATATTAACATGTAACTCAATCTTGTAATTTAAAAAATTTATAAGAGTGAGAATGAACGGAAATAGCAGGACGTGTCTCCATGCTGTAGTGACGTGAAGATTTATCTTGGAAAGTAGTACAAGAATGAAAGAGAAGGCTTGAGGTGGAATGCTTATGACCTGAGAGCCTCAATTCCAAAATTTATTTCTGAAAAGTGAAAAGTAAAGATGAGCTCTCAATTCCAAAGTTTATTTCTTTGGAAAAAATTAGCTTGAAAATCCATCGAAATGTCGATAACCTTGAGACCTCAGAATGCATCAAAATTCGCAGGAAGCCACGCTTAAAATGAGCAGGGGATACCTTCTTCAAGAAGAATACATGCTTTCTCAATCGTACTCATGAGCATGTTTGCAGTTTTCTGAGTAATATTTAACTCAGCCAACAGCTCATAAATGTATGGACCAGGCTTTGTAAAACCTAGATCTCTGGATTCCATCGGCACCTCAGCTATTTTTTTCTCGAGCTTCAAAAGAAGTGCTGCCAGAAGATCACGGTTGTTAAGCATATAGACCAAAAAAACATGGCAATTTTTAATTGCAGAAGACCAAACAATGGACAACATGAAGAGATGAGGAAGTAAAGTAATAAGACGGATTATCATTACAGGCACTGTCGTCCACACACACAAAAAAAAAGCAAACGACAAAATTTGTTTAGATAGGAATCACAAAAATCAAAAGATACAAACATAAAAAGCTCACATTCAGATTGCAAAAGCTCAGATTACCTTTCAGAATAGCAAAATCATCAGGATTACAGGATTTATCACTTGATATCTCTCTTCTACTTCTGGAAAGATCAATGCAACTTTCTGCCTCAGACATACAGGCGGTCAAAAGAGATGAAGGTAGGTCAAAAGAAGCCGCTTCTGCACACAACGATTCCTGTTGTAGAAGCATTACTAGTAATCAATAGCATTGATGGAAGGTAACAGATAAGTACTCATACGTTTGACTAATACATAGTTTACAGTTCAGGTGAGTCAATAAATAAGAAGAATGCCATAGCAATTTCCACGAGTCATCGGATTTCAAGCATACCAAGTTGTGGGCTTCATCAAATATAAGAATGCTGTTATCCCACTCGATTTTTAGAGATTTTCGATTTCCACGATCAATGAGATAGTTATAAGGTGCAAATAAAATGTCAACATCCTTATGGAGCTCCCTTGACAGGTAATAAGGGCACCTATCAACAGGAAAACATTCATTTGTTGATTAACATTTTGTAAAGGTACTAACGAAGCACGGATACCTACGGTCCACAACTTCGTCCTATATTAACCAAGTCCTCTATATCAATTGGATCATGTCCAACACCAGGATTGCTCTTCAGAAATTCTACATGAGACAAGAAATAACAACATGCATTAAAACAATATAAAGAAAAGCAAGAACAAACACCTGTTGCATGGAATAAACTAGAACATCGGTGACATAAAGGAGTATCCGAACCTATAAACATACGTAGCAGAAAGCTTTTAGTTCAGCTATGATTCTTAGACAAATGCAAAATCATAAAATACAGACCTGTAACACGCGAAAAGTGAGAGCAATACTTCTTGGTACGCTTTTTGCAAAGTGCCTGGCAGGCATTAGTTTGTGCCTTTCCCCGAAGCAAACTTACTTGGTCATGAATGCACAATTGCTCTCGTGATCCCAATACGACCATGCTTGGCCTGGAATTCATCATTTTTTTTAACAATGAGCTAATATACCAGGGCATCAAAGTAACTTATAAATATTTGAAAGAGCTATTAGCGCAAATGAAATCGAATGTTGCTACTCTTTTACTAATCATAGAGGCAAGTAATTATTTCAAATGGAGTTATGGTCATCAAAGAGCTGACAAAGTAACGACCTGAAAAACATTGACCCACAATCAGGGAGGTTTCGCACTCAACATCAGATGAAACGTCGGTACATAATCAGTCAATCATATATGATAGACCAGAATGATTTATCAATGCACTAATTCAGTAAAGACCATTGGTAGTACCATCGTAACACCATTAGGTACATGACACATTGCGGAAAAGGTAAATGGAAAGATGAACTGAAACTAGACTTACCATATCTAAGACACACTGAGAGAATTTAGTAAAGGGCAGGGCATGAAACCGATAGACAGGATAGAAGACAAAATTAAGGGGCAGTAAAGCTACATTGAATAACTGAAATGGGATCAAATCTGTCCCTCAATAAGCTTCTAGAGCGAGGACAGTTATTTTATGCATCACAACCCACAAAATATAAGACAAGATCCCATGAAATAGTTTTATCGCTTGTAATCTCGTAAATGATACTTCAGAAAAAAAAAATAAATCTAGGTGTATATTTAATAGAACAGACCTTACCTGTAGCTAGATCGTTTCAACTCTTGAATCACCTGTCGAATCTGGCTGTGAGTACGCGATGCGTAGATGATGACAGGATGTTTGGAAGACTGTGATAGCCGCATTTCACCCTCTGAAATCTGGCTTGCTCTGATATGATTTTTATCTGTTGAAGAAGGCAATGTATCATCTGAATACTGGCTTAAGCTTACACGAGTTCTCTCCTTTCGATCTCTTGTAAATCCACCTAAACTTTTCCTCCAAGCCAATGTGGCACATAAAAGACACAATGTCTTCCCAGTACCAGTTGGGCTCTCCAGTAACGCATTACATTTCTGACACCGTCATAATCAAACATATGAAAACAATGAAGTATAATATCAGTGAACGAAAAACGAACAGGAAACATTGAACAGAACTTGATCAAGTCGCAACATTCGATTTCAAATACATAAATAGAAAATAAATTGACGCAAAAAAGTCAGATCTTTTGTGCTTCCATTTAACACTTCTGTTTCGCGGATCGAACAATGACTTGGAGAAAATTTTTCCAATCGAAAAAATTACAAAATTTAAGAGAATATGTCTAATATAATTTAAAATCTACAGCATGAGCTTGCCCAAACGTAGGTTCGTCCATGGATAAAATCCGACAAATTTCCTTCAGAAACTGCATAATAATTAATGGAAAACCAGATGCATCCAGTATTAGTCACGCCTTCATCCCCACCATGATACGACCATGTTAGAAAATGTGGATCTTTGCGAGGCGAGGGTGCGTTACAACAAGATTATCAACAAGGAGGTCGAAGAAAGTGAAAATCGGCCAACAGACCAATCCCAGGATCCTGACCATTCTACTTAATTTGACAGAAGGCAATCATATACATTTCCTACTTTTCAAAACCCAAAAGAAATTCATGAACTCGCAATTACGAATCACTCATAGATATCGAGCAGCGACGACAACCCAATGAAAAGAATGAAGAAGAATCAGAGTCTGCATACGTTTTGAAGAGATTCGATGACTTTTTCCATGTAAACGAGCTGGCAATCATACGCCTCGTAGGGGAAATCCACTTCGATTCCCCTGATTTTGTAGGTTGGCATTCTGAGTTGCTGATGATTTTTCCAGTGTATCCAATTACCATACCACTGTGTTCTTAGAGCTGGAAGAAAAAACCCTAATTCAGCCTCGCGTAGACGATGTATACCATTTTCCCGCCATTCTCATATATACAAGTCTTACTAATAAATTATTTATTTGATAAAAAATAAATAAAATTCTCATTCAAATGACAGAAGATATATATAACGGTGAACGAACTATGAGCTGAGACAAAGAACGGCGAACCAAGTTCAGTTTTGGGTGATACTTATTCAGCTTTGGGATTGTCCATTGTGAAGTTGCATGTGCTTACTATCATTTTGTGCAGTGCAGAGGTGTTTGATAAAAGATTGTGTCTTTTCCTGGACAGATTATGGAAAGGAAAAAAGCTTCGGCCGATCCCATTTCAGAAACAAACAATTTCTAAGCTAGCAATCCTCGAAAAAGATTGCTTTGGGATGGCGAATCATAAACAAACATAGCTTCTGTTCCAAGTCTCGAGTAAACGAGAATGTAAGATACCGGCCGTAATTTGGTCGGTTTCTTACTTGGAATTTAGTCGAACAGCTAGTGTGCGCGCTTTTATATTCGAGAAGAGAAATATCGAAGGACGATCGAAGGGGGGAGAGATCGAGATAGAGAGAGCTGAGTGAGATATAGAAGATCGAAGGAGAAGATCGAAGAAACAGAGGGTCGAGAGATAGATGAGAGATCGAAAGTTAGGAGAGAACCATAGAACATAGAAGAAGATTAGAATTGTATTTTTTGCTTATCCTGTCGTTTTTTTTTTTGAAAGCATGCTCATTTCTTATTGATTGTCAGCAGATAACAAATTCGCCATTTCTTGTGTAGGCAGGGGGAACAGCCCTCCCCGTTATACGCAAGATGCTTGGCTAGATAATGAGCAACGACATTTGATCTCCTAGGTACATGTCTAAAGCGAACACAAGTGAACGCTTGAGATAAGGAGTACACATCATATAAAATACTTCCAATAGCTGAGTCGGTTACTTGTCGTTGGATCTTGACAATGGCATTCTTACAATCGCTTTCCACCTCCACATGAGTCCAACCTTTGGCCCGTGCATGTATAAGGGCATCGCGAATAGCGACCGCTTCAATAGCCTCCGGTGGATAGCACCCGAACAACCTTCTCGTAAACCAAAAGATACAATCTCCTGCGCCATCTCTTGCCACACCACCTACTGATGACATGCCCTCAAGCTTGTGCACAGCGCCGTCCGTATTAACCTTAAGGAATCCTTCTTCCGGCTTGGCCCATGATGATTCCTGATGCGAAGGAAACCCTCGGTCTACATTGCCGTTTGACGGCGGGGATGGAAACATGGCCATCACCTCAGCTATCGCTTGTTCATCTTGCATATGAACTCCTTCCGCAACCCATTTGTTCCTCATTGTCCATATCATCCAACAGAGACCAAGAAAGACATCGAAGTCCTCGTTGTGAAGCTTCCCTCGCATCTCCCGAATCCAAGAATCTGCATTTGCCGCTCTCTCCTTAATTATATCGTATGAAAAAATCGTTTTCTTCCAAAACCGTTTCACCACTGGACAGAAAATGAAGGTATGTTCTGCTGTCTCAGGAGCGCCGCCTCAACGACTACAATTAAAGTGGGGAAGGCACCTTCGTCGATATAGATTCTCGACCGTTGGGAGTGCGTTGTTACAAAGCCGCCAAATGAATGTTCGAATGCGAGGTAAGCATTTAGAGTTCCAGATCATGAGCCACGACGGAGGGGATGAAGAAGATGCCATTGGTCTGTACTTCTGTCTTTCTGCTAGATGGTAAGCACTTTTAACCGAAAAGTTTCCATCCTTCGAATAATGCCAGACGAGACGATCCGATTGGGGACACATCCCAAGCGGGATCGACAAAATGTTATCTGCGTCAACTGGAAGGAAAATAGAGCGAACCAACTGTGCCTCCCATTGCCCTGACCTCTGATTTCGCAGAGATGAGACTGTCAAAAAGGCATCCTTCGGTGAAGGGGTCGAAAAAGGCCGGAATTGTTCCTCTCGCGGAATCCAAGGGTCGGTCCAAACGTGTATAGACTCCCCTCGTCCCACTTGCCAACGAAGGCCTTGAGCGATGATGTCTCTTGCGCGTAAGATGCTTCGCCAAGTCAGGGAAGGGTGCCGACCGAGAGTTGCTGTCAAGAAGTCGGAATTAGGAAAGTATCTTGCTTTAAATAAGCGACTCACCAATGCGTCAGGGTGCTGAGTGAAACGCCACGCCTGCTTGGCCAGCATTGCAAGATTAAACGAGAGTAAGTCCCGAAAGCCCATCCCCCCTTCCTTCTTAGGGCGGCATAAGCGATCCCATGCTACCCAATGCAACCCTTTTCCTCTCGCCCCCGACCACCAGAAGCGGGCAATCATTCGTTCTATCTCCCGGATGACGGACGTTGGAAGCAAGAAACATCCCATGGCATACGTTGGTATTGCTTGAATAACGGATTTGATGAGCACCTCCCGACCCGCTTGCGACAAGAACTTCTCGGACCAACCACCTATTCGTCTCCACACACGTTCCTTAATATAAGCAAATATCTCTTTCTTGTTACATCCAATCGTGGATGGCAGCCCCAGATACATCTCACGACTCATCGTTTCCCGTATGCCGAGGTCGCTGCAAAAGAACTCCCGCAAGGGCCGTCCCACATTGTCGGAGAAAACCACCGAGGATTTTCCTTGGTTTACCTGCTGGCCCGAGGCTCGCTCGTACACCTCAAGTATGTCCATTATTCGTCTAGCCGCCTTTGTCGATGCTTGACAGAAGATTATGGTATCGTCAGCAAAGAGGAGATGTGAGACCCGCGGTGCACCCCTTCGAACTGCAATACCCTCAATAGCCTTTGAGATTTCCGCCTCTTGGAGCAAACCTGTAAAAGCTTCAGCACAAAAAAGAAAGAGGTACGGGGATAGAGGATCCCCCTGACGAAGACCTCTTGTAGGAGTTACACGACCGAAGCATTGTCCATTTAAAAGGAAAGTATATGTCACAGAGGAGAGGCATAACATAATCAAACGGACAAAATTCTCATCAAAACCTAACTTACATAACACCCTTCGCAGAAATGTCCACTCGACGCGATCATATGCTTTACTCATATCCAGCTTAACAGAGGCATAGCCTCTATTACCTGTTCGTCGGTTCTTGAGGGTGTGATTAATTTCATGGCAATGAGTACATTATCTGTGATAAGCCGACTAGGGATAAAAGCTGACTGGGTAGAAGAAATGAGAGAGTTCATAAAGGGTTTCAGGCGGTTACTTATGCATTTTGAAGCCACTCGATAAGTAACGTTACATAAGCTAATCGGCCTAAACTGAGTTAGGTTTTCAGGGTTGCGACATTTTGGAATGAGGACAACATTAGAGTCATGCATAGAAGGTAGCGACATACCGTCATTTAGGAAAGCAAGAATAGAGCGAGTGAAATCATTACCCACGATGTCCCAATATTTCTGAAAGAAGAAAGGCGAGAAACCATCAGGACCTGGGGACTTCAGCGGGGACATCGAGTCCAACGCCTCTTTAATTTCGTCAACCGTGTATGGGCGGAGAAGCGTTTCGTTCATTGCATGGCTCACGCAAGGTGTGATAAACTTAGTCGCTTCTTCAATCTCCTCGGACATTGGGTTAGTGGTTGTGAATATCTCGTGAAAATAATTGGTAACAAGCTGTTCAAGAAATGCTTGATCCGAATGCCACACCCCATTTCGATCTTTTAGTTTTTCCACTTGGTTTGTCTTCTTTCTGCTCGAGGCACGGCGATGAAAAATTTTTGTGTTCCTATCCCCACTTAGCATCCACTCCGCTTTGCTACGCTGTCTCCAATGAAGTTCATCTTGCTGAGAAATGTTATGTAGCCTTTGTCGAAGTTTAAGTTCCTATACTCTAGATTCAGCTGTAATAACACTCGTTGACATGCGTTTCAGTTCCTCCTCTAAACTTATTCGTTCTCTGTTCGACCTCCGATATAAACCCGAACTCCAACCACCTAGCTCGTTACGACTGTGTGTCATGAAGTCCCCAAGTCTCGAGATAGGGTTTGCCGAAGCCGTCTCCTCCAAGCACCTTCGAACAATCATTTCACATTGATCTTCCGTTGCCCATTTCGCTTCGAACCGGAATTGTCGAGACCGTCTCACATGCAATTTACGGGAGGGGCATGGTTCAACAAGAACTGGATGGTGGTCCGAAAAAATAGTACGGATATTGGTGATCACAGCCTTAGAGAACATTGCGTCCCAAGAAGGTGTTGCACATGCTCTGTCGAGTCTCTCATATATAGTGTTTGGGGAGCATACCCGATCGCTCCATGTATAAGCATCACCCATAAACCCCAGGTCTCGAAGATCACAAAAATCAAGTGCATCCCTGAATTGATTAATTTGAAAGGATGCCCGAGTTCTACCACCTGATTTCTCGTTCGGACTTAGGACCTCATTGAAGTCCCCCATACACAGCCAAGTCGGGACACTGGACTCGTAGAGTCTTCGTAAATGGGCCAAATGCCATGAACTAACTCGTACGGGCCAAGCCCAACTCGTATGGGTCAAGCCCAACTCGGGGAGGCATTGCTCCCCGTTGAAATATCCTTGTCCTCAAGGATGAGGGGGTAAAAATCTTGACATAATGAGTATAATTCCCGATCTCGAGACCACGGCCATCGCATGCTTGTTGTTGCACTTTTTCCACGATCGAAAGGAAAAAAATGAACTCCCAACGAAACCAATGACCCCGATCTCGTGAGGATGCGACAACGAGACCATGGCCCTTGCTTGCTATCAAAGGTGTACTCTTTCCACGATCGGAAGGAAAATGTGTACTCTCGAGTATGAACAGAAAATCATCTCGAGCAATTTAGAGCCACCCATAAGATTGCGCCCCCTCCATGCAAGAGCTTCATTATCTCATAACAAGTCCCTACTTCGCCAAGGTCCATGATATAAGTGCTTAAAAGAACCTCCACGACCTCTTCCTTGGTGGTGGAACCCTTGTGCTCAAAAGAATCACCATGGCCACCTAGTAGATGAATACGCGAAAAGATCATGGAAACAATTTCAGGAAGCAACAAAAGATTCCTCCTCTACCGAGCGAACCAACTGTAAGTTGTTACTCATGAATAATTTCCCAACAAACCACATTCCTTCGACAATAGGTCCTCGTCCCCGATCAAAAGGTACACTACACTCCTTTCCGATGTTCAACTGCTCAACATACCAACACCCTAGACGTGCTATAGTTGCCCAGCCAAATAACTCATCCGTAACCAACACAAATCCATATTTAACTAACACCAAATCATCACTTACAATTTCAGCCACTTTAACTACACCAAAAGTAATTCCCAACGCATTCGATGGTGTAATAAGGCATTGAAAGCTCTATTTGCTGCTCCACTTGCTCTGAAATTGATATCAAATGAGTTCGCCAATAGAAGGTTACTCTACCTAGCAATATGGAGAACTTGTAGCAGTTTTTTGCCAAACTCCATTGCGGTATATAGACTTCTTGGCTGCAACGCTAACATTATACCTCGCAATTCATCGCTAAGACCATCGACAGATCGAGAGATGAAATAGTCATTGAAAATATATATTTCATTACCCAAGGTAAGTCCCATATTAACTCTTCGAATGCGTTGACGTAATCTAAACACGAAGCAATTTGTCTCCAATCTCTAGGAGGTCTTCCTCCACTCCAACCCAGTTCCAACAATACATTTTTCAGACCGAGAAAGCGGAACTGCCTGGCGTTGCCTAAGGTCTTCGAGCTCCCTACAGGCTTGATACACCGTTTCTACTTCGGCCTTGATCCTTTCGGGTGCACCCCAACGTCCCCGATCAAACGGTAAGTTAGACACCTCCCCCACGTGCAGCCGCTCGACATCCAACCGCCCCCAATCGAACATCAAATTTCGATATGCTAAAACTCTTTGCTATTCAAGAACATCGGTTAGTACAAAGTCATCATCACCTAACATGAATTCACCATCACCCACAAGCGAATCCTGCTCATTCAATATCGACAAGTCACCATCGCTCAACGTCGATTCATGCTTAATAACAATCGGTTCAACTTCAACCATCGCCGATAAGTCGTCATCGCCTACGACTAGCTTCTCAGTGCCGCCGTCAACCAAAACTGATCCACTCCCAACTAACAATGGCAAATTCCCGTCAGCCAACACCGAAGCGTACATATCACTCATCGTCGACCCATCAACATCTACCTCAACGATAGTCGACGAGTCCACATCAACGACCAACTTCATAGGATCAAACTGTTTAAGCAAAGCTTCAGTGATCATTCCAAATCGCAGTATTTGTACCTTCGCAAAACTCATTATACCATTGTCGAGCCTTCCCTTCGACGTAGAGGTAGGTCACCTTCGTTCGCTCGACATCAGTGAGGTCGTCAATTCGAAGGAGATACTGTTGAGTGTGAAGGAGCTGTTGAGGAGCTACTACTGAGTGCGAAGGAGCTATCATATTTGATGATTTTGCCATAACAATGGAGTTAGGGTTCTTGGCAATCGGTGCTCAGTGGGGTGCTCAGTGGGGTGCTCAGTGGTGTGCTGATACCATAACGAAACAAATAATACAGAAACACATATTTAACATGGTTCGGATCTTCACAGAATCCTACGACCACGGGGAAGAAGAAAGACTTTTATTTATGTCCACGGATCAGACTTTTTACAATTACAAGGAAAAATGTCAGAGAACTGATGAAACTGAAAATGAATTAGAAACCACGAGTCAGAGAGAGCAAAGAGAATACGAAACTTCGAGAGAGTTAGAAGTAAGTCTTTGATAGCATTCGGAAATTCTCTCAACTAAGTTCTTCGTGTTCAAGTTAAAATTCGAAGACGTTTGATAAACGTCTACTAAACGTTTATTGTACTAGTTATTTGGGTCATAATAGAGTATTCTTCATTGTTTCATGCACTTATATGCTCTATTTACACCTCTTTGCACATTTAGGACCTTAGGATGTCTACCGAGCGAAAAGAAACGAAAACAAGGCAAAACGGACAAGTTACGATGCTAACAGGAAATCACGGTCGTGACACATTATGCATCAGGCCGTGACTATTGTGCGAAGCCAAGATCCAACTCAGTCACGGCCGTGACACTTCTTGCACCAGGCTGTGACACTTCTATCTATGGTTAAAATTTCAAGTCAATCGGACATCGTTACCCTCCATCTGACAGAAATACGAAACTGTCGCAAGGCTGTTGAAAGTGTCACGGCCGTGACACTACTGCACGAGGCCGTGACGCACGACAGTGAGCTCATTTTGTGCCCCACAGTGTCACAGCCGTGAAGGCCCATGTCCCAGGCCGTGAAGGTGTCGAATTTCACTATAAAAGCCCAATTTCGATTCAAAAATAGGGAGAGCGACCCTAACCCATCAGACACGAAAAGAGACGCCAAGAACGGAGAATTCTACTCGTGAAGCACAAGATACGGATCAACAATGAAATCCCGCCGAATTGAACGAGGAACGAAGATTCATCCATGATACCATCTCAGATCCATCTGTACATCAAGATCATGAGTCTTCCTTCCCTATTTTCTATTCCCTTCGTCGTTTTCCCATTAATTATGACTAGCTAAATCCCTTATGTGTTTGGGAGTAGATGAACGCTAGGTTAATTCGTATTTAAGACATATGTTTATCGTGACTCGTGTTTATGACTATTTATCTATCTATGAAATTGTTTCTTCCCTTTAATATGTCTATGTGTTAAAGTGAATGTGTGGAAAATCATTTAGGGCGACAGCTAAACAACGATTAGGCCGTTCGTAGAAGATAGGATTCGAGTATATGGCAAAAGCAAATCCTCGATCTCGCTGTTAGTAGTATTGAATCTTAGATCCTCGCGAGCGTCTAGGGCGACAGCAAATTCGTGAGCAAGGAAATTACTGCGACTTAGTCAAGATCACGTAGGAACGATAATTTATTGCTTAGATCGATAGTACCCAGCGGGATTCGAATCTCGAGCACATCTTTATTATTTGAAAGCACACACATCAGTTTTTATTCATTTCTCTTAATCCCTCGTTGCTTTAGGATTGACCTGTTAGGTTAGTTCATAAAACAATCTGCGCACTTTATTTAGGCTAGAATGTCGGTAGTTTATTACTAGTAATCAAGTTTATTCCTCGTGTTCGATACTCATTTACTCACTTTGCTACACTGCTAACGATAGGTCCATTGCCTATCGCACGTCGGCGATAGAAATTAAGTATTCGTTTTATTTTATCACTTGTCGCACTTGCAATTTATATTAGCACGCCGGTGTTAGGAATGAGACGTTAACTTTGACGGTAGATGGTGAAAATGTTACGTTTAATATGGCTGATTCAATGAAAAAGAGTAATGAGCATGATGATAAGTGTTATTACTTAGATGCTTTTGAGCACGATCTCTCGTCTTCTGTGCAAGGTTTATCACATGTTTTCAGCAAGGAGGAAGTCGACGAGCCCACGATGACCATCGGCAAAAATAACAAAGAAGTTAAGGACAAGAGCCTAGCCGAGGAGCGACCGCCACTAGAGCTGAAACCGCTGCCCGACAAAAAGCGACACCTCCAAGGTATTGATGTAGGCGAGGGAGACTTAAGCAGAAAAGAGGTGCTATACCTCGACTTCCAGCAACCCTAAGCGAACGAAAGCACGTCCGACTAAAGACGGTAAAGGAAGCGCTTCTTGGGAGGCAACCCAGGTTTTATTTATCCAGTACTTTCTTTTGTTTGCCTATGACTATGAGGCATATGAATATATCTACTATTATTATCTATGTCTAGTTCCTTTTTATGTCTCATTTCTTTTTAGTTATGTCAGGATATCACAAGTCACGATCCACGACCTTCACGGTTTCAGTCATGACCGCGTCACTTATTCATTAGAGGAGTCCCATTCTTTTTAACCTTCTTTTCCATTTCTTTATTCATTTTTACGTTGCGGACAATGTAGGTCTTAAGTGTGGGGAGGGAAATTTAGGTTGAGAATTTACGTGAAATATTTTTTTCTATGAGGTGTCCGTGGGCAACTAATGTGTTGGAAAGGCATGAATTCTTTGAAGTCGAGCATGATTATTTGTGACTATCTCAAGTCAGTTTGCATTTTGTGAAATTTCGTGAGCGATTAGGACATGCATGAGTGATTGAATCATGTCTGCTTGGATAGACATTGCGCTACTTTGAGAGATTCGTACACATAACCTGTTTCCGTTGCGACAGATTGAGCCTCACTAGTCTATATCTATCTAGAACTTGCATATTTGATACGCGTTGAATCTGCTTGTGGTGTTTAGTGTGGAATGCCGAGGGCATTAGGAAATAAGTCCATGTCCAAATTTCTCCACCCACGCTATCCCTGTAGTTAACCACGTTGAGCCTGAGCCTATTCGTTTATCACGATGTACACTAAATAAGACGCTAACCCGAATAAGCCCCCAGAGATACTAAGCACCAGTAGCAGATGTCGAACTTGATGGTTAATGCTTTAATATCCGATTTAATATTCTTCTCTGTTATTCAGTGAAATGACTCGATCCTACTTACTGTTTTCTGAAATGACCCGATCCCTTGTATAAAGGCCCATAAACCTTTTGCAAGATATAGGTTTTGGTAATAAGTATCCCTAGGTACACGGCATTCACCGTGACGATGTATTCTTTGCGACAAAAGCCAAACCTTGATATTTTTAGGGAATAACGGCAGTGCACAAAATCAGATCGTAACTAAGGTGAAAGGGCAGAAAATGAAAGGGAACTGAGTTGAAAGGGTCGGATAGAAAAGTCTAGGATTTCAGAGCGAGAATGTTAAGTCTTATGTTGAGGCATGTGACTGTCAGTTTGATCATGCTATTTATCTGAGTATTCGTATGTGTCTTAGCTTTAGGATTGCGTTTGTCAGTGTCTATGCTTGTCATCTCATTATTATTTGACCCTGTTTCGACCCAAAAGACCCTCGGATTTACGGTTGCCACCTTAAGTAGAAGATATGCGCTAAACTTGCAAGCCTGGTAGGGGTTGGACTAGCGCACTATCTGAGCGATTCACTGATATACTAGCCTATACACTGAGCGATTTGAGTGAATCATTGTGAGGTGTGGGTCTTGATTTGTAGTGCTAAGGAAATTCAGGTTGATAGGTGCCAATCATTATTGTATTGTCTATGATTGTTTGCTTGGTTACATTTTCTGCTTTCTACCTATGATAATAAGTTGCGAACAATTATTCCGTCATCTTGATTTGATGCCTTTTCCGATTTCTAATTTACTTGAGGACAAGCAAATGCTTAAGTGTGGGGAGATTTAATAAACATCTACTAATACGTTTATTGTACTAGTTATTTGGGTCATAATAGAGTATTCTTCATTGTTTCATGCATTTATATGCTCTATTTACACCTCTTTGCACATTGTAGGACCTTAGGATGTTTACCGAGTGAAAAGGAGCAAAAAAGGAGCAAAAACAAGGCAAAACGGACAAGTTACGATGTTGACAGGAAACGTCACGGCCGTGACACATTATGCATCAGGCCGTGGCTATTGTGCGAAGCCAAAATTCAACTCAGTCACGCCCGTGACACTTCTTGCACCAGGCCATGACCCAAAGCAGCAGCAACATTAAAAAATTCATATATCCAATCCAGACCTTGGATTGAGAATCGTTTTGGTCAAAATCAAGATTGGAGAGTCTCTATCTGTGGTTAAAATTTCAGGTCAAACATCATTTACCCCTCCATCTGAGAGAAATACGAAACTGTCGCAATGCTGTTGAAAGTGTCACGGCTGTGACACTACTGCACGAGGCCGTGACGCACGGAAGTGAGCTCATTTTGTGCCCCATCAGTGTCACGACCGTGAAGGCACATGTCCCAGGCCGTGAAAGTGTCGAATTTCACTATAAAAGCCCAATTTCGATTCAAAAATAGACCGACCCTAATCCATCAGACATGAAAAGAGACGCCAAGAACGGAGAATTCCACTCGTGAAGTGCAAGATACGGATCAACAACGAAATCACGCCGAATTGAACGAGGAACCAAGATTCATCCATGATACCATCTCAGATCCATCAGTACATCAAGATCATGAGTCTTCCTTCCCTGTTTCGTATTCCCTTCGTTGTTTTCCCGTTAATTATGAGTAGCTAAATTCCTTATGTGTTTGGGAGTAGATGAACGCTAGGTTAATTCGTATATAAGCCATATGTTTATCGTGACTCGTGTTTATGACTATTTATCTATCTATGAAATTGTTTCTTCGCTTTAATATGTCTATGTGTTAAAGTGAATGTGTGGAAAATCGTTTAGGGCGACGGCTAAACAACGATTAGGCCGTTCATAGAAGATAGGATTCGAGTATATGGCGAAAGCAAATCCTCAATCATCGCTGTTAGTAGTTATTGAATCTTAGATCCTCGCGAGCGTCTAGGGCGACAACAAATTCGTGAGTGGGTAGAAAATTACTGCGACTTAGTCAAGATCACGTAGGAACGATAATTTAATGTTTAGATCGATAGTACCTAGCGGGATTCGAACTCCGAGCACATCTTTATTATTTGAAAGCACTCACATCAGTTTTTAGTCGCTTCTCTTAATCCCTTGTTGCTTTAGGATTGGTCTGTTACGTTAGTTCGTAAAATAATCTGCGTACTTTATTTATGCTAGATATCGAGTCGGTAGGTTATTACTACTAGTAATCAAGTTTATTCCTCGTGTTCGATACTCGTTTACTCACTTTGCTACATTGCTAACGATAGGTCCACTGCCTATCGCACGTCGGTGATAGAAATTAAGTATTTGTTTTATTTTATCACTTGTTGCACTTGCAATTTATATTAGCACACCGTGTGTTGATCGACGTTCATCAAGACCTGTTAGACTTTCTCATAATCGCACGGTTGCAACGAGGAAATCCCGTGCGAGTTTCTTGGAAGCGCGCGGTTCAACACTCAAGACCTGTGCGAGTTTCTCATAATCGCACAGTTGCAACGAGGAAGGCCCGTGTGAGTTTCTTGAAAGCGCGCAGTTCAACGCTCAAGACCCGTGCAAGGTTCTCATAATCACACGGGTGCAACGAGGAAAGCCCATGCGAGTTTCTCGGAAGCGTGCGGTTCAATACTCAAGACCACGCGAGTTTCTCATAATCGCACGCTTGCAACAAGGAAGCCCGTGCGAGCTTCTCGGAAGCGCACGGTTCAATACTCAAGACCCGTGCGAGTTTCTCATAATCGCACGGTCGCAACGAGGAAAGCCCGTGCGAGTTTCTCGGAAGCGTGCGGTTCAATACTCAAGACCCGTGTGAGTCTCTTGGAAATGTACAGTTCAAAGCCCGATATGACGCCCGGGGCCGATGAGGGCGGGGAGTGATCGCCGGTGCCAGAGAGGTTGTGACGACCCTCGTTTTCTAATTAAGATTAGTGGCGGATTTCCGCAACGTAAGCCGCGGAAGGCCCGTCTAACAGAACTTTTTCCTAAGGAATAATACATTACAACGAAATATTATCTACAGAGTCAAGTCTATACAAAGGCCGTAGCCCCAAAAGTCAAAAGAACAAAAATCATATTGTCGCTCCACATGTCTTCATCCATGTACCGCATTGCCCTCAAAAGTCCGTAGAGCACCGCCACCAGCCGCCTCAGTCTTGACGCGTATCAGCGTCAGACTCGGTACCTACAACACGTAAACTCTGAGCGATTTGCCCAGTAGGTGAATAAAATACATGTATGCACGTGAACGCTCATTCCCGACCCCAATGTCTCACATGCACTGTTCACTATTTCTTTTTCCAACAATTCTACTTCAAATCACACAACACAGGGCCCTAGGTCGAACTCGACACCTCGCGCGTTTTGACGTTCACGCAACTGTCCTGCTAGGTCGCTCTTCCGTAAGCGGTGCCGATATTGACAGCGTTTTGACGTTCACGCAATTGCCCTGTCAACGTCCCTCCGTTGAAAATCAAATCATGACGGTTTTGCACCTCGGGACGTTCACGCCCGAGTAGACAGGACGTTCACGCCTGTCTGCCATCAGGTGTCATATGAGTACCAACCTCGACTCCTCAACGAGTCAATCACATCAAAATAAACTCGAACTACCCAGCTCAGCAGTACGCCAAATCACCATTTTCTCAGTAAAGTGAAATACCTCTCACCGCTGTAATATGATATGCATATGCTCTGCATAACGTGATAACCATGAAATCGTGAATTCACAAGAAATGTACGTAAAGCACGTAAAACATGTAGTCACGAAAATCATCGAATCAAAACATATAAGCCACATATGTGTTTACGTATTGTAGATGTATGATCAGCCTACCTGTCCTCCTGATAAAATCAATCGATAATCCTGGTGAATTCCATACAGTTCAAATCTCTGAGCACAAAATATTATATCAGTATATTTACTAAGTCACCTAATTTTGAAATTTCCAAACTAAGTATTGAAAACCCTAAAATTATCGAAACCCATCCTGAAAACCCTAACATAATGAAAACCCTACGGTTCACATAACCCTTAAATCTCGAAAATTTATTAAGTACCGAAAACTTTTATTGAAAGCCTATGCCGAAAACTTGCTAAATAAAAAAATGCCGAAAACTTTAAAGCAACGCCGAAATCTTTATAAGCTTGTCGAAAACTTACTAATGTCGAAAACTTTACTTTTATATATATCGAAAACTTTGATACAAAAATGAAATACCGAAAACTTTTATTAGTGGAGGCCGAAAACTTTTCATAAATGTCGAAAACTTCAATGCATTGCAATTGTAGCATCGAAAATATACAATGATAAACTAATCATCAGGGAGTCACGAAAACATGTGAGAAATGATTATAGTATCGAAAACTTTGTTAGGGAGATTAAATGTCGAAAAGTTTCATTGATAATGTCGAGAACTTCTCTTTGAAAGTGTCGAAATCTTTGCAATACTCCTAACATGCCGAAAGCTTTTAATATACCTTACAGTTCTTGCATCGAAAACTCTCAAAATGCCACAACAAATCTATCATTCAAATCTTCTTTGCAAATTATCCTCTCCTCAGAAAGTAGTACGCCATATTTATATATATATAATATATATATATATATATATTATATATATATATATATATACTTCAAAGTCCTTATGAATCTCTCATATATCAAAAGTCATTGACACTCCTAATTTTGCATATAAGCTCATTTATTCTGATTACACTTCGCCAGTTAGGGATTTCAAACCATGATGGCTTCCGAAAACTTCTTGTACTTATTACATATCCATGAATTCAACATATAATTATTAAAAACAATCTTAAGTACACTAATACTAAGAAACTTTTTCATACCTTACTTCACAATGACGTTCCTTGAATTTGATAAGTCCCCACTGAGTTCATATTTTTCTTTGTTCTTATTTTCTTGTGAGGGTTTTCTTATTTATTTAAATCTCTTCAACTCTCGTATTATGCACCTGGGTGTATATGCGTTGGTGCCTTTTTCCTATGTGATGGTCAATTGCCTTAGAGTTAAGAAACTTAGTATTAGTCATACTTAAGAATAGCATACATGGTTAACACGTGTACTACTTTAATTCCTTTGATGAATTGATCTTAATATATATTGATAAGTAGTCACATCATTCCATTTGGTTACATATATATATATATAAATCCACATGTCACAATCTGTCTCTACGCCCTAATATGTTGTACGAAAACTTATTACTCTAACAATAGCCTCCCTCGAAAACTTATACAGGCACGAAAACTTTGTTGGTCTATATTATACCACGAAAAAAATTTATTAAGTAGGTTTTACCTTTGCGAAAACTTCTCATTCTCAATAACCTTATACGAAAACTACTGTAGTATTATATATTTATGGGGATTACTATTTACCGCCCCTTTTTACTTGTTACCGCCCCCTAAAGGGCTAGAAAAAGACTATTTTGCCCTTATGATATTTAAATTAATTTAAAAAGAGAAAATTATAATAAACAAGAAAAAATATCTTTTTAAAGCTTGTCCAGACAACACTTTTCAAATCGCATATCGAAATCAGACAAAAAAAACTAAAATCGCAATGGATCGCCGACAAGGACTAGGAAAGGGAAAGGGCTTTTTTTCACGACTGGTAAGCCAAATTAACGTAAAACATCGTTCGAATTTCGTCTCAACCGAACTGTATTTCCGTTCGGTGAAAAAAAAAATTGACCGAAATCAATTTTCGGTCATTGCAGTACTGACCGAAACATAATTTCGGTCAGCACTGTAACGACCGAAAATTAATTTCGGTCACTACAGTACCGACCGAAATTATGTTTCGGTCAGTACTGCAATGACCGAAATCACATTTCGGTCGGTACAGTGCCGACCGAAATCATGTTTCGGTCGGTACTGTACTGACCGAAATGTGATTTCGGTCATTGCAGTACCGACCGAAACATTCGGTCAGTATAGTACCGACCGAAACATGATTTCGGTCGGTACTGCAATGACCGAAATTTTAATTCGGTCGATTTTATTTTTTTTTAAAAAAATCTTTTAATTACAGACCATGGGTGGAAAGACCCTACCCGGAGGAAGCAGTAGACCCCCCCGTTGGAGGAGAGGCGGAAGCGAGCAGCTGCTTCGCAGTCCGTATATGCGGATTACGATCCGCATGCGGATCATGGTGTGCCGGATGATGGAGCATCGTTTGAGTCATCCGGCGACGATCTGCCACCGGCCTCCTCAGGTAATTCCAATCTCCTCTATAAACTGACGTGGATGTCTTGTCTTAAAATACGTAAAAGAAATTAAATTTATATTTGCGTTATTCGTGAAAATGAAATAGCGAGCAAGCGCTCCAGGGTCACAGATGACGATTCGTGGAGGGTGCAGGGGCCACAGCCCGGTGGTCCATATGATGACGAGGTGATCCGTAGTTATCTGGGGCACATCGCGCCCCGCATCTGGACGGGTGAGGAGGAGAGACCCCTGCTGAAGTGCGAGCAGCGGGCGTTAGTGCTTGGGAAGCTGAAGAATTGGTACTCCCAATTCCCGCCGGAGACGCAGAGCCAGATCGATGGCACGGGGCTTGCGCACCTCATGGATGCTATGTTGGGTCAGTTGGACCAACCTCTACTCAGCGCTTTTGTGGAGCGCTGGCATCCAGACGCGAACACCTTCCACATGCCGTGGGGGGAGATGACGATCATGCTCCACGACGTCGAGCAGATCCTGCGTATCCCGATCGACGGGACGACGGTATCGGGCACACCAGACGCCGACGACCAGCATATCGCGGCGAGGGAGATTATGGGCATCTCCGCGGACGCGCTCGGGGAGGGTTGGAGATGCGGTGGGCCTCTGATGAAAGACGTGATGCAGCAGATGTTGGAGAGGCCGGCGGGGTTGCAGGCCATCGCTTGGTTGTGGATTCTGGTTGGGTCGACGCTGTTCGTCGACAAGACCGGGAGCCGGGTGAAGCCGGACATCATGCACGAGTTCTACCGGTCGTTGCCCTCTGCCAGAGGTTACTCGTGGGGTTCGGCCGTTCTCGCTTACCTTTATCGCCAGCTTGGCATGGCAAGCCGGGCGGATGCGAGGGGATTAGCTGGGTGCCTCTCGTTACTGCAGGCGTGGATCTACGAGTACTTCCCATGCTTCTGCCCACACCGTCTCTCCCATCATGTGGAGCCTGGCGAGGCACGATCACGCATGTGGTCTGTATGTCAGCCAGAGCGGACGGTCCACCGCTTGATTGCTATCCGCCGTCAGATAGATGCCATGTCTGCAAGCGAGGTATCTTAACAATTTAAGTCTATATTTTCGTGGGATGATATACAATTTTTTAAATGTTTTCAGGTTACGTGGCTGCCGTACGGTCCCGATCCAATGTCGCAGCAGCTGAGGACGATTTTCATGGGATGGGTTATATATCGCGACATCGTTGAGCCCTACTCGCCCTCGAGAGTGTTGCGCCAGCTGGGGTACGTGCAGGTCATCCCGCCGCCGATGAATCCGCCACGGAAGGCGGTCATGCCAGCAGACCCGACGAGGTATAAGGTGCATCATTCTGTCGATGCAGCAGAACATGCTTGGCGTCACTTCCCGTACGCCTCCATCCTCAACCTCTCGTACCTCAATCGTGCCACCGCGGAGTACCTTGGTGAAACCGTTGGAGGGTACATGGACTGGTATGAGAAGCATTCGCATCCTCGCCTGCTTTCGACGGAGCAGGGATCGTCATCGGCATGCATACCCCCGCGCAGCCACGCCGACTACGTACGTAATTAAATCTTATGTCGATTTTTTTATATTTATATGTGTAATCGTACGTATTATTGCTATGTGCAGTTGTACAGCACGATGTACAGCTTGAGTACGGACATGCTAGCCAGTCTGCATCGTGGTGAAACGACGCGTACGGACGAGTTCCGAGCCAGGCTGAATGAGATCAACGACCGGTGGCGCCAGGCTCCTTGACGCTGTTGCTATTGTTTTTTTATCTTTTATTGTATCGGACGGATTTTCTATATGTTTTCAATATTTGTTTGCATATTTATTCCGTTTCGAATATAAATATAAAAATAAATAATCCAAATAAATAATACCAATAAATAATACAAAAAAATAATACAAATAAATAATCCAAATAAATAATACAAATACATAATCCAAAAAAATAATATAAATAAAACATACAAATAAATAATATAAATAAAATATACAAATAAATAATCCAAATAATAATACAAATAAATAATATAAATAAAATATACAAATAAATAATCCCAATAAATAATACAAATAAATAATAACAATAAATAATCCAAATAAATAATCCAAATAAATAATATAAATAAAATATACATATAGATAATCCAAATAAATAATACCAATAAATAATACAAATAATAAATCCAAATAAATAATATAAATAAAATAAATAAATAAATATTACCAAAAAATATTACAAATAAATAACACAAATAATATAAATAAAATATACAAATAAATAATACAAATAAATAATATAAATAAAATATACAAATAAATAATCCAATAAATAATACCGATAAATAATCCAAAAAATAATATAAGTAAAGTATACAAATAAATAATACAAATAAATAATACAAAAAAATTAAAATAGCACAACCAGATAAGAATTTCGGCTACATGAAGAGGCGACCGAAACGATATTTCGGTCACTTTCAGGCACGACCAAAATATTTTCGGTCGGTATCAGGCACGACCGAAAAGATTTTTCGGTCACTTTCAGGCTCGACCGAACAATATTTTCGGTCGGTATCAGGCACGACCGAAAAGTTTTTTCGGTCAGTATCAGGCACGACCGAAATTGTTGTTCGGTCGGCACTGTTCCGGCCGCAATTTTGCTTCGGTCCGGACTTTTTCGACCCGTGTTCGCTAATTCATCTACGTACGAATGATTTTTACGACAATATCGATCGATCGGTCCGAAAATATCGAGCCACATGCCATCCGGAAATATTTAATAATATTTTTTTTCCGTATCGATCGATCGTTCGAATTTATTTGTGTATGTAGTTGTCTGTATTTCGTACCGAAATTATATATTTAGTTACTTTTTTTTTCTTTAAATTAATTTAAATATCATAAGGGCAAAAACGTCTTTTTCAGTCCTTTAGGGGGCGGTGACTAGGAAAAAGGGGGCGGTGAATAGCAATCCAGTATATATAAATATAGGTGCAAAGAGTTCCTAGTCCTAATTGCATAGACTGTATTCAGTTCTTTGCTCAATTTTGAAATAAACCTGAAACTCTTAAAGTTTATAATTTCGTTTACCACTTAAAATTCTTTATTGAATTTCTTAATATGCAAAAATTACATAATTAATTACAGCAAAATCTCGTATTAAATTACGGGTATTACATCCTCTCCCCCTTAAAAGAATTTCGTCCCCGAAATTACGCTGACTGAAATAACTCGGGATAACGAACTCTCATATCATCTTCATGCTCCCACGTGGCTTCCTCAATTGATTGATTCCGCCACAATACTTTAACTAAAAGAATAGTCTTATTCCGAAGTTGTTTCCTCTCATACATCAAAATCTCTACTGGCCTCTCCTCGTAACTCAAGTCAGGCTTGAGCTGTTGATAGAGAAGTTCATTCTGGATCACATGGCTCGGGTACGCAACGTATTTTCGTAATGTCGAATCGTGAAATACTTCGCGAACTTGCGATATAGAAGCCGGCAACTCCAATTGATACGCAACTTCGCCGACTCGTTTAATGATCTGAAAAGGGCCTATGTATCTAGGACTTAGCATGCCCTTCTTTCCAAAGCGCTTTACTCCTTTCATTGGAGAAATCTTCAGGAACACTTGATCGTCCTCTGCAAATTCCAAAGGTCGTCCCCGATGGTCCCCGTAACTTTTCTGACGACTCTGAGTTGTTCGCATTCTTTCTCGAATCTTCATTACCGCTTCGGTCATTTCACGGATCATATCGGGTCCCAGTAATGCTCTGTCAGGACCCGTCGTCCCGCTCTCGTATTCCGTTCTAATTCTAAGTGTAAATGCTTTGGTGATCGTGCGAATACGTAAAAATGCGAATAAAATTTTTCATTTTAAAAATGCATGCAGAAATTTTATATACATGCCAAAAGAATGTTATACATCATTCGACATCATCAAGCCCTTGTCTACAAAATACAAGTGTACGTGTGTGTGTGCAGCCAAAAGCTCCCTATGCGCCCGGCCTTCACAGGTCGTCATCCATACACACACTCCCACCTCAAAAGCGGTCGGACTGCGTCAAAAGATCGGCCTCGCGTAAAAGTCAGATCACGTATCGTGATCGTCAGTACCTACAACACGTAACACAAATAATGAGCCACCGAGGCTCAGTAAGCAGAAATTATGCATGAATGCACGTGTCCTAGCGGACGACAATCCACGTCGTCGTTTTCTAACGCTCGTACTCTTTTTCTCATAATCGTACTCTTTTCTTTCGCTCTTACTCTTTTTCTTATACTCTTATTTCTTATACTCTTATTTCTTACGGGCCCTCGGCTTTCGTTTCCCCAGCCTCTTATTACGTCTTATTGTACGGGGTATTTACCCAGCCTCTTATTCAGGCCTTATCGTACGGGGTATTTACCCAGCCTCTTATCCAGGCCTTATCGTACGGGGTATGTACCCAGCCTCTTATTCAGGCCTTATCGTACGGGGTATGTACCCAGCCTCTTATTCAGGCTTTAGAGTAGCCTCTTATTCAGGCCTTAAAGGCTGCATAAGGGAAGCCGTGACTCTTCATTCGAGTCGACACTAACGCCAATATCGGCGAATATACATCGCACACAGACGATCTTATGCACGCTCATGCCTCGCTCCTTACTTCCCACTCATGCGTGCAAATGCTCATGTTATGCACATATACATATGCAAATCATACTATCATGCATAGAATTAAATCCTCTCATACGTACGCATTTCATAGAAGATACTCGAGCATATAATTCACATAATTGGACGCAGGCAAGTTACGTGTCGTAGTTGAATTTCTACTTACCTGTCGTCCGTAGGTTAACTAGCGTACTGCCCCGTGAACCTCCTAATGTACGACCTTTTAGAATGACAAGGTTATGCTGTTAGTGCTTTTGCTTTTCCTTAGCTAATTCGTCGAGATAATAACTTTCGTCGTACTTAGTTATTTGGGCTCATGTAAACTCCCTAGACCTCACATCTCGATTCGCCTTATTAAATTCCCCAAGTCAGTTAATTTCTATACCGTATTACATTAGGGTTAAGTTTTTCCGGCCTTTTAATAAATTTCTAAGTTAGGGGATTTAGATTTCCTTTCGTGAAAGGCTCGGCGAAAGTCGTTTGATTCACTAAGTTTCACCCGACTTTGCATGTGTGGAATTTTCAACAAGATTTCGGTATGTTTGGCTTAACTTGAAAAGTACCATTTTGAATTCTATTAATCGTGGTTCTTATTTGAGTATTGCACAAGACTTACCAAATGAACTTCGAAGTGGTTGGCTAAAGTCCTCGAGATTATTTGTAAATCTCTATATAGGATAGATGTCGATATAGATCTCGACATAGGTTGAAGATCTCGACATGTGTATAAATTTCGGGTTGTATAATTAATTAAATTTCGACATTTTACTTTGATCTCATCAATATTGCATTCGACATTTATACTGAAAATGTCGGTATGAGTTTGACATAAATCTCGACATCATGTTAAAAGGACTCGACATTTTATTATCTTAGGATATCTCGACATTATTCTTATAGGTGCATCTCGACATTTTTGTGTGTATGAACTCGACATCTTCTCTAATTTCGGTATTTCCTAACATCTCGACATTTCTACCTTGAGGTCTCGACATTTTTATTCCTAACAAAGTTTCGACATTGTACTCTAACACCTCGACATTTTGAGGAAAATGTCGACATGGAACTTGCATGGGTCTCGACATTTCACCATAGCATCTCGACATTTATACGCTATAAGATATCGACATGTTAAGTCGACATTTTTTTGCTAACATTCGACATTTATCCTGATAGTATGACTCGACATTTTTGTGTTCTATTTTATTCGACATCTCATCTCGCCATCTTGTAGTATAAAATGTCGACATGGAATTTACCTAAATCTCGACATTTTCCTTAACATGGTCTCGATATTTTTCATTAGGAATGTCGATATGAACCTTGCATGGATCTCGACATTTTATACTTGTCGATATGCTAAGTCGACATCTTTAGCATTCGACATTTATCTTAACAAATGGCTCGACATTGTTGGGAAAGTTTCGACATTTTTACTTCGACAAATGGGATAGGGAAAAATGTCGACATGCATTTCATTGTGGATCTTGACATTTATGCTAGAGGGGCTCGACATTTTACCCGTCATTCTATCATTCGACATTTTTCCCAACAATTCGACATTTTTCATCATCTTCTTCATCCCATCGAAACGAAATTCTTAGCTTATTCTACCCAATACTTAGCTATGCTCGAAGGGAACCCCAACTATAAATCATCGTCTAAGTTCATGGCTTTTGCCGTGAATGATACATGTAGATTTCCTAGTCTAAATCATATGTTTAACTAAATAATCTTAGTAAAAGGAACTTGCCATAGCTTAGGGAATTAGCTTCACTTACAAATTTGGGAATCCTAAGCTAGTTGGAGTATGCTTGGTTCGAACTTCTCTCGGCTCTTCCTCCTTGCTTCCACTTTGGTTTTCGTTTGTTTTCTTTAAGTGAGGTTAAAGGGTTTAGATGGCTTGGTAGATATTTTTATATCTAAGCATGGTTAGGGGAAAGGCTAGGGTAACGTGCATTCCCTTGTTTTAAGGGAATTTGTCTCCTAAATTTGCCTTTCTCATGAATTGGGCCTAGTTGCTAAGCTCTAGCCCAGTAATAATTTAATTCCAAGCCCATCTATCATTAGCCATTTCTTTTATCATTTTCGAAAATCATCTTTCCTAAATTAGGACCATATTAAACACGAAGTCCTTAGCACGTAATACTTACAAGATCACGAACATGGATTTTACAAATTCACATAAACATTCACATATACACAATAAGCATAAAGTCGCGTAAGGCATGCACGTAGTTTATTGGCCGACCTAATTTCCGGGGACCGGGGTCCTACATGCTCGCTCGCCTATCTCGTCCAAATGGACTGGGGATCGACACTTGCGCCCGTATAACGCCTCGTAGGGTGCCATCCCAATTGAAGCGTGGAAGCTATTATTATAGGAGAATTCGATCAATGGTATGTACTTGCTCCAGTTTCCCTTGAACTTAGAACACAAGCTCGTAACAGATTCTCGAGAGTTTGAATTGTTCGTTCAGACTGCCCATCGATCTGGGGATGGTAAGCTGTACTGAATGAGAGCTTGGTTCCCATTGCTTTCTGCAAGCTCTGCCAAAAGTTTGACAAAAATCTCGAATCTCGATCCGAGACGATAGAGGTCGGAATTCCATGGAGCCGGACAATTTCTGAATACAATTCAGCGTAGCATTTGTAATACCCGAGTCCCGCACGTAAGTTGGCCAATAGATTTGCATACATTTATATGACTTACGTGACTGCAATGAACATGTTTTATGATATTATGTGTATGTGATATAATCTTATATGGGCTTATGTGCTACTAGGATAACTAACTTGGTAGGAAATGAGGTTGAGACATTCGTATAAGGCATGCAATTTTTGGGTAAGAGAAATTATTAATAAATTAACTATATGAAATTCAAGCTATGTGATAGTAAGATCTAAAATCTGGACCATGATATGACTTGGGCTACATTTAAATTAGGCCAAAGTGATGAAGATAAATATTAGTTACTTGGGATTGAGTGAAAATCACGTCATCACATGTCCCATCATCGAAAACCTTCGACGGGTTAATGTTTATCAAGAACTCTTCAATAATATAAGATCATTAAACCTTAAGAAAAGAGGAAGGAAACTTAAATAATATTATAATAATGGTTACATGAGGATAGGATAAGTACTAAAGTAAGTAAGAAGTGACATCATTTGCTTAGTTAAACAAGCAAAATGCAAGATAGGAACGAGACTAATAATTAAAAAGCACAAGAAAACTATCAAAGTAAGTAAAGATAAGAATTTATGCTTCATAAAACATTAGTGGAGCACTATCAAAAGGCACTCATTAGTGGAGCTGTGAATTTTCATAGGGTAGAAAGTATTCTTGTATTGATAGAGTGTAATAATCGTTATATTTTCGTTTTACAGGAAGTGGCCTATCTATACTACAAAAAATAGATAAAGATGGCAAGTAGCCGTTGGAGTAAATAGAGCAGTAATTCTCTATATTTTCCTATTATAACATCCGATTCTTTGATAAGATTAACTCCTTGATCTTTGCCTTATTTGCAGCCTTGACTTTGGTAAGTTCCAATTGTTGCCTTGATAGGCCAAGGCCGGGTATGGTAGGTTGATCAATGATGAAATTATCTTCTGAGATAAATCGTTTCTTTCTTTGTTCTTCAACACTCCCCCTCACGTTGGGCTTGAATATATCTATTAAGCACAACTTGATGAGTATGTCTTCAAAGGATCGAGCGTCTACTGCTTTGGTGAAAATATCGGCCAGTTGTTCTTTACTTGTTACGTAGGGGGTCTCTATCTCTTTGTTTTGTACCTTTTCTCGAACATAGTGACAGTCCACCTCAATATGCTTTGTCCGCTCGTGAAAGACGGGATTAGTTGCTATATGTCGTGCGGCTTGATTATCACAGAACATTTTCATCGGTTGATCGGTTTTTATCTTTAGGTCCTCCAAAAGATGTCTTATCCACACAAGCTCACTTGTTGGAGAAGCCATAGCTCTGTATTATGCTTCAGCGCTTGATCTAGCTACTACGCTTTGCTTCTTGCTTTTCCACGTGACTAGGTTTCCTCCTACGAATGTGCAATAACCGGTAGTGGATCTTCTATCAAAACTCCCTGCCCAGTCTGCATCTGAGTAGCCTACCACGTCATAAGCTCTATTTCTTCTCATCCAGATTCCACGACCTGGGTTCCCTTTAAGGTATTTTAATATACGCTCGACAGCTTCAAGATGGCTGGTCCGAGGTGCCTGCATAAACTGACTAACACAACTAACAGCAAAAGATATATCAGGCCGTGTAACTGTTAGATAAATTAGTTTCCCTACCACTCTTTGATACTGTTGAATATCTTTTAATGATTTTCCTTCTTCGGAGTTCAATTTTTTATTACTGTCCATGGGAGTCTTTGAGGGCTTAACTCCCATTTTTCCAGTTTCTTTTAGAAGATCCAGAACATATTTCCTTTGAGATAAGAAGAGCCCTTTGGGTGAATGAGCAATTTCTATTCCTAAGAAGTACTTAAGTAGTCCAAGATCTTTAATATCAAATTTATTTTTGAGATATTCCTTAACTTCGTTAATCCCATCAATGTTATTTCCAGTTATTATGATATCATCTACGTATATAAGTACCACTACTATAGTTTGGTTAGTTGTTTTAGTAAACATGGATGAATCAGCCGAACTTTTAGAAAAATCGCAATCAAGAAGTGCACGACTCAGTTTTGAATACCATGCTCGTGGTGATTGTTTTAGGCCGTATATTGGTTTCTTTAGTTTGCATACAGGTCTTTCTTGAGATTTTTTATATTGATATCCTGGCGGGAGTGTCATGTATATCTCCTCTTCCAGACCACCTTGTAAGAATGCATTTTTTACATCCATCTGTGAAATATTCCATCCAGAGTTGATAGCCACAGATAGAAGAATTCTTACGGTATTCATTTTTGCAACTGGGGCAAAAGTTTCTTCATAATCTATTCCTTGAGTCTGCGTGAATCCTTTAGCTACCAGTCGTGCTTTCAATCGTTCAATTGTACCATTGCTATTGTATTTAATTTGGTATACCCATTTACACCCAACATGTTTTTTATTGTTTGGGAGAGATGTAATATCCCATGTTTGATTTTTTTTGAGAGCTTCTAGTTCTTCCGTCATGGCTTTTCTCCATTCAGGTCTTATATTTGCTTCCTCGAAACTACGGGGTTCAATCTCATGATCTATGTTGCTTAGGAAAGCGTAAATGTGAATGTGAAATTTTTATTATAGCTTATATTAGAATTTCTTGTCGATCTTCTTAGATTTGGTAATTTTATTGTTTCTCCCCCTGAAGTAAATGTTGTTATTACATCGTTTTCATGAATTTGTTCTTCCCTTGGATTGGATTCTTCTGTTGGTAACGTCGCATGAATTTGGTTTTCAATTGATGGTTGAAGTTCAGGAAGTGGGATGTTATCTCGGTCTTCATGATTAGTATTATCCAGGTTTTCATGTGTGTAATAAGGTTTGTTTTCAACAAATATTACATCTCTAGAAATGTACATTTTTTATTTTCTTGGATCATAACATTTGTATCCCTTTTTTTGTGAGGAATATCCTAGGAATATGGTTTTGATAGAATTAGTGTCAAGTTTATCTTGCCTTCTTATATGAACGAAACATGTACATCCGAATTGTGGCAGCCCCGCCTTCCACCACTACTTTCTTAATTAGTCTACGCGACTAATGTCCTAAAAGTGAAATAGATCGTACGAAATTTCGTATAAAATTTTTCCTTTTATAAAAAGGAATCATAAAGGTTCCTACAAAATCATAATGGGTCCTAATTACATAGGAAGGTGCGCAAGCGTGTCAAAATAAATCTATCTACTGGGCCTCCACGAGGTTGCATCCATGCACACACTTCCATCTCAAAAGCCCACGGAAGCTTCAAAAGTTGGCCTCGCCGTGAAAATGATCACGTACCGTGATCGCGGGGTCCTACAACACATAAAAACGTGGAATGAGCTTATAAAGCTCAGTAAGTGAAAACCATGCATGAAATGCACGTGACCTAAATAGCGAAGGCATTCGCGCCAATGCTATCTACTTCTCATATCCTTCCTGACCTTTCTCACATTCTTCTTGACTTTTCATAACATATTTGAGCCATCGGCTTTCAATCTTACTATGCACCATATAGAGCTCAAACCCCTAAGGTTACAAGTGGCAGTACACCCACTGGGAGGCTAAACCCGAGTACTCAATCTGTGCGTAACCCTATGGTGCCTTTCAATCCCAATGCGGTACACACTGAGAGGCGACTAGTGCCTTTCAATCCCAGTGTGATCCACACTGAGAGGCTACTAGTGCCTTTCAATCCCAATGCCGTCCCATTGAGAGGCTAACCCGGGCACACAAATTTCGTTTAACCCTAAGGCGCCTTTCCATCCCAATGCGGTCTGACACGCGGGCGCTTACTGGTGCTTACTACGAGGTCGCCAACACTCGAGGTTCCCTCGGTGCCGCTCATACCCTCGAGTCGCATCCTCCAGGTTGCATCTCCCGCTACGGGGTATTCCCCCTACCTTTCGTGAATCAGGTAATTCGGCTTCGTGAATCGCCGTGGTAGCATAGAAGAGCCGAGACTCATCATTGAGTCGACACAAATGCCCATATCGGCAAATATACATCGCCCTCAAGCGATCTTATACTCATGCACGCTATTTCCCTGACTCTCATACTAGTCGTGCGTGCACATGCTCATGCCATGAATATGCGTGTCATGTTCATATAATAATTTTCATCACATCAAATCACGTAAGTCACATAAGCAAGTAGTCGCATAAAATCATAAGAGCACATAACACATAATTTCATGCACACATAAAAATTATGTGTTGTAGTTGCGATTTCCACTTACCTGGGATCCTTAGCTACTTATCTTATCGTACGGTAAATTGCTAATCTTCAAACCCTAAATATAGAAACACATAAATTAGGGTTTGTTAGTCTAATTGTAGTTTCACGAAATTGGCTTAATTTGAAAACCCTAGTTTTGATTTTTATAAGTTTCGAAACAAATTTTGAAATAGATCGCGACATTTTCTGAAGATAAATCTCGAGTTCAATTTCATACTACAGAATTTCGATATTATATATAATAGGATTAGAGATCTCGACATGGGTTGATAATCTCGATATGTTTCTTAGGATCGATCTTGAGTTAGCACATAGGATTTCGACATAAAATTCAACATAGGAATCTCGACATAATATAAGTAAGAATTTCGAATTTATACAACACATCATTTCGATGTATATCCCGATATTCAATGGCTCGACATTTATCATTTCGATATTCTTCATCTCTCGACATTTAATTAATGCACAAGATTTCGACATTTATATATAATACATGATTTTTCAACATAAATTTTGATATGAATCTCGACGTATGTTTCGAGATTTTACACCACATATCGAGGCTTAAACTATATATCTTATATTGAACTTCGAAATTAATTCCACATGGACCTCGACATTATTACAAAAATTGATCTCGATATTTACTTTATGCACAAGGATGTCGACATGGTTCAATATAAATCTGGATATGGTTTTAGAATAAATGTCTCTCCTTACATGTCGAGATGTTATAATAATATTTCGAGATTATATAGCAAGATGTCGACAACCTAGATATGTCTCATAGGTTAATTGTCGATATGAATCTCGACATTCTTATCAAACTTAACATAACCTCGAGTTTTATAAGCTGGAAAATTATATCACCATTCAAAGTATTTTATAAAAATCATCTAACTATCGATCAAACCTCCCTTCTTTTCAAGAACAGTTCGAAGGTCTTATAAACCTTATAAAGACCCATTCTAAGCTGCCTCCTTATCCTTAAGTACGATTCCTATCTTACAGGTCTTTCTAACCACAACAGTTATCAATCTAAACAACCATATTAGTCTAACTAGTGTTCGAAACCCTAACTTAAGCACACCCTAATTCACGTAAATAGAGATCTTCTCTACCAACTGGCACTTCTGCCGTCTTTGGTACACATAAATTCTAGGAGCTTTAATAATTATCAGCCTATGCTTAAGAGTTATAATAGTCGTGAGTAGTGTCTTCCTTACCCAAAGTCCAAAGTCTTGTATGGCTATGAGCTCCCTACTTAATCCATTCGTTTGACTTCCCTTCTTTTTGTTATTTCGTTTCCTTATGCTACTGTAATAAGGATACTATCAACGAATTTTGATAGGGTATTGAATAGGTGATGGACATAAGGCAACGTAGCCTTTCTTTAGATCTAAGTAATTTAATACTTATCTAATAATGATATAATAATCGAGCTTTAAGACTATGGATTTTAATTAGGCCCATTGAGATCGATCGATTCCTATTTGCTCAGTTCAAATTCATCGATTCTTTGATAAGCACTAGAGCTTAGGGATTTGTGAGTGATGGGACTTGTTGATGACTAAGCTAGTGTTTTTCCCTTCTAGGTTAAGGAACTTCTTACGTGTATTTCAATTATTCAACTTTACTTCATTGTGATTGGTTGATTGTTATCTCACTAGACTCCACAACCGATTGATTTTATTCTTCAAAGATTGATCTCAACATTGTTAGATCTCGACTTCCTTATTTTACGATCTCGACTTCCTTATTTTACGAAGGTTATTGCTTCGAAATTCTAATTGCTCGACGTTTTCAAATCTCGACATTTTAAATCCTCATCTCGACATTCATGCTAGCTTTCGACATCAACTTGACATTCTACCAATACCTTGATTTCGAGATTTAAGATTTCAGGCTTTAAGGATTTAATTATAACCAAATTAGAATTGATCCCATTTATAAATATAGTCCAACTTATTTTAATCTACTATTATAATTTCCATTTAGCTCTTAGTGAATCTCGACATCAACTTAGAATTCGTGAAATTCTTCTTTTAATTTCACAGTATAAGTTACCTCTGCCAAGCTTTCTAATATCGTCACATAAGTCAAAATTTGTAACGCACATAAGAATTATAAATCACATGGCATGAATGCATATAAACACATAAGTCATTTAAAGGCAAAAGACGTAAAAAAAAAACATCATATTACACATCAAGTTCAAAACGATTATATATTATAACCGGAATTTCACCCAAAGTTCCAATTTCCTTATTTAATTAACCCCACAAGGTTTCTAATTAAATACTCTCCACCATAAATTTTATTGTAAATCCCGTAATTAAATTTTACGGGTATTACATCCTCCTCCCCTTAAAAGAATTTCGCCCCCGAAATTTCGTCAGCTGGAATAATTCAGGGTGACGATTGGTAGGGTGTTGATCTGGCTTAGTTGGGTGATAGAAATTCACCCTAGGAAATTATCAAGGAACCTCAAATAATTTTCGAGGATCGAAAAGAATATAATCCTATGAAGTAGATATAAAGATTGTTCCAATTAATGGAACCCGTATTACCACAAAAGGGCTAACAAGAATTCCTAAAATTCTAACTTAGGTAGAGATTGAAAATCATTAGCGTTCATCACGCTTCCTCTGCACTACTCTGATATTGAACGAACATGTTCCTTAGAATGAGCAAAAGATTGGGGCATAGAGTTATACCCCGAATATTATTGAATTTAGGTTTCAGGAATTCAGGTGTGACTTCCTATTTCGAAAGCCTATCTGCTGCGATTATGATTCAGGTCGATACTCAAATTAGTATCAACCAAGTCGGCCAAAAGAAATCCCGAGTCTTACCACATAAGTGGTAGATATCAAGAGGAATTGTGTGGCTCTTAGGTTCACTAGAATGCATGTTAAGGTTTAATGGGTTAGGAGGGTACCTTCCGTCTCGGATGGATTGTTTTCAGCTTCTTCCGCCGTAAGCATGTATACTCGAGCGGGTGCTGTCGGCGGCTTGGCCCGGTTCGTTCCCTGACTTCCAGATGCATTTTCCGGGCAGGCTACGGAGTAGTGGCCCGTCTTGCCACATTTGAAACAGGTAGCATTTTGTGAAAAACAGACGCCCAGGTGACGTCGTGCACATTTTGGGCATATGGGTGCATTTGGTTGGGGTCTCCCTTGATTCGGATTAGGTTGTTGAGGTGGTCCAGGGCGGTTTTGGAAATTGGGTTTCACATTCTTAGGAATGAACGGTTTCTTCAGGTTGTTTCTGTCCTCTTTAGGTCCTTGTTCGAACTTCCTTTTTATTTCTTGGGCTCGTACAATTCGGCTTTCAGCTTGTTCAGCCATCAAGGCTCGTTCCGCCATTTGGGCATAAGTAACCCCTTGGAATCCAGCCATGCCAACATCACGGTAGAGTTCTGGCTTCAAGCCTTCCATAAATCGCTCGATTTTTAGCGAGTCGGTACTTACCATGTGGGTTGCAAATCGGGAGAGTTGTTCGAATTTTCTAATATACTCTGCCACCGTCATTGTTCCCTGGCGGAGATTGATGAACTCGTTCATTCTTTGTGCACGAACGGGAGCAGTAAAATACTTATTTCGGAAGAGTACTTTGAAATGCTCCCAGGTCATTGTTATCGGATCTTCGAGAGTTAGGATCGTGTCCCACCAGTGGCCGGCGCTTCCCCTTAATAGGTACCCAGCGCACAAGGCCTTTTCGGTTTCAGGGGTACGACTATGTTGGAACATAGTTTCTAGGGTTCGGAGCCAATCCTCAGCCGAGGTTGGGTCAACAGCATCTTCAAAGGTTGGGGGGTTAAGTTTACGAAATCTTTCCCCGACTATTTCGATTCTGTCGGCCGGAGGGGATCCGTTATTTGATTGCCCACCAGCGTTTTGTTGCTGGATCAGTTGCTGGATTTGGGCAGATTGTTGGCGGACTAGTTCCGCGAGTTGGAGGATAGTCTCATCACGACTATCAGTAGAGGCTGCGGGTTCTTTACCTTTATCCGCACCCGCACTATTTCCATTTCTCGTTCTACCCATCGTTCTTCTATCCTAACGTTCCTACGATCAATAAATCATGTAATACCGGAAATTCATAAAAACATAAAACTTACAGGCAAGGCCGCTTCCGTGCTTTTGAGTGTGTGTACATGGACAGTCTGCAGAACCTATATCCTAAGCTCTGATACCACCTGTGGCAGCCCCGCCTTCCACCACTACTTTCTTAATTAGTCTACGCGACTAATGTCCTAAAAGTGAAATAGATCGTACGAAATTTCGTATAAAATTTTTCCTTTTATAAAAAGGAATCATAAAGGTTCCTACAAAATCATAATGGGTCCTAATTACATAGGAAGGTGCGCAAGCGTGTCAAAATAAATCTATCTACTGGGCCTCCACGAGGTTGCATCCATGCACACACTTCCATCTCAAAAGCCCACGGAAGCTTCAAAAGTTGGCCTCGCCGTGAAAATGATCACGTACCGTGATCGCGGGGTCCTACAACACATAAAAACGTGGAATGAGCTTATAAAGCTCAGTAAGTGAAAACCATGCATGAAATGCACGTGACCTAAATAGCGAAGGCATCCGCGCCAATGCTATCTACTTCTCATATCCTTCCTGACCTTTCTCACATTCTTCTTGACTTTTCATAACATATTTGGGCCCTCGGCTTTCAATCTTACTATGCACCATATAGAGCTCAAACCCCTAAGGGTACAAGTGGCAGTACACCCACTGGGAGGCTAAACCCGAGTACTCAATCTGTGCGTAACCCTATGGTGCCTTTCAATCCCAATGCGGTACACACTGAGAGGCGACTAGTGCCTTTCAATCCCAGTGTGATCCACACTGAGAGGCTACTAGTGCCTTTCAATCCCAATGCCGTCCCATTGAGAGGCTAACCCGGGCACACAAATTTCGTTTAACCCTAAGGCGCCTTTCCATCCCAATGCGGTCTGACACGCGGGCGCTTACTGGTAGCTTACTACGAGGTCGCCAACACTCGAGGTTCCCTCGGTGCCGCTCATACCCTCGAGTCGCATCCTCCAGGTTGCATCTCCCGCTACGGGGTATTCCCCCTACCTTTCGTGAATCAGGTAATTCGGCTTCGTGAATCGCCGTGGTAGCATAGAAGAGCCGAGACTCATCATTGAGTCGACACAAATGCCCATATCGGCAAATATACATCGCCCTCAAGCGATCTTATACTCATGCACGCTATTTCCCTGACTCTCATACTAGTCGTGCGTGCACATGCTCATGCCATGAATATGCGTGTCATGTTCATATAATAATTTTCATCACATCAAATCACGTAAGTCACATAAGCAAGTAGTCGCATAAAATCATAAGAGCACATAACACATAATTTCATGCACACATAAAAATTATGTGTTGTAGTTGCGATTTCCACTTACCTGGGATCCTTAGCTACTTATCTTATCGTACGGTAAATTGCTAATCTTCAAACCCTAAATATAGAAACACATAAATTAGGGTTTGTTAGTCTAATTGTAGTTTCACGAAATTGGCTTAATTTGAAAACCCTAGTTTTGATTTTTATAAGTTTCGAAACAAATTTTGAAATAGATCGCGACATTTTCTGAAGATAAATCTCGAGTTCAATTTCATACTACAGAATTTCGATATTATATATAATAGGATTAGAGATCTCGACATGGGTTGATAATCTCGATATGTTTCTTAGGATCGATCTTGAGTTAGCACATAGGATTTCGACATAAAATTCAACATAGGAATCTCGACATAATATAAGTAAGAATTTCGAATTTATACAACACATCATTTCGATGTATATCCCGATATTCAATGGCTCGACATTTATCATTTCGATATTCTTCATCTCTCGACATTTAATTAATGCACAAGATTTCGACATTTATATATAATACATGATTTTTCAACATAAATTTTGATATGAATCTCGACGTATGTTTCGAGATTTTACACCACATATCGAGGCTTAAACTATATATCTTATATTGAACTTCGAAATTAATTCCACATGGACCTCGACATTATTACAAAAATTGATCTCGATATTTACTTTATGCACAAGGATGTCGACATGGTTCAATATAAATCTGGATATGGTTTTAGAATAAATGTCTCTCCTTACATGTCGAGATGTTATAATAATATTTCGAGATTATATAGCAAGATGTCGACAACCTAGATATGTCTCATAGGTTAATTGTCGATATGAATCTCGACATTCTTATCAAACTTAACATAACCTCGAGTTTTATAAGCTGGAAAATTATATCACCATTCAAAGTATTTTATAAAAATCATCTAACTATCGATCAAACCTCCCTTCTTTTCAAGAACAGTTCGAAGGTCTTATAAACCTTATAAAGACCCATTCTAAGCTGCCTCCTTATCCTTAAGTACGATTCCTATCTTACAGGTCTTTCTAACCACAACAGTTATCAATCTAAACAACCATATTAGTCTAACTAGTGTTCGAAACCCTAACTTAAGCACACCCTAATTCACGTAAATAGAGATCTTCTCTACCAACTGGCACTTCTGCCGTCTTTGGTACACATAAATTCTAGGAGCTTTAATAATTATCAGCCTATGCTTAAGAGTTATAATAGTCGTGAGTAGTGTCTTCCTTACCCAAAGTCCAAAGTCTTGTATGGCTATGAGCTCCCTACTTAATCCATTCGTTTGACTTCCCTTCTTTTTGTTATTTCGTTTCCTTATGCTACTGTAATAAGGATACTATCAACGAATTTTGATAGGGTATTGAATAGGTGATGGACATAAGGCAACGTAGCCTTTCTTTAGATCTAAGTAATTTAATACTTATCTAATAATGATATAATAATCGAGCTTTAAGAATATGGATTTTAATTAGGCCCATTGAGATCGATCGATTCCTATTTGCTCAGTTCAAATTCATCGATTCTTTGATAAGCACTAGAGCTTAGGGATTTGTGAGTGATGGGACTTGTTGATGACTAAGCTAGTGTTTTCCCTTCTAGGTTAAGGAACTTCTTACGTGTATTTCAATTATTCAACTTTACTTCATTGTGATTGGTTGATTGTTATCTCACTAGACTCCACAACCGATTGATTTTATTCTTCAAAGATTGATCTCAACATTGTTAGATCTCGACTTCCTTATTTTACGATCTCGACTTCCTTATTTTACGAAGGTTATTGCTTCGAAATTCTAATTGCTCGACGTTTTCAAATCTCGACATTTTAAATCCTCATCTCGACATTCATGCTAGCTTTCGACATCAACTTGACATTCTACCAATACCTTGATTTCGAGATTTAAGATTTCAGGCTTTAAGGATTTAATTATAACCAAATTAGAATTGATCCCATTTATAAATATAGTCCAACTTATTTTAATCTACTATTATAATTTCCATTTAGCTCTTAGTGAATCTCGACATCAACTTAGAATTCGTGAAATTCTTCTTTTAATTTCGCAGTATATGTTACCTCTGCCAAGCTTTCTAATATCGTCACATAAGTCAAAATTTGTAACGCACATAAGAATTATAAATCACATGGCATGAATGCATATAAACACATAAGTCATTTAAAGGCAAAAGACGTAAAAAAAAATATCATATTACACATCAAGTTCAAAACGATTATATATTATAACCGGAATTTCACCCAAAGTTCCAATTTCCTTATTTAATTAACCCCACAAGGTTTCTAATTAAATACTCTCCACCATAAATTTTATTGTAAATCCCGTAATTAAATTTTACGGGTATTACACGAATACTCGGAGATGTTCAATTTTTGGGTTTTCATTTTAATAGGATTTCCAATGGACTTTTATACTCTAGTTGAGCACTTGAGAGTCTGTTGATCAGGTAAGTTGCAGTTAGAACTGCGTCTGACCAGTAACACTTTGGTACATTTGACTGAAATAGTAGACACCTTGTCATTTCGAGTAAATGCCTATTTTTTCGTTCAGATACTCCATTTTGTTCCGGAGTATTAATACACGTAGTTTGGTGTAATATTCCTTTGGATTTTATTAATTCTAGAAAGTTTTTATTAAGGTATTCAGTTCCATTATCGGTTCTGATAACTTTAATTTTACTGTTGTACTGATTTTCAATAAAATTTGAAAATTCTTGAAATTTTGAAAAAACTTCGGATTTATTTTTTAGTAGATAGAGCCATGTTGTTCTAGTGTAATCATCGATGAAAGTTATAAAATATTTAAAGTTGTTATAGGAGTCTACAGGGGCTGGTCCCCAAACATCCGAGTGCACTAACTCAAATATATTATTAGTTTTATTCATAGATCGACAAAACGGTAATCGAGTTTGCTTAGCGAATTTGCATACATCGCATGAACTAGTAGAAATAGAAGGAAATAACTTTTTAAGAGTTGTGTCGGAAGGATGTCCCATTCTTTGATGTACCACATTGTTGGCATGTGAAGATTTTGAGTTGGTTCCGACTATGTAGAGCCCATTTTTGAATATCCCCTCACCAATCAGGTTCCCTGTTTTCCGGTCCTGAAAAATTACTTTATCTGGTGAGAAGGTTACATTACAATTTAGTTCATTAGTGAGTTGTCCTACTAAGAGAAGATTTGAGGTTAACTTTGGCAGGTATAGCGTGTTTTGAAGATTTTTTGAGAATAATTTTGAGGTTCCAACTTTCTCAATTTGTATTTTGTTCCAATTGGCAACTGTTACAGATTGCGTGATTTTTGGAGTTAATGGATTTGAGATGTTATGTATATCATAAGTCATATGATCAGACGCACCCGAGTCAACTACCCAAAAATTACGTAAACTATTTAAACTAGTATTAATCATGCCAGTAAAGTGTTGAGAAGTTGGACAAATACCTGTGCTGTGTTTACCTGGATTATTAAAGTATCCCGAAAAATGACTAGTGGATTGATGGGCTGAGCTTGGCCCGACCCGATCTGTCATACCACTTCCTGGCCATTGTGCTTTGGGAATATCAGGCATAGGTGTTGTTGGCCCGTAATAATTTGGATTGGGCCTGGGATCAGCCAACATCTCTATGAGCCTATCATTCAACCATTTTCGCTTTCCCATTTTTCAGCCCAATTTGTTTCCTCGCTGGTTTCTGACTGGGCGACGAACCCTTGCTTCTCGCGATTTCCTGTCGCTCTGCCTTTCCCATCGCGTTTCGGCCGGAGATGGGGGTGGAGGAACCAGCAACCGTTCCGATCGTGACCTTCCTTTTTGCAGTTGTCGCATTTAGGCTTGCTCGGTGCTCCCTTCGTCTCCAGCCGCGATTTAGGGTTTCCACCTTTAGCGCTCATGGCGTGGCTTTCAATCGTGGTTGAATCTGAATTCATCGCCTTTCTTCGGGATTCCTCCGACTCGATTGAGGCCACCACAGCTGCTACTGTCGGTAATTCTGTTCCCATAAGGATCTGGATTCGAACCTGTTCGTAGGATGAATCTAGGCTCGCTAGTAGTTGATAGACTCTGTCTTGCTCTTTTCGTTCCTTTATTTTGGCTTCCTCGGTGGTATGTGGTTGGTAGATGTCGAGTTCGTCCCATTTAGCCTTTAGCATCCCGTAGTGTTGAGTAAACGTTTGATTTGGTTGCTTCTTTAGTCGAGGAATTTCGTTTTTGAGCTGAAAGACGTGAGCGAAATTGTTCTTCTTACCGTACATTGCTTTGATCGATTCCCACATTTCCCGAGCACTTGTAGAGTCCAGAAATAGCTCAGCGATTCGTCCCTCCATTGAGTTTACGAGCCCAGCCATTACTTGATTGTCGACCATCTCCCAGGCAGCGTCAGTTTTTGTCGATGGTTGCTTTTCTCCCGCGGCTTGTTCTGCGGCTGTACTTGTTTCTGTGCCTGAGACGTGATCCCATTGTCCCTTTCCTTTGAGGCAAATCGTGATTGCTCTAGCCCAATTCACGTAATTGCTCTCATTTAGCAAGATAGTAGTTAGTCTTTGAAGGTTGGTCCCGGTAGGTAGATCTGCCATTGCAGTTTCTGAGGCTTTTTTTTTTGTTGCGGAATTTGGTTAGGAGCTTAATGCTCTGATACCATGTGAATTTTCATATGGTAGAAAGTATTCTTGTATTGATAGAGTGTAATAATCGTTATATTTTCGTTTTACAGGAAGTGGCCTATCTATACTGCAAAAATAGATAAAGATGGCAAGTAGCCGTTGGAGTAAATAGAGCAGTAATTCTCTATATTTTCCTATTATAACATCCGATTCTTTGATAAGATTAACTCCTTGATCTTTGCCTTATTTGCAGCCTTGACTTTGGTAAGTTCCAATTGTTGCCTTGATAGGCCAAGGCCGGGTATGGTAGGTTGATCAATGATGAAATTATCTTCTGAGATCAATCGCTTCTTTCTTTGTTCTTCAACAGGAGCACTATCGAAAAACCTAAGTGAGGAAGAGTAGTTCGAACAGTAGAACTTCAAAAGGTATAACGCTTATTTTGGATTCTTTTCATCTTAACATTTATAACTTAGCATGTCCTGTTAGGCACGACAAGTTATCCTTACTGGAATTTATATAAGTTCGAGTGTGTTGATGATTCTTATGCTCATAAACAGAAACCCTTTTTAATTAAGGGTTTAGTAATTCTCAAAATTAATGTTAAATTTCTTAGGATTTAACATTAACAAAATTGAATTTTCGAAGGTGGGAATAGGATTGACAATTTATGGAGTTCTTAGGATCTTTGAACTGTTTTTGGAAAGAACAAGGTTTTGATCGAAAACCCTAAAATTTTAAATTGTTGGAATGGTTATAAGTGTTATTAGGAGTCGTGAAGTAGGATTCGCAAACCATTCATGGAATAAGAGTTTGCGAATTGGAACCAAGTAACGAACTCTGAATTAGTACTTTGCGAACCGTTAAAGTGCCGAATGGAATAATTCATAAGAGCTGGGGGAATTATTAATAACATAAGAAAGTCATGTCATGAATTTTGAATATGCAAAGTGGAACTTCACGGGTTGAGTGGAATTGAAAATCGTGTATGTACCATGAAGTTTAAGAGAATAAAATAATACTATGAGCTACTTAGGACTGAGTTAAGAGTATTAAAATATTTCATGAAATGTACATACTTCATGAACTTAAATACGTGTCTAAAATGATTCACAAGTGGAAAGACCTCGTGAAATGTGTTTTGCGAATTAGAGGAAGGATTCGTGAAGTGTAGGAAGGTTGGCGAATTGTATGTGACATAAGAAACTTCACGAATTGAGCAGCTAAAGGAATAAACTAATAATGTCCTGCACTATGGAAAGTTCATCAAGCATTAAGGAATTAAATAATATTATAAGGACATAGAAGTTCACAAATGTATGTTACGTTGAGAGCTTTATGAATTTTAGGGAATTGTTTTAATGTTTGATTCGCACAATGAAAAGTCATGAATTAGAATGGGTTACAGCACTTCGCGAACTCACTTTGCGAACCCAAGAACTTCGCGTGCAATTTTCTTTTTGCGAAGCCGAATTTGGCGAATTCTACTTGGCGAAATTACTTTGCGAATTAATCAAACATAGCGAATTGTATAATATACCATGGACTTCACGGATTGTGTGATGATTCGCGAAATTGAGAGTAGGAGATTAAACATGGCAAATTCTTTTAATAACCATTTGTCTAATACTGTTCTATATCTAATATCTTAATACTTAGGAAATTTAAGTACTTAGATGATCCAATAATTTAGATAGCACACTAACATTATAATTTTGTACTTAAGATCAGGTACTAGGAAAATCATCGTACTAGTAGCAAATAATTTGCGGACGACCGGTAAGTGGGAATTTCAACTACAACACGTAAGTTGTTTGTATGAATGTGTATTACGTGGCTATTTGCTTATATGAGATTACGTGAATTATTTGCTATGTATGATGATATAGCATGAACTTCTGTAATGTTCACATGAGCATGAATACATGCATACACGGCATGCACGAGAATTGTGAGACGAGCGTATGCATGGTACAATGTCGCTTGAAAGTGATGAATATTTACCGATATAGGCATCTGATGTCGACTCACAGTTGAGTCAGGACTGCTTCTATGACACCATGACGACCCGGTACGTCGTCGGATATATTTTTATCATTTGGGCAGAATGCCCTGAATGGCGGTAGGTGCGACCTGGAAGAGGCGATTCGAGGATGGCAGCGACACCGAGGTTATCTCTGGTGTTGGCGACCTCGAAGTGGGCTACCAGCATGAGCGTCCACGGAACAACAAGTACCCATTGGGCCGAATGGCGGACAGTCATGCATCCCGGTGTGAATTGGGCCGAAATGTGTGAGTAGTATTTTATGGTTCGCCACCCTTTATGAATTGCTGGACCAATTGTCTTTATAGGATTTGAGCTCTGTAAATGGTGCATAGTAAGTCACTTGAGGACCCTGAGAGATATGAGATTGAGTTTGACGTACTAGGGTCTGAATGCAATGGCGCGGATGCCTTTGCAAATGAGACACGTGCACAACATGCATCATTCCTACTTACTGAGCTTTATAGCTCACCCCATGTGTTTATGTGTTGTAGGTACACGTGACCACGGTACGTGATCGCTTATGATGGCAAGGCTATCTTTTGAAGCTTCCCGCGACTTTTGAGGGTGGTGTGTACATGAATGCGACCCGTGGGGCGAAAGATATGGTTTCTTTTGTTGCAATTATGAAACAACCCTATGTAAATAGATTGGGAGCGCTATTTTGACTTGTACAGAACGAATTTCTTTATATAAAAGGAAAAATTTTACCCACGTTTTTGCGTCTTATTTATTTTATACTGACATTAGCCACGTAAGTTAGCATTAGAAATGGTAAGTAGATGGCGGGGCACCACAGCATTCCATGGAAAAAGTAGAACTAATTGGAAGGAAATGTGCTGATTTAGTTAGGCGATCTACAATCACCCATATAGCATCGTGGCCTTTCGTCGTCTTGGGTAAACCAATGACGAAATCCATCGTGATATGATCCCACTTCCATTCTGGGATTGGTAGGGGCTGTAGAGTTCCAGCGGGTCGCTGGTGTTCTGCTTTAATTAGTTGGCACGTCAAACATAGGCTCACAAACAAAGCGATGTCTTTCTTCATTCCTGGCCACCAGTACGTCATTCGCAAATCTTGATACATCTTTGTGGCTCCTGGATGTATTGAGTATGTGGTTGCGTGAGCTTACATCATTATCATCTGTCTCAACTCCTCTTTGTCAGGTACATAAAGACGATCCTTGTATAGTAAAGCTCCATCCTCTTGGATTTTAAAATCCTCAGGTAGCGCCTCCTTCATTTTTAGGTAGAGTTCGTCTTCTTCTTGCGTCTTTCTGATTCGTTCTAGCAGCTGGGTCGAAGAGTTAACGCTGCTAATCTAGCTTCAACTTTACCTAAAGTGACTATTTCTATCCCGAGCTGGTGTAATTCTGCATTCACCGGTTTTTGGCTTAACGCATCTGCGACTACATTTGCATTGCCCGGATGATAAACGATGATGCAATCGTAGTCCTTGACAAGCTCTAACCATCATCGCTGTCGCATATTCAATTCTTTCTGAGTGAAGAAATATTTTAAACTCTTATGGTCCGTGAAGATCTCACATTTCTCTCCGTAGAGATAATGTCTCCAGATCTTCAAAGCAAACACTACTGCTGCTAATTCAAGGTCATGGGTTGGATAGTTCTTCTCGCAAAGCATAAGTAATCACCTTTTCGTTCTGCATCAGCACGCATCCCAAGCCGTTCTTCGAAGCGTCACTGTATACTGAAAATCCTCCAGTTCCTGACGGTATTGTCAATATTGGGGCAGTGGTAAGACGCTTCTTCAGTTCTTGAAAGCTTTGTTCGCATGCTTCGGTCCACTTGAACGGAACGTTCTTCCTTGTCAGATTGGTCAACGTAGAGGCAATACTGGAAAGTCTGCTATAAACTTACGGTATTATCTCGCAAGTCCAAGAAAACTTCGAACCTCAGTAGGGGTAGTAGGTTGTGGCTAGTTATTCACAGTTTCGATCTTGCTCGGATCCAGCGGAGATTCCATTCCCAGAAATCACGTGTCCTAAGAAAGCCACTTGTTCAAGCCAAAATTCACATTTCTTGAATTTGGCGTAAAGTTGTTTCTCTCGCAGAATTCCTAAGACGGTTCGTAAATGGCTTTCGTGTTCATTTCTCGTTTTGAAATAGATTATAATATCGTCAATAAAGACGATAACGAACTAATCGAGGTAATCCTTAAAGACTCGATTCATCAACTCCATAAAAGTAGCTAGAGCATTTGTCAGTCCAAAAGGCATGACAAAAAACTCGTAATGGCCATACCTGGTACTGAATTTTGTTTAAGGAAGATCTGCCTCCCTGATCTTTAATTGATGGTATCCCGAACAGAGGTCAATTTTCGAGAATACAGTTGCTCCTTGTAGCTGATCGAATAAATCATCGAACCTCGGCATGGGATATTTATTCTTGATTGTGATCTTGTTCAGTTCTCGGTAGTCGATGCACAGTCGCATCGAGCCATCATTTTTTTGTACAAAAAGAACGGGTGCGCCCCACGATGAAAAACTCGGCTGGATAAACCTTTTCTTTAGTAGGTCCTCTAACTGTTCCTTCAATTCCTTTAACTCATTCGGTGCTAGACGGTAAGGGGCTTTAGAGATTGGGGCTGACCCCGGTATCAGATCTATCGTGAACTGTATTCTCGATCATGGGGTAATCCCGGGAGATCATCGAGAAATACATAGGCGTATTCTTTGACTACAGGTACGTCTTTTAGTTCCGGCTGAGGTAAGTCCTCCGTCTTCACCTCATATACGAGATAAGACTCACAACCTGACCTCAAAAGTCGTTGAGCTTTATAGCTGATATTCGTGGAATATTATTCTTATTTGCTTTACTCGAAAAAGTGAACGCCTCTTCTTCAGGCAGCTGGAACTTAACGACCTTTTTGTTGCAATCTATCATGGCTCCATATCTTGAAAGCCAATCCATCCCGAAGACGACATCGTAGCCGTTCATCGGGATTACAATCAGGTCGACACTCAAATTCTTACCCTCAATAATTACGACGCACCCTCTCAATACTTGGTTGGAGCGCATCGGATCACCATGTGGTAGAGTAACTATGTAGTTGCATTCAGTTGAGGTAGGAGATATTCCCACCTTTGTCACGTATTTGGCCGACACAAATGAATGTGTGGCCCCAGAGTCTATCAATATGAAGTGGGCACGTTGTATATAGTTAACGTACCCGTCACCACAGAGGGTTTGCTTGGGCTTCTTCATTGGCAGCGTAAAAACTCGAGCTGGTACATGTGGAGGTCGAACCGGCGGTTGGTTTGGGTTCCGGGGTAGAGGTGCATCATAGTTCCTAGCATAATGACCCATTTTTCCGCACCTGAAGCACTGAGTGTTCCAATTTGCTCCGGACCTGTAACACTCCAAAATGGTAGCGGCCGCACTGTCTGCACTGGCGCGCGGAATTTGGGGGTCTATGTGGATTATTTATGGGTCCTTGGTTTAGCATCGGGCGCCAGTTCTGCTGCCCCTGGCGATTTCCTTGGCCCTTGCCAAAGAATTGCTGTTTACGATCATTTCCTGATCCTTGCTGATTTTCTCTTCTCTTCCTCGTCTCCTGAGCTTCCGTAATCTGAGCTTCGGCCTGCTCAGCTATCATCGCCCGCTCTGCTATTTGGATGAACTCCATCTGTTGGGCCCTCGAGATACTTAGGTCGCGAGAAAGTTCAGGTCTGAGGCCAGTAATGAACCTCGTCACCTTCAACGGATTAGTTGCGACCATATGAGGGGCAAAACGAGATAGCTCCTCGAATCGACGAATATATTGGGCTACTGGCATTGCCCCCTGCCTCAGATTCATAAAATTCTTGCATTCGTCATTCCTGTTCATGTGCTGTAAAATACTTGCTGTGAAAAAGTTCCCTGAATCGTTCCTGGATCTTCCAGGACCTTCACTGTATCCCACTAGAAGTGGGCATTTCCTCTGAGCATAGAAACGGCGCAAAGGACCTTCCCATTTTCGGGTACGCGGCTGTAAACAAAAATATCTTCTATAGTTCGTAGCCAATCTTCAGCTATTGCAGGATCGGTGCATCCGCGAACGTTGGGGGATCCATCTTTCGAAAGCGCTCCCCGATAATTTCTACACGTACGGGCTGAGGGGAGGGACGATGTTCAGACGAGCTATGATGATGAAGTAGCTCACCGATTTGGTCTGATTGGCGATTGATATGATCTGACTGACGCTGAAGCAATTCAGTCAGTCGTAAGATGGTGGAGTCCCTTTCATTGGGAGGGGACTCTGGTTCAGCCCTACGGCTGGATTCGCCCACATGTTCACTACGGATTCTTGGCATTTTTCAACTATTGTCTACAATAATTCATATAAAACACATGTCAAAAATAACACATAAACTCATAGCATATATTGAACTTACAGGCCGAGCTGGTTCTCCAGGCTTTTGAGCGACAGTACATGGACAGTCTGCAGAATCTAGAGCCTACGCTCTGATACCACCCTGTGACGACCCTCGTTTTCTAATTAAGATTAGTTGCGGATTCCGCAACGTAAGACGTGAAAGGCCCGTCTAACAAAACTTTTTCCTAAGAAATAATACATTACAACAAAATATTATCTACAGAGTCAAGTCTATACAAAGGCCGTAGCCCCAAAAGTTCGACTTCAATGCTCTGCTTCAATGATCTTCACTGATTTACTGCTTTGCTTCAATGGTGTTCTCCGATTTGAAGAACTGCTTGTGATGCGAGTGTTTAGCTCAGGTCTGATTTTCAGTGCATGCTTCGTCTTTGTCGTGCCGTTGCTATACACATTGTTGGCCCGTCACATTCTTCGACATGGTCTATTATTCCCCGCCCGTGTCAAAAGCAAACCAAATTTCTTGACACATTCTAAAACATTTTATCTTTTTTGCAACGTGTCGAAAATCCATGGTTAATTTTCTCACATGCTTAGAATTCAATAAATCCTCTTATATGGCGCATTATCACGGCAAAATATCGCAATTAGCGCAAGCTGTTAGCGCTTTTTGAAAGATAATGTTATTAGAAATTGAGGGGTCCTTCCTAAAGCCAATTGAAAGTAGTGGGAGAAAGCCTCTTATATATACTGGTTCGAAGAGCTTGAATTATCCGATGTGCACTAGTAGAAAATGATTTAGAGGCCACGACATTATGGGCGACTGGTGTACACAATCCGTCGCCTATAATAGACGCTGTGGCATTTATGTAAGTTTTTACGTTTCGGTGAACATAGGCGACAGGTGTCTTACAACAGCCGTCGCCTATGCGTTAAGTATACTTTGGACGACGGTTCCGAACTGAAAACCCGTCTCGCCCAACCCTTCAATTTTTTTTAAAAATTATTATTTTAGTTATGGGCGACGGTTGTTTCACGAAAGAAAGACCGTCGCCGAATATATTACTTTATTTTAAAAAAAATTTATATTTCGATCATGGGCGACGGTTTTTTCTCTCACAACCGTCGCCCATGATTTAAAAAAAAAAAATTTAAAAATATATATGTCATGGGCGACGGTTACGGGATTTTTTTCGTAGAAACCGTCACCCATGAGTCTTTAAATACTTCTTCCTCACTTCATTGTCTCGAACAGATGAAGAAAAAACGAAGTGGTGTAATACCCGTAAATTTAATACGGGATTTTTGTATAATTAATTTTATAATTTTGTGAATTAGGAAGAAATGTGGAGAAATTTATGTCGTTTAATTAGAACATAAATTTCAATAACTTCGATCTAAATTCAAAATTTTCCAAAAGCCAATTGGAATTTATAATATTGAATTTAAGTAAAATGGACTAGAATTATATTATTAATACCTAAACATGGCCCAAACTATCTAATTAAGATAAGGTCCATCACGTTACTTAGGATGGAGGGAAATATACCACCTCCTAGTCTAATCACACACAAATATCGAGATATTAGTACATATCTATAATATGGAAAACGTTAACCTTCATAAACAAAAAAAGAACTATGAGCTGAAACCATCTTGCGGAAACCTTCATCCCATCAAACCACGCATTTCCAAAGTAAGGTATGTAAAACTCCTCTTAAAACGTTGTGTACTTAAATCTCTTTTCGTATTTATATGTGTTAAGTAATGGGGCAAGGAAGTTGTTAAAAATCGGGTAGAAAACCCTAAATTTCTTAAGCTTCGGATTTGATATTTTATAAGTATCTAAGTGTGATGAAACGTATATACCCTGAGGAATTTTAATAAAGAGAGATTCGTGAGGACTTTTAGGATTTATAGCATATCACTTTCTAGAATTTGAATAGAATTTTAAGATGATTACAATGGTAGGTTAGTTGCTGTTTGAATATATATGTTCGACATCTCTAAGTTTCAAGGGCAGAACAAAATATCGGGTGAATTAAGTGCAGTAGAAATGACTTTAGTATTTGAAGATGTCGAGAGACATGTCGACATTTTGTTCGAGCTCGACATTTTTGGTATGTCTCGACAATTTGGACTCAACTTAGAAAGGTACTCGACATGTTTATAGTATTTTATATGTGCCTCGACATTTAATAAAAAGATATGATAATGATAGAAGATGTCGAAATGCATAGCAGATAGAATTCGAGTTATACATTAGAAAGAATTCGTAATGTGTAGTGTATAAATGTCGATATATGGTAATAGGAAGATGTCGAGCTGATATGCAACAAGGAGATCTCGACATTAATGTAACATTTCGACATTTAAAGTTCATGAGCATTTGACATATAAAAATCTCGGCATAAGTAATGGAACATCTCGACATTTATTAGATAGAACAATAGATGTCGACAAACAATGATCCCGACATTTATATTAGTAATGATCATGGCTTCGGTAAATGTGCGACATCTTATAGAACTAGTAAGTAAGGTCTCGAGTTGTTATGTCTCGACATTTGACCATGATTTCGACTTCTTTTAAGAAATAATATTTCGACATTATTAACGTTATCGACATTAGAAAGGTTTCGACATTTAGCTATTAAACTTATCGACATCAATACCTTATCTCGACATTTAACTCCTTTAATAAACCCGATATGTGATAGCTTGTTCCGAGAAAGATATCGATATTTATACTTTTCACCAATAAAGTTCTCGACATTTTACAAGCCTTCGACATTTTCAATGACTAGATTTCGATATTTACCTTTCTTGATAAGTAAAAGTTTCGATATTTAATAAATTTCGGTATTTTAGGATTGTACTATTTCTAGGGTTTTCAATATTTTAGGGTTTATTTATTTTTAGGAATATTATTATTTTTAGGCTTTCATAAATTTTAGGGTTTGCTATAATTAGGGTTTGGGAACTTAAAAACTTATACAGTTTGCTAACTATACTGATATAATAATATCTATTTATTCAGAGGATCGACTTATAGGGATTCCACCAGACTTTATATTTGACGCTAGCAGGAGGACAGGTAGGTGGATTATCCATCTACAATACGTAAACACAAATGTGGATTTATGTGTTTCCATGAGACTCTGTGATTTAAGTGACTTATGTGATTTACGTGTTTTACGTATGTTTTATGTGACATCACGTTTCATGTGTATCACGTATATGCATGACATCGCACGACATGGTGAGGGATAATGACCACATTAGTGGTGACACCTTAAGACTTAAGGTGTCGATTGAGCGGGGTAGTGTGTGCCGATTTTGGCAGTCAGACTCGTAGCGGAGTTGAGGTTGGACTCGCTGGGCACCTGACGGGAGACAGACGTGAGCGATCTGTCTACTCGGGCGTGAGCGACCCGAGGTGCAAACCGTCGGATGAGTTGTGTAGCGGAAGGGGCGACCTGATAGGAGGACGTTGACGTGATCGATCAGCGCACTATCGGCGTGGGCACCGCTAGTCTGTCGTTAGCGACCAGACGATATATTTTATTTTTATTGCGCGCGTGGTGCCGAGTCCAGCCTAGGGCCCTGATATTGAGATACGATAGAAATGTGAGGACGAGCGTGCATTATATCATGTTGCGAGAATTGGGAATTGGGAATGAGTGCACGCTGCATTGCATTTTATTCACCTACTGGGCAATTTGCTCAGTGTTTACGTGTTGTAGGTACCGAGTCTGACGCTGACACGCGTCAAGAGCTGAGGCGGCTGGTGGCGGTGCTCCATGGACTTTTGAGGGCGGGGCGGTACATGGATGAAGACCTGTGGAGCGGCGATAGGGTTTTTGATATTTTGACATTTTGGGGCTTCGGCCCATTGTACAGATACTATTATGTAAAATAATATTTTGTTGTATTATAATATCTTTTAGGAAAAAGTTTTAATTAGACGGGCCTTCCGCGGCTTACGTTGCGGAAATCCGCCAAAATCCTAATTAGAAAAGTAGGGTCGCCACAGGTGGTATCAGAGCTTTGGCTTTAGATTCTGCAGACTGTCCATGTACTGCCGCTCAAAAGCCTGGAGAACCAGCCTGGCCTGTAAGTTCAATATTTGATTTCATTATTACGTGTTATTTGATATGTGCTCTGTGTGAATAATTGTAGAAATAGATAAAAATGCCGAAAGGACGTCGAGATGTAGGCAGTTCTAGCCGTAGGGCGGGGTCTGAATCCCCACCAAATGACGACCGCTCTACTATACATCAATTGACCGATCTGATCCGTCGACAGTCGGATCAAATCAACGACTTGATCCATCACCGAAGCTCATCGGAACATTCCCCGCAACCCGAGCGAGTAGAATTAATCGGGGAACAATTTCGAAAGCTAAACCCCCCAATATTTACGGAAGCTACCAATCCTGCGGTGGCTGAAGATTGGATAGGCACCATAGAAGATATGTTTATCTATAGTCGAGTACCTGACAACGAGAAGGTTCTTTGTGCCGTTTCCCTTTTCCGAGAAAATGCGCGTTATTGGTGGAACACCGTAAAGGTGTTGGAGAGCCCAATGACAATGACTTGGGAAAGGTTTAGGGAGCTCTTCTTCAACAAATACTTTACGGCACATGATCAAGAACAAAGGATGTACGAGTTCATGAGCTTGAAGCAAGGGAGCATGTCGGTGGCGGAGTACATCCGTCGATTTGAAGAATTATCTCGATTTGCTCCGCAGTTAGTGGCGACTAATTCGTTGAAAGTGACCAGGTTCATCAAGGGACTTAAACCCGAAATATATCGGGATTTAAGTATTGCGGGTGCACGCCAACTAGAGTTTATGCAAGTAACTGAACGTGCCCTAATTGCGGAACAAGCAGAGTCGGTGGTGGTGGAAGCACAGGAAGCGAAAAAGAGGAGAGAGGCCCAACAAGGAAGCGGAGGAGATAAGAAACGCCAGTTTTTCGGCAAAGGTCCTAATACCCAATGGAACCGTCAGGGCCAACAAAACTGGCGACTGAGACCAATACAGGGACCGATCAATATCCCCAATCGACCTCAAAATGTTGCGCCCCAGTGTCGACAATGCGGGCGTTACCATTTCGGGGCCTGCTTTGGGACAAGACAGATTCCGCAGTGATTCAGGTGCGGAAAAATCGGTCATTTTGCTAGAGCTTGTACGGATAATTTACCTCTAGTACGGAACCCGGCCCAACCGCCGATGCGACCTCCACCTGTTCCCGCGAGAGTTTTTACTCTGACAAATGAGGAGGCCGAGGCGAATCCTTCTGTTGTGACGGGTACGTTAACTATCTATAACGTGCCCACTTCTGTGCTTATTGATTCTGGAGCCACACATTCATTTGTGTCGGCTAAGTACGTGGCGAAGGTAGGAATATCCCCTACCTCATCCGAATGCAACTATGTAGTTACTCTACCTCATGGGGATCCGACGCATACCAACCAAGTACTGCGAGGATGCGTCGTAAGTATTGAGGGTAGGAACTTGAGCGTCGACCTGATTGTAATTCCGATGAACGACTATGATGTCATCTTCGGAATGGATTGGCTTTCAAGATATGGAGCCATCATAGATTGTAACAAGAAGGTCGTTAAATTCCAGCTGCCTGAAGAAGAAACATTCACTTTTTCGGGTAAAGTGAATAAGAATAATATTCCACGAATATCAGCTCTAAAGGCTCAACGACTCTTGAGGTCAGGTTGTGAGTCCTATCTCGTGTGTGCGGTGAAGGCAGAGGAGTTACCTCAGCCTGAACTGAAAGACGTACCGATAGTTAACGAATATGCCGATGTATTTCCCGATGATCTCCCGGGGTTACCCCCTGATCGAGAAATACAGTTTACGATTGATTTGATGCCGGGGTCTGCCCCAATCTCTAAAGCTCCATATCGCCTAGCGCCTAATGAATTGAAGGAATTGAAGGAACAACTGGAGGATTTACTGCAGAAAGGGTTTATTCAACCCAGTTTTTCACCGTGGGGAGTACCAGTCTTATTTGTACGAAAGAAGGATGGGTCGATGCGACTATGTATCGACTATAGAGAATTAAACAAGATCACGATCAAGAATAAATACCCGTTACCAAGGATCGATGATCTATTCGATCAACTACAGGGTGCTACGGTATTCTCGAAAATCGATCTCCGTTCGGGATACCATCAGTTAAAAATCAGGGAGACAGATGTTCCAAAAACGGCGTTCAGTACGAGGTACGGCCATTACGAGTTTTTGGTCATGCCCTTCGGACTGACTAATGCCCCTGCTGCTTTTATGGATCTTATGAACCGAGTCTTTAAAGACTATCTCGACCGCTTCGTAATCGTCTTTATTGACGACAATCTATTCTAAGACGAAAGAAGAACACAAGAGTCACTTACGAATCGTCTTAGGAACCTTGCGTGAGAAACAACTCTACGCCAAATTCAAGAAATGCGAATTTTGGCTTGAGCAAGTAGCCTTCTTGGGACACGTGATTTCCGGGAGTGGAATCTCCGTGGACCCGAGTAAGATTGAGGCCGTGAACAATTGGCCACGACCAACTACTCCGACCGAAGTCCGAAGTTTTCTAGGACTTGCGGGATATTACCGTAAGTTTATAGCGGACTTCTCTAGTATTGCCTCTACATTAACCAATTTGACGAGGAAGAACGTTCCGTTCAAATGGACCGAAGCATGCGAACAGAGCTTTCAAGAATTGAAGAAACGTCTTACCTCTGCCCCAATATTGACAATACCATCAGGGACCGGAGGATTTGCGGTATACAGCGATGCTTCGAAGAATGGCTTGGGATGCGTGCTGATGCAGAACGGAAAGGTGATTGCCTATGCTTCGCGACAACTAAAGGAATACGAGAAGAACTACCCAACCCATGACCTTGAATTAGCAGCAGTGGTCTTCGCTCTGAAAATCTGGAGACATTATCTCTATGGAGAGAAATGTGAGATCTTCACAGACCATAAGAGTCTGAAATATTTCTTCACCCAGAAAGAGCTGAATATGAGGCAAAGACGATGGCTAGAACTCGTAAAAGACTACGATTGCGTCATCAGCTATCATCCGGGTAAGGCAAACGTAGTCGCAGATGCGCTAAGTCGAAAAGCGGTGAATGCAGAGTTACATCAGCTTGGAATAGAGGTAGTTAATTTGGGCGAAGTTGAGGCAAGACTAGCAGCGCTAACTCTCCAACCTACGCTGCTAGAACAGATCAAGAAGACGCAAGAAGAAGACGAACTCTACCTAAAAATGAAGGAGGCACTACCCGAAGATTTTAACATCCGAGAGGATGGAGCTTTGCTATACAAGAACCGTCTTTATGTACCTAACAACGAGGAGTTACGACGAACGATAATGACAGAGGCGCACGCAACAACGTACTCAGTACACCCTGGCGCGACAAAGATGTACCAAGACTTGCGAGTAACATACTGGTGGCCAGGAATGAAGAAAGACATCGCAGCGTTTGTAAACCGATGTATGACCTGCCAATTGATTAAAGCGGAACACCAGCGACCCGGTGGAACCCTACAGCCTCTACCCATTCCGGAATGGAAGTGGGATCATATCACGATGGATTTCGTCGTTGGTTTACCCAAAACGACGAAAGGCCACGATGCTATTTGGGTGATTGTTGATCGCCTGACCAAATCGGCTCATTTCCTTCCAATTAGTTCCACTTTTTCCATGGAACGCTATGCGGAGTTATATATTCAGGAAATCATCCGCCTCCATGGAATTCCAATCTCTATTGTCTCGGATAGAGATTCGAGATTTTTATCGAACTTTTGGCAGAGCCTGCAGAAAGCAATGGGTACCAAGCTCTCGTTCAGTACTGCTTACCATCCCCAGACCGATGGGCAGTCTGAACGAACGATTCAGACTCTCGAGGATATGCTACGGGCATGTGTGCTCGATTTCAAAGGAAACTGGAGCAAGTATTTGCCGCTCATAGAATTTTCATACAACAACAGTTTTCATGCTACCATCGGAATGGCGCCATACGAGGCTTTATATGGGCGTAAGTGCCGTTCTCCAATCCATTGGGACGAAATCGGCGAACGAGCCCTATTAGGACCAGATATGATTCGAGAAATGACAGAAGCTGTCACAAAAATTCGAGAAAGGATGCGAACCGCACAGAGTCGTCAGAAAAGTTACGCAGATCATCGACGACGCTCTTTGGAATTCGCAGAAGACGATCAAGTATTTTTAAAGATTTCCCCAATGAAAGGAGTAAAACGCTTCGGACGAAAGGGGAAATTAAGTCCAAGATACATAGGCCCATTCAGAATTATCAAACGAGTCGGCGAAGTAGCGTATCAATTAGAATTGCCGGCTTCACTATCGCAAGTTCACGACGTATTTCACGTATCGACATTATGAAAATACGTCGCGGACCCGTGTCATGTAATTCAGAACGAGCTCCTTTACCAACAGCTCAAGCCTGACTTGAGTTATGAAGAGAAGCCCGTAGAAATTTTGATGTATGAAATGAAACAACTTCGGAATAAGAGTATTCCGTTAGTTAAGGTTTTGTGGCGAAATCAATCAGTTGAGGAAGCCACGTGGGAGCGTGAGGATGATATGAGAGTTCGTTATCCCGAATTATTCCAGTCGGCGTAATTTCGGGGACGAAATTCTTTTAAGGGGGGAGGATGTAATACCCGTAAATTTAATACGGGATTTTTGTATAATTAATTTTATAATTTTGTGAATTAGGAAGAAATGTGGAGAAATTTATGTCGTTTAATTAGAACATAAATTTCAATAACTTCGATCTAAATTCAAAATTTTCCAAAAGCCAATTGGAATTTATAATATTGAATTTAAGTAAAATGGACTAGAATTATATTATTAATACCTAAACATGGCCCAAACTATCTAATTAAGATAAGGTCCATCACGTTACTTAGGATGGAGGGAAATATACCACCTCCTAGTCTAATCACACACAAATATCGAGATATTAGTACATATCTATAATATGGAAAACGTTAACCTTCATAAACAAAAAAAGAACTATGAGCTGAAACCATCTTGCGGAAACCTTCATCCCATCAAACCACGCATTTCCAAAGTAAGGTATGTAAAACTCCTCTTAAAACGTTGTGTACTTAAATCTCTTTTCGTATTTATATGTGTTAAGTAATGGGGCAAGGAAGTTGTTAAAAATCGGGTAGAAAACCCTAAATTTCTTAAGCTTCGGATTTGATATTTTATAAGTATCTAAGTGATGAAACGTATATACCCTGAGGAATTTCAATAAAGAGAGATTCGTGAGGACTTTTAGGATTTATAGCATATCACTTTCTAGAATTTGAATAGAATTTTAAGATGATTACAATGGTAGGTTAGTTGCTGTTTGAATATATATGTTCGACATCTCTAAGTTTCAAGGGCAGAACAAAATATCGGGTGAATTAAGTGCAGTAGAAATGACTTTAGTATTTGAAGATGTCGAGAGACATGTCGACATTTTGTTCGAGCTCGACATTTTTGGTATGTCTCGACAATTTGGACTCAACTTAGAAAGGTTGTTTGGAAATATTTTGTAGTGTTCAATTTCATTATATTATCTTTGTTGGTTAGCTTTATTAAACTTTGCGCTAGCTCTTAGTTGGGTTAGTTCTTAGTTATTCATGTAATGGGCCTTCACAAGAAGCCCACCTATTATATACCAACTTGTGGTATAAATAGGAAAACCCTAACACATAGTTAGGTGTGCTTGTGTGGGTAGATCAAATAAACATTTATTTAGTGAGAGAGAGGCTCCTCAAGAACACCACCAAGCCCCCACGCCCGAACCTAAATCTCGATCATTCGGCGTGTTTAATCCGTCCTAAGTCGCATTGTTGGTGAAATCTCGGACCAACAATTGGTATCAGAGCCCAACGCGATCGGATTTGCGTGTTTTGAGCAAGATTTGAGTGAAAAATTGCTTGAAAAATCATTTTCGGCCATTCTCTGTTTTTGGGCGATTTCGACATCGATTTGCTGTTTTTAGACATCCCAAAGGTTGATTATGTGTTTAGGAATGTTTTTTTTGAAGTTTTGGAACAAGTTTCGTCGATTTTGAATGAGATTTGAGCGAAAACGAGTCATTTTTCTGGTAAAAGTCGCGCAATGAAATAGTACTGTTCTTGGCCGAGAAAGTTTCATACCCGAGAAAGTTTGCATGCGAAAATCGCTGGCCGAGGAACTTTCGCTGGCCGAGAAATTTGAAACCGCGAAATTTTTTTCTCATGTTGAGAAATTTGAAACCGCGAAATTTTTTCCAGGTTGAGAAATTTTGAAACCGCGAAATCTTTCCAGGTTGCGAAATTTCTTGAAACCGCGAAACTTTGAAACCGCGAATTTTTTTCTCATGTTGAGAAGTTTTGAAACCGCGAAATTTTTTCCAGGTTGAGAAATTTTGAAACCGCGAAAATGTTTTTTTCCAAGTTGAGAAATTTTGAAACCGCGAAATCTTTCCAGGTTGCGAAATTTCTTGAAACCGCGAAACTTTGAAACCGCGAAATTTTCTAAGGCTGAGAAATTTTCAAACTGAGAAATTTTCCACTATATGCGAAAATTTTACATTACATGCGAAACTTTTACAGTACATGCGAAAATCTTCTTGATATGCGAAACTTTTACTGTACATGCGAAAATTTACTCTGAATGCGAAATTTCCTTATTTCGCGACTCACTCTCACAACGAAATTTCTCGGACGCACATTTTCACACAGCATTTTTCGCACCCCCGAGAAATTTGCACCCAACCTTTAAACTTGATCCAAACACACCTTTTAGCTTCAAATCTTGCAAAAATCACTCTTTAAAAAATACACTTAAACGTTTTTTACCACCAAAAATTTCTGGCCCCCCCTCGGATTAAATAAGGTTTTAAGGAGCAAAAAAAAAAAAAAAAAAGAAGGGTTGAAATTTTTTTTTCTAGGCCTACGGAAAATTTATATCATTGGATAGAGAAAAATTTTCTAAGCCCATTGGACTTTGTCTATTTTACACTTTTAAAATTTTCAGAAATGAATTTTTCTGGGCCAAAATTTTCGGTATAGACGACGTTTTTGTAAAATTTTGAAGGCAAATCCAAAACACGGCAACGATCACCGTACCCAACAATCGACCTAGGACGGTATTGGCACATTGTAGGAAAAAGTTTAGGTCACCCCCAAACGTTTCGGAGCCGAATTTCCAAATGCCAATTTCACCTCCCAGCATGAGTAGGTACTAAGAAAGCTGCTCCACACTCATGACTGGTATGCGACGAGGGCAGCTAGTTTTCACCCAGCATGTATGGTACCCGGGTTGCTCCACATACATGACTGGTACACGACGTGAGCAACCACACTCCGGCATGAATGGTACATGGGTTGCTCCACATTCATGACCGGTATGCACTGCGAGCAACCAACCCCATCGTGCACGTTACACGGGTTGCTCCACGTGCATGAAGGGATGTCAGAGAAGCGAGCAATCATCATGACTTCTGTACAAATCCGTGCAGAACCCGAACCTACAAAGAAGGGTTGACAAAAGTTCAACCAACCATCAGTGGGCGCGCCATCCAATCTCGATGCTTAGGCGATGTGGATCTCATGTACCAGACTCCACCGTCCACCCACTGCCATCCATTCCACCATGGTGCGCTACATGGAGACGTCCTAAGCCACCGTGATCCTCTTTACGCCCTCACCACCACCACCTGACGAGTCTCAGAAGTGTCTGATCAACAGTTTTGGGCCACCCTCGTCGACATTACTCGTGGTCGCCTTTCAACGCGATCACGCCACGCCACCATAGTTCCCATGGATCAGTGAAAACCCCCTGATCCTAACCCAGGAACGAGCCTACCCTAGCCTCTCTAGACTAGCTCTAGGTCGCGCGACATCCTCCTCCACGCAAAGATCAAATCAACGATCTCGGGAGGATGACGTAAGTCGCTTGCAGGAGTTGCGAACCAACGACAACATGATCGCACTCCTCTGTCATATCTCACCACAACCCGGACCTCGCCCATAGGTACAGGAGACGACTCGTTCGTTTCCCGAGTAGAAGTCGCGGCATCTGGTCCAACCGCGCAATTAACCCCTCCCAACCACTCAGCTATCCTTTCGCAGATAGTTGTTTCATTCGCATAAGAGGAACCACGTTAGCCATCACCGCCCCACTTGGAGACGGTTGATGTTGAACATGCAGTGCTCCGCCTCTCACTGCACCTCTTCCACCCACATAGAGTCTAGTGTCCTCACCCACCGAAATTTTCCACTTTCTAGGACACAAACACTCTTTACGCACCACAGGTTCTTCATGAACTTTCCCGAACGCTTGATGACGTCCTTGTGACCGAGAGCGGAAGACCCAAGACAGCCACCCTCACCACAACTGTCGATGGGCCACGGATACGAGCTTGTCTCATCGTCCGTGCGAACGGAAAGCCTTTGTGGCTCTCCGGTTCCTTTTGTCCTGTGCAAACAGGCGGCACATCAGACACATGTTTCGATGTTGTGACGACGGAGCGCCTCTGTGACCCCCGTCTGGTTAGTTACCCCGTTCGCGATGGAGCCCCGACTCATAGCAATCAGCGAGGAACTTACACATTCCATGCCGCGCTCAACGAAGATCTATGAAGGAAAAGGTCCCATCACCGACACCACTCCACCCGCCTACGCCTACGCCACCACATGCTGCTCCGTCTCTCCAGTGTTTAAAACTGAACCCGGAGGAACACCAACTGCTGTTACTCCTGAGAATCCCACTTGATTGCCTCACTCAACGCCACACTACATCACCATCACCACCATCAACGCCAGAGACAGACTCGTCCCACAGACGACGTGACGATCCCAAAGACGGAGATCATCTCAAGGGGGAGTAAAGGAGAAGAACTGAGTTGAAGATCGTACAGCAGCATCAGCAGCAACCATCATCCACCTCCAATCACACCACCTATGCCACCTCTCACAACACCTACTCCACCACCTCCACCAACTACGCCCCGCCGGAGGCTTCCACTACCTCCGCGCACATTCTTATGTGTCAGGCTATTATGTTCATAATGGAACACTTGAAGGAGCCATGGCACATCTCATTCCGCCACCACTGCGCTGACCACTCTGAAGACCGGGCTCTCTGCTCTTGAAAGTCACATTTCAATGGAGCCTTGGCACATTTTTTACGCCCCACGCCTACCTTCTTCTGGAGCAAGACGAGTCATCTTCGAGGCTGAACCAGACAACTTCCATTCGAAGACGACAAATCCGGCGCCAAGAAGAAGAAGATTTGAGAATCTTAACAAGTGAGTCCTAGCCGAGCCATCAATGCCTCCGCAAGAAGAGGAGATATCCCTTGTAGGGGGAGTTTGTTAGGACTCGAGATTCCTCCAATACGACCAACAAAGATATCCCGCACTGAATTGAAGATTGAACACTAAGGGGGAGATTGTTTGGAAATATTTTGTAGTGTTCAATTTCATTATATTATCTTTGTTGGTTAGCTTTATTAAACTTTGCGCTAGCTCTTAGTTGGGTAAGTTCTTAGTTATTCATGTAATGGGCCTTCACAAGAAGCCCACCTATTATATACCAACTTGTGGTATAAATAGGAAAACCCTAACACATAGTTAGGTGTGCTTGTGTGGGTAGATCAAATAAACATTTATTTAGTGAGAGAGAGGCTCCTCAAGAACACCACCAAGCCCCCACGTCCGAACCTAAATCTCGATCATTCGGCGTGTTTAATCCGTCCTAAGTCGCATTGTTGGTGAAATCTCGGACCAACAAAGGTACTCGACATGTTTATAGTATTTTATATGTGCCTCGACATTTAATAAAAAGATATGATAATGATAGAAGATGTCGAAATGCATAGCAGATAGAATTTGAGTTATACATTAGAAAGAATTCGTAATGTGTAGTGTATAAATGTCGATATATGGTAATAGGAAGATGTCGAGCTGATATGCAACAAGGAGATCTCGACATTAATGTAACATTTCGACATTTAAAGTTCATGAGCATTTGACATATAAAAATCTCGGCATAAGTAATGGAACATCTCGACATTTATTAGATAGAAACAATAGATGTCGACAAACAATGATCCCGACATTTATATTAGTAATGATCATGGCTTTGGTAAATGTGCGACATCTTATAGAACTAGTAAGTAAGGTCTCGAGTTGTTATGTCTCGACATTTGACCATGATTTCGACTTCTTTTAAGAAATAATATTTCGACATTAGTAACGTTATCGACATTAGAAAGGTTTCGACATTTAGCTATTAAACTTATCGACATCTATACCTTATCTCGACATTTAACTCCTTTAATAAACCCGATATGTGATAGCTTGTTCCGAGAAAGATATCGATATTTATACTTTTCACCAATAAAGTTCTCGACATTTTACAAGCCTTCGACATTTTCAATGACTAGATTTAGATATTTACCTTTCTTGATAAGTAAAAGTTTCGATATTTAATAAATTTCGGTATTTTAGGATTGTACTATTTCTAGGGTTTTCAATATTTTAGGGTTTATTTATTTTTAGGAATATTATTATTTTTAGGCTTTCATAAATTTTAGGGTTTGCTATAATTAGGGTTTGGGAACTTAGAAACTTATACAGTTTGCTAACTATACTGATATAATAATATCTATTTATTCAGAGGATCGACTTATAGGGATTCCACCAGACTTTATATTTGACGCTAGCAGGAGGACAGGTAGGTGGATTATCCATCTACAATACGTAAACACAAATGTGGATTTATGTGTTTCCATGAGACTCTGTGATTTAAGTGACTTATGTGATTTACGTGTTTTACGTATGTTTTATGTGACATCACGTTTCATGTGTATCACGTATATGCATGACATCGCACGACATGGTGACACCTTAAGACTTAAGGTGTCGATTGAGCGGGGTAGTGTGTGCCGATTTTGGCAGTCAGACTCGTAGCGGAGTTGAGGTTGGACTCGCTGGGCACCTGACGGGAGACAGACGTGAGCGATCTGTCTACTCGGGCGTGAGCGACCCGAGGTGCAAACCGTCGGATGAGTTGTGTAGCGGAAGGGGCGACCTGATAGGAGGACGTTGACGTGATCGATCAGCGCACTATCGGCGTGGGCACCGCTAGTCTGTCGTTAGCGACCAGACGATATATTTTACTTTATTGCGCGCGAGGTGCCGAGTCCAGCCTAGGGCCCTGATATTGAGATACGATAGAAATGTGAGGACGAGCGTGCATTATATCATGTTGCGAGAATTGGGAATTGGGAATGAGTGCACGATGCATTGCATTTTATTCACCTACTGGGCAATTTGCTCAGTGTTTACGTGTTGTAGGTACCGAGTCTGACGCTGACACGCGTCAAGACTGAGGCGGCTGGTGGCGGTGCTCCATGGACTTTTGAGGGCGGGGCGGTACATGGATGAAGACCTGTGGAGCGGCGATAGGGTTTTTTATCTTTTGACATTTTGGGGCTTCGGCCCATTGTACAGATACTATTATGTAAAATAATATTTTGTTGTATTATAATATCTTTTAGGAAAAAGTTTTAATTAGACGGGCCTTCCGCGGCTTACGTTGCGGAAATCCGCCAAAATCCTAATTAGAAAAGTAGGGTCGCCACAAGTGGCCCGTGGCTTTGGCGATTTTCCGACAAAATCGAAGCTTTTCCGACGTATCCGAGCTTGGAGAACATGGTAAGAACTCCATTTAGCATTTCCCCTCTTTGTATTTAGCGATTTGCGGCTTGGAAGTTTCAAAATTGGTGTTTTCCGAAAATTGGGGGTTTCGAATTTGCGAAAATTTGGAGCTTAATTTATGTGATTTCGTAGTTTATTCGTGTATTATGTTTGATTTAAGGTTGATATTGATCTTTCATTGCGAAAATTAGGTATTTTGGTGAAGTTTGGACATTAGGGATTTTTTGGGTCGAATTTTTGGCCGCAGCCTCACCTTCATCGGCGACATTTTCCGGCGACATCGACTCTTTTCGACGTTTTCGGGCTACGACAACACGGTAAGATCTCTCCTAGCCATTTTTCTCATCGTGTGGCGAATGTGTGTTGAATTCTTCGAAAATTGAGGTTATTCATAAATATCTATTACGAAATTTTGGGTATTACGTGCGTAATTTTGGCTTAGACCCTTGTTATATTTTATTTGAGATTGATATTGAGCTTATATTTTGCGAACCGTAGGTTTTGAGTCAAAATGTTGGAGGATTTGGGCAATTTGAGCGAATTTGGGGTGATATTCTTGCTTTGGACAGCTATGCGTAAGTTTTCAAACCCATATTTGATTTGTATGCCTTCGTCTTTGTAAATTTAAGTTTTTATTTAAGCTTAGATACCCGTTCAAGGTTTTCTCATTAGGAGAAAACCTTGAATGGTCCCCGTTTGGGACCATTCTTAAACGTCCACTGTCGCTTTGTAAATGTGTGTTTGAGCGTCGATGTTGATGAAAAATTTGGTTTACGTTTCCCTTCAATGTTCTCCGGGTAGACATATGGATTGGATGTATATCCTTTTCATATTTTTTTCGTCTACTTGGAGAACTGTGGGGAAATGCTGCCGAATTTTTGTCAACATAGAAGCTCAAAGACACATATATAAGCGACATTGAATGTTTAAGATGGGTTAGGTTGGAGCAATAAGGACCCTATCAAAGCCTCTCGATCGATTGTACTTGCTTTTATGTGAATTACTTGTAAATTTTTATTTGTTTAGTACTTTAGGCTATTGGAATGGATCGGGGTTGGATGTATAGTATGCGAACAACGACTGAGTATGCGAAGGGTGTTGACAAATTTATGAGATGTGCGGAACAGAATCGTAGAAAAAAAAGGCAATAAAAAATTTCGTGCTCGTGTCGTAATTGCAATAACATGAACTGGTGGAATAGTGATGTTCTGAAGGAACATTTGCTAATAGCCGGTTTTAAACTTGGGTATACGAATTGGATATGGCACGGTGAAGCCATCGTAGATGTAGCTAGTTCTACGGGTGTCAGAACTAGTACAAGAGTGCCACTAGATTTGGAGGACGATGTCGTAGCTGAAGATTCTTTGGACGACTATAATGATCGTATCGAGGACATGCTGCGTGATGTCCAAGAGGATTTTGAAGAACGTCCTCCCATATTGACAGCCTTGTTAAGGACGACTTTGAAGAACGTCCTCCCATATTGACAGCCTTGTTAAGGATGACAATATTCCTTTGTACATCGCGTGCTCAAAGTACACAAAATTGTCTGCTGTCTTCAAGTTGCTGAACGTTAAGGCTAAATTTGGTATTTCAGACAAGTGTTTCTCAACACTTATAGAAATAATCACGGATATGCTTCCAGATGGCAATGAGCTTCCGACATCGACCTACGAGGTAAAGAAGCTATTGTGCCCATTGAATTTACAGACGAAAGAATACATGCTTGTCCCAACAACTGCATACTTTATAGGGGAGATTACGAGTCGGCTGATAAGTGCCCGACGTGCGACACCTGGCGTTTAAGAGAAAAGACGAAGTCGGTGGGCCCCGCTAAAGTTTTGTGGTACTTACCAATAATCTCGAGACTAAAACGCATGTTCTCAAACGCCGACGACGCTAAGATGTTTAGATGGCATGATGAGGAAAGGAAAAAGGATGGAAAATTGAGACATCTAGCGGATTCTCCGTAGTGGAGGAACATTGATTCGATGTATCCTGAATTTGGAGGTGAGGCGCAAAATCTCCGGTTGGGGCTTTGCACTGATGGAATAAACCCTTTTGGCGATTTGAGCAGCCGTCACAGTACTTGGCCGGTGCTGCTTTGTATGCATAACCTCCCTCCGTGGCTTATGATGAAAAGAAAATATATCATGTTGTCGTGTTTAATCTCCGGTCCAAAACAACCCGAAAATGACATGGATGTCTACTTGGCTGCGTTGATCGACGATCTGAAAGCACTATGGTACAAAGCAGTTGAAGTGTACGATGCATCAATCAGATCACGGTTTACGCTACGCGCCATGATATTCTGTACCATAAATGATTTCCCGGCTTACGGAATCTGTCTGGCTATAGTGTAAAAGGCAAGAAAGTGTGTCCAATTTGTGGGGATAATACGGATAGTCAGCGGTTGAACAACTGTAGGAAACACACCTACATGGGCCATCGAAAATTCCTACCACGTACCCACGAATATAGAACAAAGAAAAAGCTTCTACCACTGTTTAATGGAGAAAGCGAGACTTCAAGGACTACAATACCGTTGAATGGCACGGAATTGAGTGATATCGTTGCACACATCAATACTCAGTTTGGTAAAAAGTGCAAAACGTCGAAAGATGGCAATGTCTGGAAAAAGCGATCAATATTTTGGGAGCTACCTTATTGGGAGAACCTCGATGTCAGACACTGCATCGATGTGAGAAAAATATGTGTGACAATGATACCAGAGTTTGAACGCTGACTCGGATTAGTGCATCTTGCAGTTTGACGACGCTGGTACATGCATCGGCCCTGACAATGATACCAGAGTGAAGTTTAGCAATTACATTGGTCACGTGACAAGGTTACCGACTACGTGACCAATTGGCGCGAGATCGAAGCCGGGCTCAAGGAGGTACTTTGGGCTGAAATTAAGGTAATTTAGTGATTATTTTGCTTGTTTTCGTTAACTGTGATATATAATTGATATTATACCCAAAATATATTAGCAGGGGATCTGGAACATGCCCGACGATCCTGCTATAAAGAAGAAGGTCCTCAAGAAAGTCGGTGAGCTTCGCAAGAATTGGAAGCACAAATATGCTGTCAAGGAGAAGAAGAAAGAGCCTGAGTTGGCTAACAAGTACGAACACCTCAGTCAGGAAGGATTGCAGGCGTGGAGGAACTATAGGGAAGCCGCAGACTTTCAGGTGAAATTTTGATAGTCCTCAATTTTTTCATATATATTATATATATTCAAACCTATTTTTTTATGAATATTGCAGGAGATTAGTCAGAAGGGTAAACAAAGCCAGGCTCACAACTTATATCCCCACCATCTTGGCACGGCGGGGTATATTGGTCGGCGACCCGAATGGGTTGATGAGGACCCGCTAACGCACATGCCCACCGAAGACAGAGAAATCTCTGAATCGATCCTCCAAGGAAACAACAGAACTAAGGACTATTTTCGTAGCCGAATGAGCAAAGGAAAAGATGGTCAGTACCACCTTGACAACCCGGCGAATCGGGAGCTGGCTGAGAGATTGGTAAGTTATTACTTTATAAAAGTACCTCACACGATATATATCTTGCTTACAGTAACTCATATTTGACAGATAGAGGTGCACACCGAACAAGCGCGAGGAGAATTTGTCCTTAATAGGCACAAAGATGCGTTGTCGAGAATTCATGGAAAACCCGATCATAACGGCCGACCTAGAGGATGTGGGAAGGATGATGTGGGAAGGATGCGACGATACGAAGCATGTTTGGCAACCCATCCGAGTGATCGAGGCCCTCTTCGAGCCAGATTTCCATGGAACAAATGAGGGCCGAGTTGAGGCCCGAGTTGAGGGACCAGTTGAAGGCCGAGATGCGGGAGGAGTTTAGGGCCGAGATGCGGGAGGAGATGAGTTCTGAGATGAAGGCTATGTTCGTTTAAATGGGCCTTCCGGTGCGCAACAGGGAGCAAGACGAAGTGGCCCCGACAATGTTGGATTTGATCCTCCCAACCAGAAACCGAGTTCTCGCGGTTCAGGAGGCGAAACCTTAGATTCATTTGTCGATGAATCCGACGGTATGCATTTATTCTTATTTATTGTTTAATGTGCAATGACTTAATGTCTTAGAACAATTTATTCTTATAATATCGTGTAGAATCCTAGGGTTCGATTGGTGTTACCCATCGAAGGGACGTTAGAGGTTGTCGGTCTTGGTAACGTCATTGAGGGACGTTCCCAAATTCATGGAACTTCGGTTACGACAGACAACGTTGTTGTCTCCGTTGATACCGTCGTTCTCGGCGAGGTCCAACTGCCTCTACCAACTATGCATCTGATAACTCTTGGAGATGCACTAGGTAGCTACGTTCGGTGGCCAAGAGAGCTAATACGTTCGACAATGTGGTAATAAAGTACTATTTATTTATTTTCGAATAATAATGTTTAGTAACGTATTCTACTTGTAGGCACAAAAAGGAAAGTCACCAGCGAAAGCACCAAATGTGTCCATTAATCAAGACGACGACATCGCATACCTCGATCAGATGGTCGTGAGTAGTTCGGGCACGCAGTGTCGCCAACTGTTCGATTACCTTGCGTCACGCGATGATCGACGAATGGTGGCTTCCCTCTCATTCAGCGTGACAGACGTCTATTACAATCCAACTAACGAAGACTATTTGGTGTACATGGACAATAATGACTTCGTCGATCTGTTCAAGCTCGTGAGTGTGGATTCCTCAGTTATTCAACTATTTATGAGGTATTACTTAATATTTCGTTGAAACAATAAATCATTACAAGTTTTATTTTTTGCTTTTCATACATTTTATTGAGTAACCATATTTATAGGTATCTTAATAACGAGTCCGAGAACTTCAATCGACCCGAGTCGTTTGACGGCTATGGAACATGATGAGACAGCAAATAGCGAGGTTGATTTCCTTGCTGATATTATCAAAGAGTCGTATCGGGCCGGCACTTACTTGTTTGCGCCTTTTTGTGACGGGTAAGAATATAAATATATATATATATTTTGATTCATAGCTTATGCTACAAATAGTTATTTCGTTTCGTTTGTGATAGTAACCATTGGATCCTATTGATCATCGATTTTCCGTCGAACACGGTGTATGTGTTCGATTCGCTCGCACCGAACATCGGCGTAAGGAAGATAAGAGTTCGTCCTCGAATAGATGCGTAAGTTTTTTATATGTACAATAAAGTTCATATATTAGTAACTCTTATTAAAACATTATTTTTCGAGTTTCAGGGCAATTCTCACGGCGTCACTGACGAGTGCAACTGGAAATCGGAATAGGAAATCGAAGGTTACTTGGAAGAGATGCAACGTTTGCATTTGACATATGATTTTTCAAAGTTATTTGTTAATTGGTACCATTATTCGATATGACATGAAAATCTTTCTAAATTAGCGCCCACGACAACCGAGGGAGAGTGAGCTATGTGGATTTTACGTCATGAGATACATGTACGATATTATCTGCAATCGTATCGGCAGAGATGATACAAACAACTTGCCAACGGTAATGAACTTTAAAATCATCAGCTTCTTTGAGTTTCAAGTTTAATATATGTTTATTAGTATGTTTTAACATTATTCTGTTTTATAGATACTAGAGCGTTCCTCTTACGGCCCCCAAGAGCTCAATGAAGTACGTGAATTGTGGGCGGAGCATTTTATGCAATCTTTGATGTAGGTTAGACGACTTTTACGTTATATGTTTGTGTTTATGTTACGAGGATTTGTTGGACGATGATGTAAATGTTGATTTTATTTGCGATCGTTAGTAATTGATTGATTGTTGGTGCTATTTTGGATTTCATTGTTGATTTTGGAATTGATTGTTGGGGGCATAAACAAAACAGAAAAATATTTTAAAAAAATACAGGCATAGGCGACGACGGTTCCTTCCGCATATCCGTCGCCCATATATTATTTCAAAAAAACTAATAATACATCATGGGCGACGGCTTCTTCGGTAGAATGCGTCGCCCACGTCTAATATACCATTATGGGCGACGGTTGCTTAGGCAGAAACCGTCGCCCAAACTAAAAATATACGATGGGCGACGGTTTTTACTAACCAACCGTCGCCCATGATAAAAGAAAAGCAACACGTAAAGTCTTGGGCGGCGGTTTCTAAAAGAGCCCTCGCCCATAATATATCTCTGGCGACGCGTGTTTGTCCGTCGCCCAAAATGGTGCACATCGGCGACGGTGCTCTGGGCGACGCGTCGAAATCGTCGCCCATGACCTGTAACAACCGTCGCCCATGTGCGTTTCTGCACTTGGGACAACAACTTTTTTATAACTCAACATGCTTCCAAACGTGTGACATATCGCTAACACGTGGACATATGAATCGGGTGATGATGAGAAGAATCGAACTAGCTCTGATATCATATTAGAAATCGAGCTTTGATACCATATTAGAAATCGATGAGTCCATCCTAAAACCAACTGGTGACAGTATGAGAAAGCCTCTTATATATATAGAGAGAGAGAGATTTTATGGTGCTCACCCCTTATATGAGCACCAATAGGTGGCATTTCCACATAAGTAATCTTCCTAAAATATTTAATTTATCTAAATCATAATAAACGATATTTTAATTAGCATTAGGGATTAGGGTTAATTATGGAAATTGAGTTATCACAACACACGTCTTCTTCTCCCTCTTTGATCGAAAATTCAATTAGCAAATCACAGTAGTCTTCCTCCTCTTTGTCTCCGGCGACCTTCGTCATCCTTGTCGGAAACCGCCGTTGATTTCGCCGGAGACCACCGCCCTCTTCGCCGGCCATCGAAGGCCTCTTTGACAGGATCCCTTATACAATCGCTGTCGATCGCTGTAGCCATCGCCGGCGGCCACCGCCCTCTTCGCCGACGAACGCAGCCCTCTTCGTCGACGAACGCCGCCCTCTTCGACGACGTCCCTCAACAATCGCTGCCAATTGCCGCTTAATACGCGTCTGTCATCGTCCATACAGCCCGCGTCGCCATCCTCCTCGCCACCGCTCGCCTCGCCCATAATATATCTCTGGCAACGCGTGTTTGTCCGTCGCCCAAAATGGTGCACATCGGCGACGGTGCTCTGGGCGACGCGTCGAAATCGTCGCCCATGACCTGTAACAACCGTCGCCCATGTGCGTTTCTGCACTTGGGACAACAACTTTTTTATAACTCAACATGCTTCCAAACGTGTGACATATCGCTAACACGTGGACATATGAATCGGGTGATGGTGAGAAGAATCGAACTAGCTCTGATATCATATTAGAAATCGAGCTTTGATACCATATTAGAAATCGATGAGTCCTTCCTAAAACCAATTGGTGACAGTATGAGAAAGCCTCTTATATATATATATATAGAGGGATTTTATGGTGCTCACCTTAGGGATCAGACCCACAGCGACAGCGGCAGACGGACGACGCCGGCGAGCGGTGGCGAGGAGGATGGCGACGCGGGCTGTTGCTGTGAGTAGATGGACGATCCGAGACTGAGTTTCAATCTCGATGAAGGCAATCAGAGACAGCCGTCCCTGATCAGACCCACAGCGACTGCGGCAGACGGTGGATTGACGGCGGTGGCGGCGGCGGACGACGCCGGCGAGCGGTGGCGAGGAGGATGGCGACACGGGCTGCTGAAGTAGATGGACGATGTCAGACTGAGTTTCAATCTCACTGAAGGCAATCAGAGATAGCCGTCCCTGATCAGACCCACAGCGACGGCGGCGGACGGTGGCTGACGGCGGCGGTGACGACGCCGGCGAGCGGTGGCGGGGAGGATGGCGACGCGGGCTGTATGGACGATGACAGATGCGTATTCAATTGGAATTGTTTTCTCAATTTAATCCTAATTGTAATTGGCACTTAATTTTATTATTATTTTCCACATTGACGTTTAATTTTGGGGAAGGGTGATGTGGCAATGCCACCTATTGGTGCATAGGTGAGCACCATAAAATCTCTCTCTCTCCACATATATATATATATATATATTATATATATTATAGCGGCTCGAAGAGCTTGAATTAGTCGATGTGGGACAAACACCAATTTTATAATCTCAATAAACGTGCGCCCTATAACTAGGGGTGAGCATTTAACGCGTAGGAGTCCACCTAATCGATCCAACCCAACCCAAACCGCAAGTGTCGAGTTAATAATTTGATGTGTTGGTTTGAATTTTAAAAAATAAAACCGCAGATTTTGCAAGCATGTTTGGTTTTGTATTTTTAAAACGCATATTTTGCACATCGGGTTTGGTCTGTATTTTTAAAACCGCATAACAACGCACCCAATCGATAACAACGCACCCAACCGCATTTCAGAATATAATAAAATTTTACTCTATTTTATTGAATAGTTATCAAATAATAGATATCAAATGCAACTCGTTGTGAAGGCAAAAATAGTAACTTTTTACTATTGATACAAGGACAAGGCCGACTAATCATATAAATTGTTGCATAAAGCTAAGTTCTAAATGAGATTCTTAGTGAAGAAAATTTATGCGTCTATCCAATGTAACACTCCTCCTTTATTCGGACTTGGGATCAACAACTATAACACTTGAAGTTTATAGAAGACTGAGTTAAAAATTTTGAAATCATAAAATTTTTTCTTCTAAGGAAAATTCTGATACATGGACAGGGTCGACTCATCGTAACACGTTGCGTACAGCTAAGTTCTAAACGAGGCACTCTTTTTAAAAAATAAATATTATATAATGAAATTTTTTAATGTGTCTATCCAATGCAACCTTATTCCTTAATTTAGACGTGGGATCAACAACTGTAACAATTAAAGTGTTTATTTATAGAAGGCGAGTTAAATTTTAAAATAATTTATTTTTCTTGTAAGGAAAAATTTTAAATCAAAAACAAGGCCCTTGCTTTAGTTGTTTTACCAAAAGCCGACCTTGTACAAGGAATATGAGCTTCTAACCAAGCTTTATCGGACTTTTTATCATTTGTTACTATTATTTATTATTATGATAACATTATGTATATAAACTTTTAGATTTGTAACCATGCATATGATATATCTTCTTGCTCGATCTATATTTAAATATTACACTTATCGGTTGAAATCACATGCCCCACAATCCCTGTCCCATTTCATGTCCCAGTTTTGCTAAAATAATTCTTATCTATTATATCAAATTGATCATCATAAATTAAGGAATAAATTGGATGTGTTACATGAAATAACGATGTTTTATGATTTGGTGGAATATAGAATTAAAGGAATTAATAAATAAAAAAGAAAATTTTGAACCACAAGATTTAAATTCAACGGATCTGATCATTTGGGACATAGAGGGGACAGTAATTAGGGGACAGATGATTTCATGCGTACACTTATGGGGCGTTTGTTTTGGGGTGATCCTCCAAAACATCACAATGATCCTGTCGTCGCCTTATCATCGAATCATCAATGTGCTTGTTTACACTTATTCATATTTTATATTATCTAACTAATCTAGTAAATCTTAAAATAATATATTTAATAATAAATAATAACATGGAAATACAAATAAAAAATATTATTAATTCTTTTAAATTTTTTAAGTCAATATCGAAATAGTAATCATTATTATGTAAATATCATCTCAAGACACATATATATATATATAGAGAGAGAGAGAGAGATTTTATGGTTCTCACCTTAGGTGAGCACCTTATATGAGCACCAATAGGTGGCATTGCCACATAAGTAATCTTCCTAAAATATTTAATTTATCTAAATCGTAATAAACGATATTTTAATTAGCATTAGGGATTAGGGTTAATTATGGAAATTGAGTTATCACAACACACGTCTTCTTCTCCCTCTTTGATCGAAAATTCAATTAGCAAATCACAGTAGTCTTCCTCCTCTTTGTCTCCGGCGACCTTCGTCATCCTTGTCGGAAACCGCCGTTGATTTCGCCGGAGACCACCGCCCTCTTCGCCGGCCATCGAAGGCCTCTTTGACGGGATCCCTTATACAATCGCTGCCGATCGCTGTAGCCATCGCCGGCGGCCACCGCCCTCTTCGTCGACGAACGCCGCCCTCTTCGACGACGTCCCTCAACAATCGCTGCCAATTGCCGCTTAATACGCGTCTGTCATCGTCCATACAGCCCGCGTCGCCATCCTCCTCGCCACCGCTCGCCGGCGACGACGTCGCCGGCGAGCGGTGGCGAGGAGGATGGCGACGCAGGCTGTTGCTGTGAGTAGATGGACGATCAGAGACTGAGTTTCAATCTCGATGAAGGCAATCAGAGACAGCCGTCCCTGATCAGACCCACAGCGACGGCGCCAGACGGTGGATTGACGGCGGTGGCGGCGGCGGACGACGGCGGCGAGCGGTGGCGAGGAGGATGGCGACACGGGCTGCTGAAGTAGATGGACGATGTCAGACTGAGTTTCAATCTCACTGAAGGCAATCAGAGATAGCCGTCCCTGATCAGACCCACAGCGACGGCGGCGGACGGTGGCTGACGGCGGCGGTGGACGACGCCGGCGAGCGGTGGCGGGGAGGATGGCGACGCGGGCTGTATGGACGATGACAGACGCGTATTCAATTGGAATTGTTTTCTCAATTTAATCCTAATTGTAATTGGCACTTAATTTTATTATTATTTTCCACATTGACGTTCAATTTTGGGGAAGGGTGATGTGGCAATGCCACCTATTGGTGCTCATATATGGTGCTCACCTACCATAAAATCTCTCTATATATATAAATCCGCATTATCTATATAGTAATCGTAGGGTTAAATATTACGCTCACGCAATATCACCCACACACCACCGCAACTAAACAAACGCAATATTCTAATATCACCTTAATAAGCAAAATGAAATATCACCCGCAACAAAAACGGTAATGAGATATCACATTGTTCCACATCATTGTGCTATTCACATGGGTTTAAGTTTCCGGTGATCCAATATCACGGTGAGATCCCGTAATGTGGATATTACCGTGATGTGGATCGAGGTGATATATCATCACCATGTTTGTTTTGAGGTGATATTTTATTTGCATATAAATGTGATATTAGAATATTGTGTTTGTTTAATTCAGTGTTGTTTGGGGTGATATTGCATAAATGTCACATTTAACATTATGTATATTATGTAGTTAAAAGTGTTTTAATATGTACATTTGAGGTAATATTACGTGATAGTTATTACTATTTGAAATCAACTATTATTTTTAAGCATAATTTATATAATTATTCAATAGAATTATTGTATTTTATTTATGCTTTAAACATAGATTTTTATATGAATTATTAATTATAAGTATTTTATATAATTCTTCAATATAATTATTTTAGTTTTTTAAGCTTTAATAGATAATCAATTATTATTTATAAGCATTTATGTAATCCTTCAACATAATTATTTTATTTTTTAAGCATTAAATATAGTTTTTATTTAATATATGTTACTTATGTAATTTAATATAGAATAAGAGTATATAAGGAATTAATGTTAAAAGATATGGGATAACTTTGTTCCAAGAAACATTGAAATATCACCCCTTTTTTATGACCTCGGTGATCCTCCATCACTATGATGGCTCATCATCCATGATAATAAGCAAACACAGTGATTAGCAAACAACGGAAGGATCAATGATGTTTTGAAGGATCACCCCAAAACAAACACCTCCTTACGGTGATTATCACAATGATGCTGGATCACCAGAAACACACCCCCTTAATAATAAAATATATTAAAACCGCAAAATCCGACACAACCAAACCCAACCCAAGCAAACAGCAGTCTATTGGGTTAACATTTTTATGATCAGATTCAGATATATTATTAAAAACCGGAATACATCAGGTCGGTTTAGAATTTCAATAAAAAAACGCCCGAACTGCACCGGGCTCACACCCTACCTATAACAACCGAAAATCACCAAAAACATTCAGACAGATCCATCAGTTCCCCAGTCACATCACTGTTTCTTACACAGTTCACATTATCACCAAGTCAAAGACTCAGCGCAAAAACGCGCTAAAGATTCTTACCTCTAACGATCCTTTCGATCTCAGCTTTCGCCCTCTCCACGATCGCCTTCTTCTCCATCTCCAATTCACGACTAAATTGGACCCTAATCCTCTCAAGCTCTTCCATCTGCCTTCGTCCGCTCACCTCCATCTTCTCATACACCTCGCTGAACCTATTAATGGAATCAGCAAGCAACTTAAAGGAGGAAATGCCCTTCATCCTCTTCGGCGGAAGCCCTTCAGAATCATCCTCGGGACCATCGCGCAAACCTTTAGCCTTAGCGCTCTTCGCCGAAAGGCCCGCTTTTTCTTTGGGCTTCGGCGCACACAGAAGCGAATCCATTTTCTCGAAATACAGCCAATTGCTTTTATTACCACGGTCACCGAACTTCGCCTTGTCCTTTTTGTACTTCTTCTTCAATGTGTCGACGCGATTCCTACACTGAGTCTCCGTTCTTACAATCTTGGACTCTTTGTTGACTTTTTCAGCAACTTCTAGCCACTGCTCAGATCGAAGGCTCTTCCTTCCTTGTCTCAAGAACCGTTCGCCCCAAGCGGTTAGCAGTCTGAAGGTCTCGGGCTCGGTCCAGTCGGTCAGCGGGTTTCGCCCGCCCGGAGAGGGTTTTGCGCCCGAGGAGGGGGACGGGTTGGTGGGGTCGGGCAGGCGAGGGGCGAATTCGTAACTTGACAAAAGGGTCTTCATCTTGCGCTTTTTCTGGTGCCTTTCGCTGCCCTCTTCTTCGTCATCGTAGTCTTCGACGCCTATTCTTTGAACGCCGTTTTCTTCGTCTTCATCATCCGTGACATCATCGTCATCTTCTTCTGTGTTGATTGTGACGTCATCCTTCGCTGTTCTCGTGGGGATTGAGGGGATTTTCTACATCCCGGGATTTGCTGACGTCATCGAAAGACTTGTTTGCGTCGCCGTTATCCATAATTATCGAAGCCGAGCAAATGAGAAATTACAGTATCTGTCTACTTCGTAGTTTCCCCTATTTTTTAGCCAAGAATGCTAAGTTACATTACAACACTGGATAAATCGAAGGCAATGATCTTAGTCTAGTCCTCCATTAGTGACAAAAGATGCTCCTAATTAGTTTAATACCTACAGAAGAACAGATCAATGATGATTAAAGTAAGGCATGAGCATTCACGCCAAGATCAGCTATGCGCGGCAAGCATTCACAAGCCAATTCAAGAATAAGAAGAGATTAATGAAAGATACAGATTTCAACATCTCGTGAAATAATTGACAAGAAAAGCCGAACCCAGGACAAATCTCACCTCAAGTAGCTCGAAGATCCAAAAAAAGGCAAAATAGAAACGATTAAATTGAGAATCGAAAAAGGTTCGCGAAGAACAAGGGCTCGTTTTCACGTTCTGTAATTGGGAATTAGGTTAATTACAGGGCACCCATCTGCGGACAAAAGCTTACGGAGTTGTGAAATAGACAAAACTCTCGTTTTCGTAGAGATGCGTAGGATAGCAGACGGTAAAAATTGTTAAGTGGTGGTGGCTAAAATGCGCTGAGAAGGCAATGATTTGTCGGCATCGATCACCTAACTTTGGGCCCATAAGAAATATATGTTTTCAAGACGGCCCATGTAGTACACGGACCAACTATTTTTTTGAAAAACTGAAATTTTATTTTGCGAGAAAAAATCTATACTAGTTATATAAAGAGCAGGGGATGAAGAACTGTAAATTCGTCTATCAAAACTTACCAATCAATTTTTTTACTTTAATTACTATTAAAAATAAAAAACCTATTAAATCATCGTAACCATCTCTTTCTATTTTTAGCATATCATTAAAAAAAAACTTATAAAACAACGTAGTTTTAGAACTCATAATAACCAACTCATTCTATTCTTAGCATATAATTTATTAAAATCATTCACTGATAATAAATATTGCACACACATAGGGTGTGCTAAAAGGACTAGTAACTATAATTGCAAAAGATGTAATAGAATATACATGCATTTATATGGTTACACAAACATTGATTTACACGTACTCAGATAACACTTGATATCTATATTATTTCAATGTTCATATGCAAGTTTAAATGTGAATTCCTATTGTACATTTTCACTTCAATAACTAGTGACTAAGAGCATCTCCAACTCATGACGTAAAAATACCGTCAATTTTAAAAAATAATACAGTTGCTACAATGCTTTTATTCCAACACATAAGCTCTATTTTCTACACTAATTTTTATTCAAACTCATTAACTCTATTTTTTACACAAAGTCAAATTCATATTTATTACTATCATAATTGACTTATTAACTTTACATTATAATGATTAAAATGTCAATATATTATAATTATTAATATTTCAAATTAAATAAAGTTATAAATCAGCATATTATTTAGTTATAACTTTATTAACATAAAAAGAAAATATCAATATATAAAAGAAAATTAACATTACTTTTACTTCTATTATTATAAATATATCAAATAGTTTTAATATTATTAAAATATTTTTTATTAGTTAAATATAAATAAATAGAAAGTGGAACTCCATGTCTTGAAAATTGTGGGTACTCTAGTCTAGAGTATCTCTGTTCATCAACACAATATTTGTATTAAATATAGATTCTCATTGGAGTAAAAAGGTACTCTACTTTTACGATTTACAAAAAAAAAATATCCATTGGAGATGCTCTAAGGAACTTCATGTTATCACACTTCGACTAAGTTCAAATTTAAGGTAGTTTATTGTCTAAGACACGTATTTCAGTGGGAGAAATTCTTCTGACTTGTATAGTCTCAAATTCATACTGAAAAATAAAGTCAATAAATTCAACTAAGATCGAATATATGTTAAGCCATTAAAAACACTAAACTCGGCGTAACGTGTGAGATTAACTAGAATTTAAAATCATATATTCATGCATACTAGTCTTCGTTATATGATTATTGAAAATAATGTAAGGTTTGGTGGCGATTCACTATAGTACGTGTCGAATATTAGTGCGAACATACGAGTTTAATTAGTTTATATACATCAAAATCAGTCACTCTTTGCCTATATGTAAACACCACTCCTTACGTAAACATTCGATCAAATCTGATTATGGACCTAAGGCAATCCATCGCCAACCAAGCTGACGTGTCCATGACGCTTTCCCACCACGTAATCGCAGCCGAGGCTGAAAAAGACGCAAAGAACGTCGTATTTTCGCCGATTTCGATCAACGTCGGGCTGGGCCTGATCGCTTTCGGGTCAAAAGGCCCGGCCCGAGAACAAATCCTTCGATTTCTCAGGTCAAACTCGAATGAAGAGGTCAGAGCCGTAGCGTCCCAACTGGCGACGAAGATTTTAACAGACGGCGAAGCCCTCGGCGGGCCCCGCCTGGCATTCGCGAACGGAATTTGGGTCGATCGGAGCCTTAAGATGAAGCTCGAGTTCAAAAACGTTGCGAGGAATCGCTATAAGTCTGCTTCGAGCCTCGTCTCGTACCAAGGTCGGTTTACGTGCTAAGGGATTAAACTTGAATAGAGTTTATTTCAAATTTCGTGATGTGATTAGTGGCGGAGGCAGAGAGTTAGATTAGTTGGTGCCGGTCAAATTGGACCTCATGCCCAATATTTCTAAAAACATTTCACTGGGTCCCCTCTGTGTATTTTCTTTTTCACAATTTTACTATTATTCAATATTTACCCTATAGTATTAATTTTCTTTTCCAGTGGGGTTTAGTGACCTGATAGGGTCTCACATGGTTCCGCCAATTGATGCGATCAGAGAGCTATATGACTATTTAGCCCGTTCCGTACTATTTATATTTACGACAAGCTGTTTTATGAGAAAAAAATACGTTAAATTTATATATTTAATTTCCAACATGACCTAAACACAAGCCTATGCTGAAATAGGCTGCCGATGTAGCGAAAACAGTGAACAAGTGGGCCGAAGAACAAGTAGACGGTCTAATCAAAGATCTCCTCTTGCAAGGTTCAGTCGACTCTTCGAGCCCGTCTCATCCTCGCAAACGGAAGGCATCTGGGCCGAAAAGTTCGACCCATCTAAGACGAACGACGATGATATCTACCTTCCAAACGGTGCCGTAGTCCAAGTCTTGTTCATGACAAGCAAAGTAAAGCATTACATCAACTCCTTCGAGGGGTTCAGAGTCCTCGGTCTTCCTTACGAGCAAGGAAATGACGAGCATAGGTTCTCAATGTACGTCTTTCTGCCCGAGTCAGAAAATGGTCTGCCCAAACTTGTCCTGAAGATGGGCTCCGAGCACGGGTTCGTCGACCGACACGTCCCGGGACGAAAAGTCAGAGTCCGAGACTTTCGAAATTCGAGATTGATTTCGGGTTCGAGGCTTCTGACGTTCTCAAGGGAATGGGCCTCGGGCTTGTTTACAACGACGGAGGGGTCTCCGAGATGGTCGAAGAGTCGGGAGAAAAGCTAAGTGTGTCGAGCGTGTTTCGCAGGTCTTGTATCGAGGTTAGTGAGGAAGGTACTGAGGCTGCTGCTGCTACTGCTGCTGTTGTGATGGAGAAGTCTCTGCCTCTGATGATGGCTGAGGAAGAACTTGATTTCGTGGCGGATCGCACCTTCTTGTTTGTGGTAAGAGAGGATTTTACTGGCATGGTTTTGTTTTTCGGACAAGTGGTTAATCCTCTTGCTAATTAGTGGGATGTTTTCCGGATGCCGCTATCCTAATAAAAATGTTTCTTTGAGAGATTCTTTTATTTACACTAGTTAATCGGGGCACACTCGATGCGTGTTGAAACTGTATATTCCGACATAATTAAAATATGTTCGACAAACACTAATCTTAAGTTAGTTGTTAGATGATGTCGATGGTAGCCAAAACTTCATTCAAATAAAAAACATAAAAGACAAAGATAAAGAACATCGATGAAAAAAAATAACATTCAAAAGATGAAAAAGTCATCAAATAGATGGGTGGATGGTTGAGCAAATTTTTTAATTGTTACATTAATGGAGAGAAAGGGAGAATGATGTGTTCGTAAGTAGTTCTTCATTAGTGGGTGGTTTATACTAATTTTATTGTTATTTATCTTTTAAATTATTTTTGCGGCATTCTTTTCAATGCAGTTTTTTGTCTTTCTATTAGAACGTGGGTAAGAAATAGTAAAACGTTGAGTGTTATAATAATATTTTTCTAACAAAAAACAAAATTTGACAGACCGAAATTAAAGCTAAATTGACAGTGCAAACCTCACCTTTAATAAAAGAACTAGTACTTTTTCGCACAATCTATGCATGTGCATAAATTAATATTTTATGTTGTTCATAATTTTTATTATTGTCGAATTGATGAAATATAATTTATAACTATACAAAAAAATAATGTTTAGGGGTTGCAAGTATAATAAATAAAAAATATAAAAGTAACATGAAAATTCTTGAAGAAAATTAAATAAAAATAGAGTGATTAAATTGCAAATAAATATGACAGACCAAATGTGGCAGTTTATAGCCACCCCACACCCTTTATATAATATACTAGTATTTTGGCACACCAGATGTGTGTGCTTAACTATATAAATCTATAATATTACTTTATATTTTAAATTTCAATAGGTGAAATTATAATGTTGGAATTAATTTAATATTATTTTTGAAATTAAAAAATGATATTAAGGATGTAGTGATGATAGATTTAAAATTAGGGGTAGAATGTTAATTTATGGTTGCCACACCAAATCAATTTGGGAGCAGTTACTATAAGCCTCTCCCTTAATAAAATAGAAAGATAGTATAGAAATTATATTTAAATTTCATTGTCTTATTTTAAGTACACATTAAAATTTAGATTGATAATCGAGGGGTTTGGGGAAAAAAACTGAACTGTAAAATATGACTAAGAGGGGGGAGGGGGGGTTAATTAGGCTATAAAAAATTTTTGGCTTGTTCTTCTTTGATAAATACTTTTCTTTAAGAAGATATTTGCAGAATGTGTTATTTCCTGGAAACACTAAGAGTATCGACGTTATCTCCCTAACCCTGTTTCACAAAATATAACGTTATCTTCAGAAAGCGTTTCAACGATACTACATAGTTATTTGCAGACGTTCCGGGTTTGTCTCACAGAAAAGTAAATAGCAAAAAGTAAAGTGAGACGGGATTTTTTTTATACAAGTTATATCCACAACTAGGGTTTAATCCTGTCCTTGGGGTGTGATCTCCCCAAGAGTTCCAATCAATCACTGAGTATTACCGGTTATGGTTACAAAATGATCGACCCTTACACAACCGAAGCACTTTGGAAACTAGACCTCCACCTAGGCTGCCGCACGCCAAGTTTCGTTCCACGTCATTTTCCTAGGAAACCTATTCCCCGACTGGACACAGCTTGCTACCGAAGGGCCACCGAATCCACCAAATTCGTCCCTCCACGTGCGGAAGACTCCAACCGTGCTCCTTTGTGCGCTAAACATGTTCGAAGACAAATCACGTCCGAACACTAGGATTTTAGGATAGGGTGCTAAAGATCGGTCAAGGTACATGTTAGGAAATGGACCCCTCTCGAACGAGGATTCAATGTATTTTTAGTTTATGCAAGTGTTAAGGATCGAATTGAGCATAGACCAGCTCAATCGAAGCTTGAAATCGCAACACACACACACACACACACACACACACACACACACTTGTATAGAGATAGATTTACGTGGTTCGGCCCAAAGTTTGGCCTACATCCATGAATCAACCGAGCTCCGTTTCTTATTGATCACAACACGAAGTTGTACACCGCCGTGCCCTCTACACTTTTTGTGTGTACACTTCACTCAGATTCTCACTCTATAAGAACTTATGGACGCTCAAAGATAGCTAGTCGAACCACTGAAGCTGATATTTATACAGCTAAGTTCATGTTTAAAGCATGACTTTGAATTTAATCAGAATCGCTCATTTGATCTGATCCAGCGTTCCGGAAGCTGCCACGTGGCCTCACCATCTCAAGTGACCCAGCACACATTGCATGACGTTTTTATAAGTGAAAATGCGCCTTCAACGTGGATCGTCCGATTTCGATCTGGCAGCCCAAATTCATCATCCGCGCGATCTAACTTCATTCAATCTGCACCGTTGATGGATTCCGCACGCTATCTGACGACCTGTATTCACTTTCCAGCCTTTAAATCCTGGCCCTCAGATCTGGCGCACTCCGATCGGACGGTAGCTATAAGTCGCGGCTTCAGCACCTCAGATCTTCACCATTCCAGCTTCAGCTCAACCCAGCCTTCTTCTCCAGCCATTTCTGGCGATCTTGGCGAGTTGCAGGCTCGCCCCTGCCAACAATCTCTACCTCGAGACTACAATCTCGCGAACCCAACTCCTAGAATCGTCAATCTGCCCAGACACGCCCGGAATTTCGCCCCAACGTTCACCAAAAAATCCAGCCACACTCTGTTTTCAGCTTTAGAGAATCATCTTCATGAGCTTCGAAACCCCATCAAAGCTCCACCTCGATCAATACGCCCTTGCTCGGTTGATCAACCAGCTCCCCTAGGAGCTGCGAGCCTCAAGAGTGAACTTGCCGACCCCAAGTAGGATTGAAATTTTCCACTTGGAATTGACTCGTACTCTTGAGCTCATTTCTTCCGTTCGGCTCGAAGAATCCTCGACCCTAGCCAATTGAGCCACCTCATAGACTCTTCCCCAACTAGGAACATCTTCTTCTTGCCCTTCCTCGCTTTCAAAACCTCATCTGCTCGAAAATCTGCAAAACAGTGCATATCAGAATTTTCAGAAACTGATTTTTCCGCCCAACTTGTGGTCGAATTTCCGTCGCTTTCTTCCACAATGCTCGAGCCATTTTCCACTTCTGAGCCATCCCTGCCATGTGGTCTAGAGGGTCCTTCATCTGTTTGCTCAAACAATTCCATCCCGGGCTCGGAAATCGCGTCGAAAGTCGCCATCTCGCCCACGTCAGTTTCCTCAACAGCAGGTTTTAGAATTCAAGCCGCGAGCTTCAGTTTTGAACCGCCTGTTTCTACCTCTTCCCGAGATTTTTGGGGCACCTCTCTCACACCATTAGGACCGCCATACTTCCTAGTTTCATGATGTGCCTTTGCCTCCACAGAACATCCCTCGAGCATGTAGATACACTCCCGTCTATACCCTTGCAGAATCAGCCTATTCTGCTTCTTTACCTGTATTTTTAGGATTTTAGGATAGGGTGCTAAAGATCGCTCAAGGTACATGTTAGGAAATGGACCCCTCTCAAACAATTCAATGTATTTTTTGTTTAAGTTAAGGATCGAATTGAGCATAGACGAGCTCAATCGAAGCTTGAAATCGCAACACACACACTTGTATAGAGACAGATTTACGTGGTTCGGCCCAAAGTTTGGCCTAGATCCATGGATCAACCGGGCTCCGTTTCTTATTGATCACAACACAAAAGTTGTACACCGTAGTGCCCTCTACACTTTCCATGTTTACACTTCACTCAGATTCTCACTCTATAAGAACTTATGGACGCTCAAAGATAGCTAGTCAAACCACTGAAGCTGATATTTATACAGCTAAGTTCATGTTTAAAGCATGGCTTTCTATTTAATCAGAACTGCTCATTTGATCTACCAGCGTCCGGAAGCTTCCACGTGGCCTCGTCATCTCGCATGACCCAACACACATTGCATGACGTTTTTATAAGTGAAAATGCGCCTTCAACGTGGATCATCCGATTTCGATCTGGCGGCCCAAGTTCATCATCCGCGCGATCTAACTTCATTCAATCTGCACCGTTGATGGATTCCATGCGCTATCCGACGACATGTATTTAATTTACAGCCTTTAAATCCTGGCCCTCAGATCTGGCGCGCTCCGATCGGACGGTAGCTATAAGTCGCGGCTTCAGCACCTCAGATCTTCACCATTCCAGCTTCAGCTCAACCCAGCCTTCTTCTCCAGCCATTTCCGACGAGTTGCAGGCTCGCCCCTCCCAACAGTACAGATTCACAAATTTAAGTTCAACACAAACTACGAATTTTTCGCAAGTTAACGCTCAAAACAGTTTAAGGAATTCGATGGCTTGTGTGTTCGTTTCGTACCCTTCAAAGTGAAGTGTTTATCTTCTATATAGACCTCTGAATCGCTTCTACACTTCACAAGGAAAGTTAAGCACAGAATATGCAAGAGAAAGCTCAATAATCACGTGCATTAACTCAAAGAATCATGCAAAGAATAAACCAATTGAACACAACGGTCATGCATGATCACTTATCATAAATACCACAGATTACTTTCATTCTACTGTAATCTCATCCGTTTGTCAACATATTCCATATATAATTCCACTTAGCATATTATCAATGGTAAGCTTAATCAACTAATTTCTTTCCCAAAATATGACAGGCAATTTGCACAGAGAAAGTTTTGATTTACTGAGTATAATGCAAAGCATTACTTTCCATGTATGGTGATCTTATCCGATTTCAGCACATTCCATAAATAGTCTCAATCACCATCTTACCATATATACGCCCAATCAATTAATCACTTTCCAAAATATAAATCCTATGTCGCACAAGGAAAGCATGATCATTGATTCACTGATTTAAAAGTCAAATAAGATTGCATTTAAAAGGATATATCATTGATATTCTTTCCTAAAATAAATCATCACAAGTAAGCACTTAATCATAATATCCTTTCCATATATATATAGCATAGTCATTAATATTTGGGTGATCACATCGATATTCTTACCTAAAATAAATCAACCACATGTAAGCACTTAATCAAAACATCTTTTCCATATATATCAGTCATTCATATCCGGGTGATCACAACGATATTCTTTCCTAAAATAACTCAATCACGTGTACAACTCACATATCACTCAACATAGTATATTTTCCATATATAGCACACAGGAGATTCCATTCGTGTGAAACGGTTCATAACCAGGTGATCACAACAATATTCTAGTTAAGCACAACATCACATGTATTCGATTTTCTTAACGGTGTAAATCATATTGAAGCACTTACTCGAATATTTTCACATACTTAAACATTATAAATCATACATATCGAGTTTTGTAAATTGTACCCCCATAACACATAATTACTTGGAATAATCAAAATTGTCATAATCATTGGACCAAAAAGGTCTACAATCTCCACCCTTTTTTATGATGACAAGTAATTAATGCCTATCTTAATCATGTGAGTACACTCGATATGAAACCATTTAAGCACATAGCATGTTTCAGTATCAAAGCATGTCACATATGATCAGAGCAAATAAATTTATCAAATTTCATAGCATGCTCCCCCTGCCTAATTGCTAATATTCATATGTAAAGCACAGTAGCAAAGATTTAGCAATTACCAGGTCACATCACATAGAATATCGCAAGTTATGATGGAATGTCTCAAGTTATCACATCAAATCAGTTTGCTCCCCTGCCTATGTGTGGAATTCCTTAATCCTTAACAAGTCATCAAACTAAAGCACAGAGGATTAAAGCATATAAAAGCAAGCAAACCGATTATAATAGCATTCCAAGATAACAAAGTGAACGACCCAACACCGAACCAAAACACGGCATTAATTGCTCCCCTGCCTATGTGCGGAATTCCTTAATCCTTAACAAGTCATCAAACTAAAGCACAGACATTAAGACATAAGCATATAAAAGAAAGCAAGCCGGTTATATTACATCATTCCAAGATAACAACGTAAACGACCAAACACCGAACCAAAACACGGCATTAATTTCCCTAAATTCTCCCCCTTCAGCATCAAAAAGGAGGGACCCAAAACACCACAACTTACCAAAAACCTGCAAACAATCATGACCTACTAACCCAAAAACCAGCAAAAGAAAAAGAACTTAGTACTAGGTGCAGACAAAAACTAGGCATACTACAGCTAGGAGATCACTAGGAATCGAAGTCCTAAGAGCTGGAATCGCTATCAGATGAGGTAGATGAGGATTCAACGATATTCAGAGCCGTGGAGGTCTCCTTCATATACTTTTTAGCCCTATTAAAGTGCGTGAGATCTCATCGACCTTCTTCCTGTTATCATCCTTGATGCCCTTGATACTTCGTTTCAAATCAGCTATGGTTCCCTGCTCTTCGTCGCTCTCTTGATCCGTTTTCTTCCTGATTTCGAACTAGTGGCTTTTGGAGAGACTGGGGATTTGATCAGAGCAGCCTTTCGCTTCGCGTTGGAGACAGATACGGCACCTTTGGTTTTCGTCAAGATTGAGATGGAAGAATTGAGGAATGAAATAATGAAGTGAAAGACTTGGGGTTGAATGAATTGAATAAAGAAGAGATTGGATGGTTAGAAAGGCCGAAAACTTCTTGGATAAGAATGAAATGGATTTGAAGAGATGTGATCTCGATTAGACGTGAGGCAGATAGGGAAAAGATTTCAAAATTTGAATTTCAAGGATCATGGCTGGATAAGGAAACTGTCCATTAGATGAAATTAAATGAAGATAATAGGATGTCTCGCTGAGATTAAGGAAGGAAATAAGGACTACGGTCAGACTTCAAAAATAATAAGGAATTTTTGGCTGAAAATAAATTTTGACATAAATCTCGAAGAAAATATATTTAGAGAAAAATTATCTTCCCATTAGTGAAGGAAATAGGATAGATAAGGAAGGTAGAATCAAGAAAAATATCAATTAAATCAAGAGATAAAGTCGAAGAGATCCTAAAGGATAAGATCAAAGAATTTCTAATGGCTAACTTATCTAGTCACCTTTCCTATTTGAGCTCAATAATTCCTAATCGGTCGCGAATATCACAAAATCTACTCTCAATAAGGGGTTTCATGAAGATATCAGCCAACTGATCATTAGTTCCTATGAATAAAATGATGTTTCACCTCTATGTGCTTAGTTCGAGAGTGGTGTACGGGATTCTTAGTTATACTAATGGCACTACTACTATCACAGAAATAGGAATTTGCCGTACCTTAAACGGTTAACTAAAGGTCTGTTTCATCCAAAGGATTTGCTGAGAACAACTTCCTAAGGTCGTATATTCTGCTTCGGTTGTGGACAGGGCGACGGCATTTTGTTTCCTACTGTACCAAGTTACAAGTGAATTCCCTAGTAGTTGGCAAGTACCACTAGTGCTTTTTGTATCTTCTCTAGAACCGGCATAATCAGCGTCCGAGTATCCCATTAATGGGAATTCCTTGGAATTTGGATACCACAATCCAAAATTCATTGTCCTTTCAAATATCCACGTATTCGCTTGACTGCTATCAAGTGAGATTCCCTAGGACTCGATTGATATCTAGAACATAGACCAGTAGCAAACATCATATCGGGTCTGCTTAGAGCAAACTTCCAATCATACATCCATACTTAGTTTGGTCAAAGGGCGTACCTTGTTCATCACTGTCAATTTTGGCCGTCTGATGCATAGGGGGTGGTAAGTACCTTGGAATCAGCCATTCCGAATTTTTCAAGTAGTTCCTTCGTGTACTTCGTTTGAGATATGAATGTTCCCGTGTCGAATTGCTTGATTTGCAATCCAGAAAATACGTGAGTTTTCCCATTAGGCTCATCTCAAATTCATGTTGCATAGACTTAGAAAAATTCTCGCAAAGAGCGATGTCAGTGCTGCCAAATATGATATCATCGACATATCTGCACAAGTAGTATGTGATTCTCTTCGCATTTTATAAACAGAGTGTTGTCTATTGTTCCTGTTGTAAAGCCCATGTCTAGCAGAAACCTACCCAATCTTTCATACCATGCCCTAGGGGCCTGCTTTAAACCATATAAAGCTTTGTTTAATTTGAAGACGTGAGTCGAAAATTTTTCTTTTTCAAAACCGGGAGGTTGCTCGACATAAACTTCCTCATTTATAAAACCATTTAAAAATGCACTTTGCACGTCCATTTGAAAAAGCTTGAATCTTTTAAATGATGCATATGCAAGTAAAATGCGTATTGACAAGCGTAGCTACGGGTGCAACGGTTTCTTGAAAATCTATACCTTCTTCTTGGGACTAACCTTTGGCAACTAACCTGGCTTTGTTCCGTGTTACGTTACCGTTTTCGTCCAGCTTGTTGCGAAACACCGACTTCGTGCCTACTGTGGACTTGTCGTTAGGTCTTTCCACAAGAGTCCACACTTGGCTCTTTTCGAATTGTGCTATCTCTTCTTCCATGGCAATCACCCATGATTCGTCGTCAAGAGCTTCATTCACTGTCTTAGGTTCCATGGTTGATAACAGCACGTCATGTGATTCCTCAGCAATATCATTTCGTGCAGTTGCTCTTGTTTTGATCCCTGAAGTGATATTCCCTATAACTTGTTCAGTGGGATGGCTGGAGGCATGTTGAATTTTATGTGCTGTTGTTCGTCTGAAGCCTCAGGTTCCTCTGACATAGCATCTAGTTCCAGCGGAATTGCGTTCACTTCTTTGTCAGTAACCTGTATACCTGCAGGAGACACAACTATACCTTCCTCAGTAGCTCTGCGTTAGGAAATTCATCAAATGTAACATGCACAGATTCTTTAGCAGTCTTCTTCCTATTATTAAACACTCTAAACACTTTGGAATGAAGGCTGTATCCTGAGAATATCCATTCATCTACTTTGGAATCGAATTTTCCTCTCTCGTTCCTATCATTTAAAATGAAACATTTGCAGCCAAATACATGGAAATATCCTATGTTAGGGGTTTTATCGTTCCAAAGTTCATAGGGAGTTCTCTTAATAATGGGTCTAAGGAAAATCCTATTCAAGACATAACAAGATGTACTAACAACTTTAGCCCAAAAATGTTTTGGAGTATTATATTCGCTCAGTATAGTCCTAGTCATTTCTTGTAATACTCAAATTTTCCTCTCGACCACTCCGTTCTGTTGAGGCGTAATAGGGGCTGAAAAATTATGACTATAACCATTTTCATCACAAAAAGATGCAAAGGATTTACTATCAAGTTCTAGACCGTGATCACTCCTAATCTTACGGACCTTCATCTCTTTCTCATTTTCTAGCATCTTACAAAGTTATCTAAAGCCTCACTTTTGTGCGCAAGAAATAAGACCCGTGTACCTAGTATAGTCGTCTACGATAACAAAAGCATATCGTTTACCTCTCAGTGACATAACTTGTACCGGATCAAAAAGGTCAAGTTGCAGAAGTTCCAGTGGTCTGGACGTAGATATCACAATCTTAGGTTTAAAGGACGTCTTAGCCTGTTTCCCCATTTGGCACGCGCAAATTCTATCCTTGGTGGCTTTCATATCTGGAATGCCTCTCACCAATTCATTGCATGATATGTGAGACATCAGTTCCATGTTGGCATGTCCCAAACGTCTGTGCCATAACCATGTGATATCCTGCGAAACTGCTAGACACTTGACATTCTGGTTAGCAATATCATCAAGAGTGATGCAGTAAATGTTACCATGCCAAGATGCACTAAACACAATCTCGTCATCCTTTTTAACAAAGCACTTGTCTTTGCTGAAGGCTATGGTATGTCCATCATCACATAGTTGACTAATGCTAATTAAATTATGCTATAAGTTCCTAAAAAACCATACGTTATCTATAGTGATATTTAAATTGTTACCAATAGTACCAACTCCAACGATTTTGGCTTTTGCGTCTTTAGCATACGGAACGTATCCTCCATCAATGTCTTTAACGACAAAATTACCTATATCACCTGTCATGTGGCAGGAGCACCCGCTGTCGAGATACCACTTGTTTTTCTTCCTGGAATTCCTCCTTCGTACATGTAGAAATAAGTACTCTTTTGAGGTACCCAATTTCTGTTGGGTCCTAACATGTTAGCGGGCAAATAACTTCTGTTAACATATGAGCTATCGTTCTGCACAGAAGGTGATCTCCTGTTATAATCAGATACAACAGTGGCATTTACAGGTGACTTCTTACGTCTCCAGACATACTTAGCTTTACAATTTTCTTTAAATGACAGTTGTATGCATAAGGACCATTTCTACCACAACAGAAACATTTAAGCTTAGGCACAGAATGTTTAGCATGCTTTACTTCAACAAAATAACCTATACCTGACCTACCAATATTTCTAGGAGTACTTAACAGCATATCTAGGTTTTGCTTACCCTCAAAGAGTCTATCAACTTTCTGTTTTTCTCTATCTAAGGAGTTCCTGAGTTCTACGATATCTCTAGATAAGACACTATTTTTCTTTTCTAATTTCTCACAGTCACATGGAATTCCCTTTTTCTCAGCAGTAACTAACTCTCCTTTCAAACGTGAGATCTCTAGGTCAGCCTCATGTTTTTCTTTAGCTAAATCATCTCGCTGTTTTAACAGTTTCCTATTTAAGGAATTTAGCGACTTAATTTTCCTCTCTGCATTTTGAAGTAATTCACATAACTGTTCCTTACTTTCCTCTATATCAAAACCAGATGAGTCACTTTCACAGTCATTGTTATATAAGTTGTTTACGATATGAATTGTCTCAATGGAGGAAGAGCGAGATACCTGATCCTCGTCAGCCATGTAAGCGTGATCCTCGTCCTCACTTTGTTCTACTTCAGAGTCATTTGATTCCGTCACTATAGCCTTCTGCTTCCTTGGTTTCTCATTGTTGGTTGCAGGGCATTCATGTGCATAATGGCCTGGATTTTTGAATCGAACCATTGTGGAGATTCCTTTGTTTTTGTTTTGGAATTGGTTGAAGTTCCCTTTGAATTGGAATCTTTTGGTAAGCATGGCTAAGTCGTTCATCAAGCCTTCTTCATCGTCAGAATCAGATTCTTCTTGGTTGGATTTGAATGCAATGGACTTCTGATTTTTATTCTGCGACTTCTCATGACGATTGAATCATCTCGTAAGATATAAGAGATCCAATCAGTTCGGAGATGCTAAGTGCTTCCAGATCATTTGCTTCGTAGATGGCAGTAACCTTGGCATTCCATTCTCGTGGCAGTGATCTCAGTATCTTTCTGACTTGTTCACTGTCGGGAACCTTCTTTCCGAGCGAGAACATTATGGTTGATGATTCCCATGAATCTGCCGTACATCTGGCTTATATTCTCGTTAGATTCCATCGAGAACAGTTCGTACTGATGAGTGAGCAGAGCCAGTCTCTCTTACACAACTCGTTGAGTTCCTTCATGAGTAACTTGGAGCATATCCCACATAGCCTTTGCCGATGAGCAGAACTAACCCGAATGTATTCTTCCAGTGTGAGTGTGCATGCGAGCATGTTTTTCGCCTTTGCGTTTCACGTGATTCCCTTTTTGTCATCAGCATTGTAATATTTAGCATCTTTTGGGGTTCCATCGGTTTTGTTAGCCGTATATGGTCCATTGATGATTGTCTTCCATAGATCGTAGTCGACAGCGATCAGAAACTCGATCATACGATTCTTCCACACTGTGTAGTTCGTTCTATCAAGAGGCGGCCTAGAGTGGGATTGATCCTCTGCAAAAACATCACTCAAAAAAGCCATTATATCTTAACTCAGGCATGTCAGGCCTTTCGTTGAGTAACCCGATCTGATACCAAATGAAGTGTAAAATATGCCTAAGAGGGGGTGAATTAGGCTATAAAATTTTTTTGGCTTGTTCTTCTTTGAAAGATACATTTCTTTAAGAAGATATTTGCAGAGTGTGTTCTTTCCTGGAAAGCACTAAGAGTATCAACGTTATCTCCCTAACCGTGTTTCCCGAAATATCACATTATCTTCAGAAAGCGTTTCAGCGATATTACCTAGTTATTTGCAGGCGTTCCGGGTTTGTCTCACTGAAAAGTAAATAGCAGAAAGTAAAGTGAGACGGGATTTTTATACAGGTTATATCCCTAATTGGGGTTTAATCCTGTCCTTGGGGTGTGATCTCCCAAAGAGTTCCAATGAATAACTGAGTATTATCGGTTATGGTTACAAAATGATCGACCCTTACACAACCGAAGCACTTTGGAAACTAGACCTCCACCTAGGCTGCCGCACGCCAAGTTTCGTTCCATGTCATTTTCCCAGGAAACCTATTCCCGGACTGGACACAGCTTGCTACCGAAGGGCCATCGAATCCATCAAATTCGTCCCTCCACGTGCGGAAGACTCCAACCGTGCTCCTTTGCGCACTCAACATGTCCGAGGACTAGGGTTTTAGGATAGGGTGTTGCTAAAGATCGCTCAAGGTACATATTCTCAAATTTAAGCTCAACACAAGCTACGAATTTTTCGCAAGTTAACGCTCAAAACAGTCTTAAGGAATTCGATGGCTTGTGTGTTCGTTTCGTACCTTTCAAAGTGAAGTGTTTATCTTCTATATAGACCTCATAATCACTTCTACACTTCACAAGGAAAGTGTTAGGAATAAGCCCTTGAATGCTATACGCGGATTAAATTGTATAGGGCATTAGCTTATTTATCATTCGACCATTTATGTAATAAGATATTTTTTTGTGTGTTTATAGAAAGGCATTGTTCGTTTATTGGATGTAAGAGTACTTTACAAAGCATAAGCAATAAATGAACAAATCCAAATGTGTCAAGTTGAGTCACTGTCCTCGATGGGGACGAGAGAGGAAGGCACCAGTGGACTCTTAACCTTGAGCATTAAAAGTCCGTAAGACTTAGGCTTCAGTTGGGTGCTGGATAACCGATTACGGCTTATTTGTCGATGACCTATCGAGTGCTGATATCCCGCTTGGAAGCGGAGGTCATGACTTGTGATGCGAGTCGAATCAAGGGATTGAATCATTTCATGGACGACTCACGGGTCGTACGGTCGAACATGGTTTATTACTCAATGAGTGTCAATGACCGACGATAACACTATAGCAGTCTACGTGAACCTTAGACCGAAAGGGGCTTTGATGGAGTTGACTTCGAAGTTTCAACTGTAACTGGTTCCCCTCGACCCGATTTGCTGTTGCATGGGTCAGCGGGCCAGATGCGGTCTTGATGACGATTTGTGATTGCCGAGCTTAGACCGCCGAGTACAGATTCACATCTTGCAAGTAATCGAGATAAGTGTCCTATGAGGACGGCGACGGGAAATTACGAAATCCTTGGCCAAGGTATTGAACTAACTCATGTTAGACATGGAGGGTAGTTTTGGTAATTTGCCTCATCCCCTTTTTATCATAAAATCGAGTATAGTGAGTTTGACATAGACCATGGCTCTCACTCGATTGGGACACAGTTGAAGGGTTTATACGTAGTACTATAATCTATAGTAAGGATCTCGAATATAGACTGGGTTGAAATTCGCACTCGAATCGGGTTACGGTCCGGTACTGCGGGATTGGCTAGGTAACTGCCGGACTCTTGGATTCCTCCCTTGCTGATTGAGTCGAACCTAGTGAATCAAGCTTAAAAAGGATCATCAACGTGTACTGATAAGGAGAGAAAGTGTTTTGGGCCTTAACGGGCCTTGGGCCGTTGGGCCGCGCCTTAGTGGGCCTCGGGCCGTTTAATTGACCGAAGTCGGACTTCGTATGAAACTAACTTTGAGACTTGGGCTTGGCAAGTGCTTAAAAGGCTTGGGGGTAAAATTGGAATTTGACCCTAAGCTGATTTTCGAATTATGCCTTGGGAATTAATTCCAAAAATTAAATATAAATATGGAAATAATGTATTTGGAATATTATTTATTTTAAGGTGAAAATTTCGAAATTAATCTTGGATTAAGTTTCGAATTTTATACCATATTTACATATACTTAGTTTGACTTAGTATTTAAGTTAGTTGTCTAATTATGGTAAGTATCCTTAGATGAATTTTGAATTGAATAAGGGAGAGAAAGATATGGCAAAATCTCTCCACTTAAGGAGCAAAATCAAAACCATATCTTTGAGATATCCTAGGGATTTCCAAATATATCATAGTATAAATAGGGCAGCCCTATTTTATAATTGAAGGTGAAATTTTCGTCCATAACAAGGCATAAAACACACACTGAACGCACACACTCTTCTCTCACGCGACAGCTCTGTTCTCTCTAGCCATCTTTAGAGAACTGATTTCGTGGTACACTGCGAGGTCGGCGTGACGATCTAGTGCTATCCACCACCATCGATGAAGTCTTGAATAAAAGGACGAGGAGCTGCCACTCGCTTCAACTGTTAATTCTCTACGGGTTCGACCCGCCCTATTACATGTCTATGTGTTACTATTCTGATACGAGCAACGAGGGCCATATGGGAATCCGAAAAATTTTTGTTCCGTACCGTACCCGAGGACGTGGCGTCTTCAGGAGACACCGGGTATCCCAACAGTGGTATCAGAGCGGGCGCTCGTGATCAGAATCATAACGTGTTTAAATTGAAACGAGGCGTGTGGGAGACGATCGTAAAGCCGACACGGTTCGACCGTCGTTGGGCTGCCGATGCGTCGTTTGCCAACCCACGGCCACCGACTCGTGCGGTACAGACCGACGATGAACCACGAACCGGACAGGGACCCGCGCGACGGCGGGACCAGGGCACCCGCGCGTTGCGCACGGGTTGCGTGCGTCGTAACGGCGGTACGGCCGCGGGATCGAGCTACTTTGAGCAGGCCCGATCAGCCTTGAACCTTGGGTCTGACGCTAGCCATGGTGGCTTAGGCGCCATCCCCGGGCAGCTGAACACGCACGTTGCACCACGTGGCGTCGCCGGCGGTGGCGGCACTGGCTCCAGCCGGGACTCCACGCCGGTGGCCTTCTCCGCCATGGCTTTTCGTCGTGTTTAGACGGCTCAGCGATTTGAGTCGCGGCAGCTATGTTAGGGCTTCATGCTCAAAGCCTTAACGGGCCTTTTAATGGGCTTGGCCCGTTTAAGGCCCAATTTTTATTTTTTAAAAAATCATTGTCAACGTGCTCGTTATGAATGTGACTTAAGGCACACTTGCGGGTTTAGGAATTTAGTTTCCGAGTCATTTGTTAAGGGTCACGTCCCCCCGAGTTGTATTTGTTTTATACGGGTTGTTCGGGACTTATGATTCTCCCCGTGTTGTAATTTACCGTTTTATTATATTAGACTTAAATACGAAGACGAGGTCCCATCTGCTGGAAGGCAACCCCCCGGCGGTGACAAGGTGGTGGACGTTCGGTGACTTTGAGGCCGTTCGAGTTACGAACGACGTTTGACGACTTCAAAACCCGTGCGACGACCCGAGGTCTTTTGAAGACGCATGTTAGGCTAGAAATAACTCGCTTGTGTTGTCTTGTAGTTTATTTTCCTAGGGTCAATTTACTACATACGTGCGTGTTTGTTTTTGAAATGATATGCATGTTTTATGTGCTCTTATGTGAGATGGTTTATTCTCCCGTTTGATAAATACTAAGTGGCTAAAGGAATTGGATCCCTGTCTTCTATCATGCTTGAGATGTCTAGCATTGGGGAGTTTTGCGGTTTGTTTCGAGTAAGTTGGCATCGTATATCCCGCCCCAGTGTTAGCATCTCGGGTGCGTCTTGGACGCTGCTTGTCATACCAGTCCCCCCCCCCCACGAAGCATATGGCAGCAAGGGGCGGTACATTCTGTGCGATTTGAGCATAAGTTGATAGGTCACAGTTAGGCAGTTAAACCCAATAAGCAGGGTTAGCCGTGAGGGTCAATGACTGAGACTAAGATAGTTGAAACTCTTATTGGATAAGTTCACGTTCGACGTGACTTCAATAAGATTAGATGACCCAAATATTGCGTTAAAGGCTGAGGCGAGTCTAGTCGAGTCGGGGACATCAACTCCACTATGAAACTTTCAACGAGGTTTCCGAAACTCTTCTCGAGAGGATAGTTTTTCGAGAAAAATAGTGGGAGTCAAGCAAAACGAAAAGTCCTTGTTTGCGCTTGATGAATGAGACAATAAACCTAATTAGATCTTTATTTTCTGCAGCTTTAAGTTTCTTTCTATTTACTGCGATGACGAACATAATTACTATGCTGCTTGAGAGAAACTGTTTGGTGGGACCAAACTACGTGGACTGGCTCCGTAACTTGAGGATAGTCCTAGGTATGGAGTTGCTGACTTATGTCCTCGATTCCCCGTACCGCAAGTCCCGGGGACTGATGCGAGTGACGAAGACCGGGCTGCATATGCCAAATGGCAGATAGACGAGCCAAAGGTCAAGAGCTATGTACTTCTTTCCATGAGCAATGAGTTGCAGCGCACTCACTCGAAAATGGAAGTGGGCGCCATTTTGCTTCACTTGAATGAGCTTTTTGGCGAACATTCCAGGAGTGCTCGCTATTCCCTGACGGAACAACTATTTCATTGCAAAATGGCTGAGGGTAGTGACGTCGGAGCGCATGTGCTCAAGATGATGAATTGGATCAAAAGACTCGAGGCACTGGACTTTATCATGGATAACGAACTCCAGAACGATCTCATACTTCAGTCGCTCCCACCTTTCTTCAATTCGTTCATCGTGAACTTTAATCTGAACAAGGCCGAGAGGACATTGACTAGGTTAATGAACCATTTGTCGGCAGCGCACTCAGATGAAGAAGGTGAAAGAAAAGGAAGTTGTTCTTGTCGCGAATGCTAAGACTCGAGGGTCGAGTACAAAGAAAGAGTCGGACAAGCTGTTAGGAATATTTTGTAGCATCCTTTAATTATGTAATCTTGGGTTAATGTGTTGGGTTGTAATAGTTTGGGGTCTTATGATATTTAGTCATAGTTTTGTATTGGGCTTTAATATACCAATCAAGTGTGGTATATAAAGCCCAAATAACCCTAATTAGGGTTTTTATCAAAAGTATTGAAAGTAAGCCACCTTGTACGTTAGATTAAGAAAACACGCACTAACACACACACTCAAGGTGTTCTTCACGTTTTACACATTCAAACCAATCTTTTGATCCTTGTTTGGTAAAATAAGGGCCAACAAGTGGTATCAGAGCCTAACGCGGATCAATATCTGCCATTTGAATCCAGTTTTGCTCGTTTTCGACGTGATTTGACGAAGATTTTAGCTTGAAAACTCATTCTCTGCTTTTTCACTGCTTTTTGGATGTTTTCAAATCGTTCTCAGTGATTCTTTTCTCCTAGGACATTTGAAAACTGATTTTGAGAACACTTAGGTTCCTTCACGTCGATTCCAGTCAAGTTTGAGTCGGATTTAAGCAAAAACGAGTCTGAAAAATCTGTTTTTCACTGAACTGGGCATCACTTTCGAGCAACCAATTGAACAGTAACATTGAATTTGAAGGTTTCGACCGAAACTCACTGAAAGAAGATTCAATCAATTTTAATTTCCGGGAATTTCTTCGCTTATTTCACAGTTTCGCTCGAAAGATTTCTCGGCGAAAGTCCAATTGTTTCGATCGAAAGTCGATTAATTTAAGTTTCGACGAATTTTCCACCAATTTTCACAAGTTTCGATCGATACAATTCTCGGCGAAAGTCCAATATTTTTCGCCCGAAACGCTACAGTACACAATTTCATAGTTTCGATCGATACACATTTCGAACGCTACAGTGCACAATTTCACAGTTTCGATCGATACACATCTCGGCGAAAGTCCAATATATTTCGCCCGAAACGCTATAGTATACAATTTCATAGTTTCGATCGATACACATTTCGAACGCTACAGTACACAATTTCACAGTTTCGATCGATACACATCTCGGCGAAAGTCCAATGTACTAACTGTTTCGCTCGAAACCTTGTTCTCCACTTAGCCAATTTCAATCTCAGACGATCGAAACTATTTTTTTTTCAAATCAAAATCAAATTCCGTCTTTCGATCGAAACTAACAATTTCAAAACTCTTTCGCCCAATTCACACCTTCGCTGAATCTTCCAATCTTAACTTAGTTTCGATTGCCCGACTCTCAACACTTAGTATCAATCGTTTAGCTTATTTTCATATCATACTAGAGTCGATCAAGCACTCAAATTGAATTGAACAAAATTATCAATTTCACTTTACACCAATTGTTCCATCCTCGAGCAGTACACTAAATTCATCAAACTCTTTTATTTCGAAAGAATTCACCAAGACCTAATTAGACTAAACACTAGAAATTACTCAAACTTGACTACATTTCTTTCAAAACTAAAGTGTTTAATTTCGCAGATGTATCTCGCGTTAACGATCATTACCAAACATACCATGGACTATTGGATCTGACAACCGTGCACCACTACTGAGATGGGGGGAGTACGGCATATGGAAGCAACGATTCATAAACTTCATAGAAATCAAGGATGGAGACCTCGCAAATGACATGCTTTCTTCCATTTTTGAAGGACCTGCCCAATTTTGGACCATTATCCCCGCTCAACCCGATGCAGTTCCCGCAATTCCAGAAAGAAGAACTCCTAAGGATCCTAGTCGATAGAACGATGCTGAGAAAGCACGAGCCAGAGCAGACAAGCTTGCTCGACACTATGTACTTCAGGCTCTACCAAATGATGTCTACAAGCAAGTCGATGCAATGGTCACTGCAAAGGAAATTTGGGACGAAGTCTGCAAGATGATGGTCGGAACAGAAGTTAGTACTTTGTCCAAGAAATCTAGTATCCTTACTGCCTATGACTCCTTCAAGGCTAAGGAGGGGGAAGAACTTCGAGATGCTTACCTTCGCTTCCTAACCATCATCAACGAGATGAGAAAGATTAACATCCAGCGTTCCAATCTCGAACATAACATCAAGTTCCTCTCCACACTTCCACCGGAGTGGGGACGAATTGCAGTTCTAGTTAAGCAACAGAACAAAGATCTGGACGCGATGGACATTCATTCCCTACACGATAATCTCTCACAATACTCGCAATATGCTAAAGAGATTAAGAACGAAGGAAAGCCAAACATTGAAATGGAACCAATTGCACTCGTAACTTCTAAGTCAAGCAACAGGAGCTCGAAGACTTCTAAAGGAAAGCAGGTCGTACCATCTGACACCTCTGACAACACCGAATCTGACCAAGGATCAGAGGACGAACTCGAATCCATCATAAAGAAGCTGGCAATGATCTCAGATACCGTCAATAAGATGAGCGCCAAGAAATCATCCTCTTCCTACAACAAACAACGAACCTCGGGCGGGAAACAGAAGTACATTGCCCCTGAAGAGACTGAAACTAAGAAATCTGAAATAGTGAAGAAGTGCTTCAACTGTGGCAAGCCGGGTCACTTTGCTTCGGAATGCTTCAGACCCAAGAAGAAAAACACTGAATACTACAAGAAGAAATTTCAGCTCTCACAGCGCAAGGAAGCGGGAATAGTCTTGGTAGCTGAGGAAGAGGAATGGCTGGAGGACACATCTGACGAGGAGGAAGAAGAAATGGCCTTCATGGTGAAAAGCATACAGGATGACTCCGACGAGGATGAGCCAGCCATCGGATCAGACAGGACAGATGTTTCATCATCCGACCTGGAGGTATACACTCTATCCCTACATGATTTCGTTAAATTAGAACGTAGGATAGCCGAACTCTCCATGCATCGTAAAATCACTCAGAACTCCAAAGCAATTTCGACAAAAATTATGCCCTGTTGAACAAACAACAGGAAGAAATAGCAATTCTTAATGAATCCTTGATCTTGTCTGAAACTAAAGTGAAGACTTTAGAAGATCATATAGAAGACAAGGAAATAGAGATTAGCAATATGAGCAGAAGATTGAAAGACAGCGAGGAAGAATGTGTAAATGTAGCGTCTCAATACGAACTAATCACCAACGAACATGTACGACTATACAAGAAAATCAAGGAATTAGAGGACATCAACACCAAAAGAGGTCAAAGTGAACGAACCATGTTCCTTAGCCAACCTAAGGATGTTGAATTTTTTAATCCCCGCGAAGGATTGGGATTTGAGCCCACCACTAACCCTAAAGCAGATAAAGTAAACTCTCTGTACAACATCAAACGTTTTGGGTTAAGCATCGAACGACTAATGCCCTTCGTCGGATCAAGTGAGGTGACTGAATCTGATGAACAAAGGCGGAAGAACAAAGAATGGGCTCAAATCATGTGTGACTACGACGAACTCAATAATAGCTACAAAACAAGAGAGATACCACTCTCTGATGATTACATGTCACCATTTGGACCCGAAGGCAATGACGAACAGACTAAACCTATTTATTCATTCATATATATTCCAGAAATTATACGCAAAATAGGTTCTTTGAGAGCCTCTCTAGAGTCGGAAAGGAAAGCTCACGAAGAAGAGAGAACTATTTTGTTGAGCAAAATTTATACTCTTGAAAACTTTCCTGATGCTTACAAACATTCCACCTCCCGTCCTATTCCAGAATCATTTACATGTAAATGCAAGCAAACTACAAAGAAAATACCTTTATCTCACACTAACTTGGTATCGCATGTGCTCACAGACAAAGGCGTGAGATCTAAGGAAGCGAAGAAGGTTCAACCTGGCTCAGCTAAGAAGACAACAGTCCCTAAAGAAGAGACCAGTCTCCAACTTTTCTCCTCATGTTTTAAAATCTTTCGCATTTCCAAAAGTGACTTCTTGTAATGTCGCAGAACGTGTTTCGTTATTCCATTCCCTAAAATCAAAGTTCTGTCATGTCAACAATGATGTACTTTCCCATTCTCATGACAGTCACTTCAGCAATAGCGTTTCCAAATCGCATAGCGCTCGTTCTAAGGACACATCTCCCACGACGTCCAATCATACTACTAAATCTAAAAGGAAACACAACATCTACAAGACCAAGCTAAGCAAGAAATCAAGTCCAAAACAGATTTGGATACCGAAATCTCAACTGCATCCTATAGGAAATCATCACGCTTGGACTCTCAAACCGGCTACAAAACAACCTAGCAAAGAATTAAATCTAGCAACGAACAAGAAATCTACTACACCTGCTATCAAAAGAGGACCCATCTATAAATGGGTGCCAAAACATACTTGATCTTCTTTTTGCAGGTCCGTCATGTGTGGTACTTAGATTCAGGTTGCTCCTCACACATGACTGGAAACAAAGAGCTGTTGAGCAACTTCTCTGAAGGATTCCTCGGGAAGGTCTACTTCGGTAACGGTCAATCTGCATCCATGCTAGGAACCGATGATCTTATCCATGACAGGCTAACCATCAAAGGAGTATCCTACGTCGAAGGACTGAGCTACAATTTATTCAGCATAGGTCGTTTCTGCGACAAAGGCTACAAAGTAAACTTCGAGACCAACAAATGTAGTGTCACAGATATCAATGGAAGAGAGCTACTCACTGGTCACAGAAAGACGAATCTTTACTCCATTGACCTCAAGACTGTTCGACCGACATGCCTTATTTCTCGAGCCTCTACATCAGAACGATCTCTGGCATCAGCGACTTTCCCATCTCAACTTCAAAGACCTAAACAAACTGAGATCAGAAAACTTGGTAAAAGGGCTTCCCTCGTTCGGATATCACAAAGAGCATCTTTGCTCGGCGTGTGAAATGGGAAAGATAAGGAAAGCCTCCCACCGGACCAAACACATAGCCTCAACTTCCAAACCTCTCGAACTCATTCATATGGATCTGTGTGGACCCATGCGCACTCAGACCATTAATGGGCGGAAATATGTGTTAGTCATAGTGGATGATTTCTCACGCTACACATGGACTAAATTTCTGAGAACCAAGGATGAAACTCCAGGTCTAATCATTGAGTTCATCAAAACCGCTCAAAACCTCTACCAACTGAGTGTACAAATCATCAGAACTGATAATGGGACAGAATTCAAGAACAGAAAACTCAGTGACTTCTATGCATCACTTGGAATCACCCAACAGTTCGCAGCAGCCAAAACACCTCAACAAAATGGGGTAGTGGAACGCAAAAACAGAACCTTAGTTGAAGCAACTCGTACACTGCTCATTCACTCTGGATTACCTCACTTCTTGTGGGCTGAAGCAATGAACACAGCTTGTTTCACTCAAAATCGTGGCTCACTTCACAAGAGGTTCAATAGGACACCCTATGAGTTGATAAATCGTAGAGTGCCAGATGTCTCATTCCTGAAAGTTTTTGGGTGCAAGTTCTATGTGGCAAATGATTGTGAAGACAGAGGCAAACTTGACCCAAAAGCATTCGAAGGCACTGGTGGGATACTCAACAACATCAAAAGCCTATCGCATATATCTCAAAGAGAAAAGATCTGTTATGGAAAGCATAAACGTAACGTTTGATGAAGTAGACCGTGTCGTTTCTGCACAAATCAGTCCAGAACCAGGACTTCTACGAGAATTAACAAAGGATCAACCTAGCACTTCCTCTATGGGAGAATCTTCAAAAACAAAGGCGTTAAGTGACATGGAACTTGATCTCTTATTTGAAGATCTCTTCCCCAAGCCGACACCACACACTGCTCCAACAACATCTGCGGTACCAGAAAATATTGATTATGCGGAGCCTAATAATGATAATACCCCTCCTACGATGGAAAATCTTCACCTTGATGACGATAGTGAACCCCCAACAGATACAGAAATCATATCCAGCTTAGGCGCTGAAACTCCTCAGCCTTATGATACAACAATAGAAATTTCTTCAGGAGAGTCAGTAATGCCACAACCTGGAGAAGAATAGAACATCAGGCTGATCAAGGTGGAGAAACGACATACGATACAAACACAGCTGGATCTTCACAGCCTAGTACCAGAAAGTGGACTCGAGCCCACCCAAACTCACAAATAATTGGAGATCCCTCCGCTGGAGTAACCACTCGAGCATCAACGATAAACGAAAGCCTCTACTCTTGCTTTCTCAGTCAAAAGGAACCCAGTAAAGTAGCTGAAGCACTCGCCGATCCAGACTGGATAATAGCAATGCAGGAGGAAATCAATCAGTTTGAGAGGTTGAAAGTTTGGAATCTTGTACCTAGACCAGCTGGGAAAACCATTATAGGTACTAAATGGGTGTTTAAGAACAAAAGAGACGAGCAAGGAGTCGTTATCCGGAATAAAGCAAGGCTGGTGGCAAAAGGTTACAATCAACAAGAAGGAATCGACTATGACGAGACATATGCTCCAGTCGCAAGAATAGAAGCCATCAGGATATTCTTAGCTTTCGCTGCACACAAGAATTTCACAGTCTACCAGATGGATGTCAAAACTGCATTCCTCAACGGAATACTAAAAGAAGAAGTTTTTGTATCCCAGCCTGAAGGTTTTGTAAACGAACAACGCCCAGACCACGTCTACAGACTCGATAAAGCTCTCTATGGACTTAAACAAGCTCCCAGAGCCTGGTACGAGGTCCTCTCGGATTTTCTCATCTCATCTGGTTTCACAAAAGGAAAGATAGATACGACTCTTTTTATCAAGAAGGACGGATCCGACATTATGCTAGTGCAGATCTACGTTGACGACATCATATTCGGGTCTACAGACTCACGAATGTGCAGGAACTTTGGGGATCTAATGAAGCAGAAATTCGAAATGAGCATGATGGGTGAACTAAATTTCTTCTTAGGACTTCAGGTTAAACAGCTTCACGATGGAATCTTCATAAGTCAATCCAAGTACATTCACGACATACTCAAGAAGTACAACTTGGACAACTCAAATACTGCCATGACTCCAATGTCTACCTAATGCAAACTTGATGCAGATTCCTCAGGAAAATCTGTTAATCAGACAACTTATCGAGGCATGATAGGATCCTTGCTCTATCTTACATCAAGTAGACCTGATATCATGTTCGCCACATGTCTCTGTGCACGCTTTCAAGCTGATCCAAAGGAATCTCACATGCTCGCGGTCAAGCAAATTTATCAAATATCTCAAGGGAACTCCGAATCTCGGTCTATGTTACCCGATGGAATCAAGCTTTGAACTCGTAGGATACACAGATGCTGATTACGCAGGATGCAAGCTGGACAGAAAGAGCACTTCTGGAGCCGCTCAATTTCTTGGGGGTAAACTCGTAAGCTGGTCATCTCGAAAGCAAAATTGTGTCTCAACATCGACAGCAGAGGCAGAATATGTCGCTGCTGCGAGTTGCTGCTCACAAATCTTGTGGATGAGAACCCAGCTGCGAGATTTTGGCATAACGTTAAATCATATCCTAATTTTTAGTGATTCTAAAAGTGCTATAGCTATAACAAGTAATCCAGTACATCATTCACGCACAAAACATATAGACATTAGATATCACTTTATTAAGGAACATGTGAAACAAGGTACAATCGAAATGCATTTTGTCCACACCGATCTTCAACTTGCTGACTTATTTACTAAGGCATTGGATGAAAAGCGATTCCAATTCTTGGTATCTAGGTTAGGCATGTTGAACCATAAGACATGATCGATTGTCCCTACATGAACCTGATATTGTGTAAATAGATCACTTAAATTTTTTTCTATATGTTATGAATGGTAAAAATCCTACTATTATATCTAGGGGAGACTAATAAAAATTTTATGCATGAATCTAGGGGGAGTCTTTCATTTTTATGCACTAATTTAGGGGGAGTCATTATTAAATGGTTCGCACAAATACTTCACACAAGGAGTTTATGATTCATCATCAAATTTAAATTATATAGTATGATGAAACTCCTTAAGCTTCTATCAAAAATTAAAATTATTCAAATATTTCAAATATCACAATTATTTCTCGGCGAAACTGCATATCGATCGAAACCCTTTCAAATTGATTTGCCAATTGTACTACACAAGTTTCGATCGAAACAGAGCTTTAACTCTTAATTTATTGGTTTCTTGGCAAAACTGACTTTCGCTCGAAACGCGTTTCGATTGAAATTGCAATTTGATTTAATACCTTTATAATTTTATCGGCGAAACTGACTTTCGCTCGAAACACACTACGATTGAAATTGATTTTTAAATCCTTTGACATTTATCTCGGCGAAACTGACTTTCGCTCGAAACACACTACGATTGAAATTGATTTTTAAATCCTTTGACATTTCTCTCGGCGAAACTGACTTTCGCTCGAAACTCACTTCAATCGATCGAAATCAAAATTGACTTTCCACAATTATTCTCGGCGAAACTGAGACTACTTATTTAAATAGAGTTTCGCCCGAAACACTTCTTCTTCATCGATTTTCAAATTCACTCAAACCCTCTCTGAAATCGCACACGAACTCATCACTGTCTCACTCTGTTTCTTCGTTTATTGCAACTCCAAATCACTCATTGGTAAGGAAAAACGCTTAATCCACAGCCTTAAACTGATTTTTTTCTCATTCGTGCAGGTTACGCAGATTAGGGTTGAGTGTGTTCGAGCGAATCATTGTTTAAATGTGTTTTCACCTCGCCTAGATTCGCTCGAAACTACTCTCTTGCTTCAATTTCACATTCCAATCGATCGATTGTTACTGAAAATTTTTCTTATTTTGCGTTTTCAAATCGACGTTTTTCTAGGGTTTTACAACCTTCGATCGAAACAGGGCATTTCAATTTATCACAGTTTCGATCGAAACAGAGCATTTCAATTTTTCACAGTTTCGATCGAAACTCACGACATAATTAATTTCAATCGATCGACACCAATGTTCCACAGTTTCGATCGAAACTCAAGGCTCAATTGAATCGATTAATTCGTGACGAAATCTGTCCCACATTGCACTTTCGATCGAAACTGAATTGATTTACTCTTTCGCCGCACTTATTCAAATTATACATGACTTTCGATCGAAACTGGTTATAATTTCACTTTCACCGAATTTACCTTAATTGAACATCACTTTCGATCGAAACCACAGTCCAAATTAAACTTATCGCACGATACACATTATTGACCGAAACTCCAAATCAATTGAAATTGGCACTTTCGCCGCTAACTTAATCCAATTTCAATTGTTGCCAAATTTTTGCCAAATTTTTCTAAGTCCTAACATGCTTAACAACGAATTGCACAATTTTTGTATACTTTCTAAGTCAAAATGGTCGATTTCCACTAATCCACTGCTTTTATCTTGCAGATCGACCACAATGGTGAGACAAATTGACGAGATTTTCGCCTCCAAGGACTGGGCACAGAGGACACCCAACAACCTTCAACTTGACTTTGATAATACCTCGTGCCCAGATCCTATCATTATTAAGATCCTTGCAAACCACCCTCTACGAACCTCCCTAAACATCACCGAGGTAGTCCCTGAAGTATATGTGCAACAATTCTGGTCCACTCTTCAAAAACCAACCAATAACCCCAAAATTACCACTCTTTCCGCCAAAATCGACAACACTATAGTTGTCTTTACTCCTTCCGTTCTCCGCTCCACACTAAACCTATCTCATTCACTCATATATGATCCCCATCCCTCCAACGAGGACATAATCAGGGACTTCCTATTCATGGGCCACAAACCTAACGCCCAAAACACCATACATTTACCTGAATTCACTGCCAAAGACATCCCTGCACCATGGCGGACTCTGTTTCTCATTGTCAACAAGTGCCTCTCGCCGAAGCACTCCGGGTCCGACAAGTGCAACCGGAACATCATGCTTATCTTCCACGGGATCGTCTTCAACAAAAATTATGATGTCGCCCAACTCATCTGGTCCGACATCCTCGATCAACTGCGAAGGCGAGGCCTTGGAGCAACGAAGCCCGTGCTCCCTTACTTAAGGTGGCTGCCCGTCATCGTCCAACATTTCGTGGATCTTCATCCCGAAATCGAACGCCGCCCGAGAGACGAGGGTTATCAGTCTCCGAAGCTCGTAAAAATCCAATCGACGAAGAGCAAAATCGATCAGGAGGCCATGATCATCCCAGACTACTTAATTGGCCTCCTCGATCCAAATGAGCCGGAGCTACGCAAGTATATACGAGCCAACAACCTTGACGACGTCCCCGTGGCTCAACAAAACCCAGTTGAACCTAACCCAGGGACAAGCCAACCCCCACAGCCAAATGTAGGTCTAGGAAGCTCCTCATCCCCACAGCCTAAACGAAAGCGCAAAACCAAAGGGGATGACCGAGGAGGACAACAGGAACGGCGTACAAAGCAAAAACACGACCGTCCTCCGAAAACAACTACTCCACTAATAAGCCGGACCGAGCCCATAGGTACAGGGGATGACCTTGTCTTCCCCCGAGTAGAAGTCGCGACATCGGGTCCAATCGTGCAAACTACCCTCCCCAGCCACTCAATCATCTCCCAACAGATGATTATTTCACATATTCACGAGGTGCCACGTCATTCGTCACCACCTCGCTCGGAGATGGTTGATGTAACAAGCAGTACTCCGCCTCAGACTGCACCTTCCTTGATCACTACGAGTCTAGTGCCCTCACCCTCCATAATTTCTTCACTTTCTAGGACACTACCAATAGACTCTGCACCTCTAGATCTTAGTGATCTAGACCGAACGCTCTGTGATGTCTCCATACTAGAGTCTAGTACGGCACACAGCGGAAGTCCCAACGTAGTCAACATCACTGCAGCTACGACCTTGGGCCATCAATCTGAGTTCGTCTCAGCTTTGATGTCAACGATGAGCCTTCGTGGCCTCGGTTTAAGTCCTGTGCAAACGGGCGGCACATCAGTACCCTCTACTGATGTTGTGACGACGGAACGTCTCAGTGACTCCGTCCGATTACTCCCCGTTCGTGACGGAGGACAGGCTAACTGAGCGCCTCACAGAGTTTGCAAAAGGACTCGAGGACACAATCATGGCCCAAGTCTACAACGCAATTGGGACATCCACTCGAGACAAAGGCAAAGCCCCCGTCACCGAAGTCATAATCCCACAACCTGACCCAACTCCTGGCGCTGAGGAAGGACCGTGGAACGTACCCATTCCAGAACTGATCGACGTTCTACTGGCCCGACTCCGTTCCGCACCGACGCTCAGTGCATATGAAGCGGAGGTCCTCAGACGTCTGGAGCTTCCTTTCAACCCGCCTAACTCCAGCGAGGCCCAGTCATCCAGACAATCACGTGACGATCCTGACGGTGGGGATCGTCCCGAGGGGGAGAAGACACAAGGGACAGGGCCTCCGTCGCAGCCACAACCGCAACCTAGAACCACCCGAACATCCACCAGAACAAAACCACCTACACCCACCCAAACCAGAAAATCTACCCGAACTACGACCAATACAACCCAAACGATCACCTCATCAACCGTGAGTCCATCACTGCCTAGCCTTACAAACCCAAGAACTCCCTCTGATCCTCCATCCTCACCTACTCTATCTCTCGAAACACTTTACAACCCACACTCAGCGGTAGAGAAGTACATCTTCAACGACGATTGGTTAACAAAGCCGATGCATCCAGCCTTGGCCAAGGGCTTACTGGACAACGCCAGATACTTCTTGATGAAGGCAAATGTGACCTAGCACTTATCGACGATGATGAGCTCCAAGAAGGTGAAGATTACGAAGCAGACATTCCAGAACTTCCAGAGCTTCTCAAGCACGTTGTCGTCGATAAGGAGTGCCCCCCCTCGAAATCGAAGATAAGGAAAGAACAGACGCCGCCGTGGGAAAATGTCAAAGTGATAGCTCCATATCAAGAAGAGATACGGAGAAGGATTTGGAGGAAGGAGGATAGGATCAAGGAGCTAGACGAGCTGAGTCTAAGAGGCCTAACTCATCTTCCTAGACCAACTGCTATACGATACTTGCTCTCTCTTCGTAGAGGGCTTGTGTGGAGAGCAAAAGATACAGATGTTAACGTTCTTAGAAGAGAAGAGAAAGAAAAGCCCAGAATCAGCAAGATCTTGGGAGTTCGGCGAGGTCGTCTCGACTACTATGAGTTTCCAATCTACAAAGTGCAGCGAGAAGATGGAACGGTTGAGGAACTGACTGAAGGCGATCTCTCCTACATCCGAGGTGAAGATGTTGATCGGATACTTTTCAGCTTCAGATTTCTTGGAACACTCCAGAATCCAGACTTGAAAGTAGGTTATGTTGCTCTTAAGCGATTTATGATGCGCCAAATCAAGTTCAATTCGACTCACGATCTTCAAATGGCGGTGGAAAGCAACATGAAAAGGGTGAATCTCACGAAGCCATCCTTCGAAGTCCCCGACTCAAGTCTTGGTGACGGCCACATAATCAATGATGACGACGATCCATCGGTGGTCTACACCAATTACAAAGGAGAAAAGAGGCTGATGAAAGCATCCGAGATTGCCAAATTCAGCGATGGGACGCTACTAATTATTCGGGTGAAACTCGAATGGATTCTGGAGAAGCTAAGGAACGAAGAAGCAGAAGCCCAGGAGAAGTACGAGAAGCTGATCAACATCATCAACGATCGATTATCCTTACAACGAACGATACGATCTTACGAGTTCAGACTTGGACTCAGGAAATCGATTGATGCTGTGGAGAAACCCAAGAAGAAGAAGACGCAAAGGACATCAAAGCAAACAGAATGCTAAGGGGGAGATTGTTAGGAATATTTTGTAGCATCCTTTAATTATGTAATCTTGGGTTAATGTGTTGGGTTGTAATAGTTTGGGGTAACTTATGATATTTAGTCATAGTTTTGTATTGGGCTTTAATATACCAATCAAGTGTGGTATATAAAGCCCAAATAACCCTAATTAGGGTTTTTATCAAAAGTATTGAAAGATAAGCCACCTTGTACGTTAGATTAAGAAAACACGCACTAACACACACACTCAAGGTGTTCTTCACGTTTTACACATTCAAACCAATCTTTTGATCCTTGTTTGGTAAAATAAGGCCAACACAAGCCCACTAAGCCCAAAGGACGAATTTCGAAAGGCAAGGCCAAGAAGAACGTGTTCAAAGGCGCCAAGTCGACGGACAAGTGCCTTCACTGCAATGAGCTTGGCCATTGGAAGCGCGATTACCCGAAGCTAGCCGCCTCAGGTAAAGAACTTTACGTTTTGGAAACAAATTGTTCTATGACAGTATATTCCGCTTCATGGATCTTAGACTCGGGAGCTAGTGCTCACATCTGTGTTTCGAACCAGGGTCTGGAACGAAGTAGGAAGCTGGTGGATCGAGAGATCATGATCAACGTAGGAAGCGAACATAGTGTACCGGCGACCCACATTGGATAAAGAACTCTCGTTTTATCTACTAGACATAGTTTATTGCTTTCCGATTGTTTGATTTTGCCCAAGGGGCTTAAGAATATTATTTCTATTCCCGTTTTGAGCGGAAACGGTTATGAGTTCTGTTTTAGTAATAATATATGCAATATTTATTTTGGAAATAATTGCGTCGGAAGTGCAAGTTTACTGAGTGGGTTGTATTACCTAAATATCGAAGATAAAATAAAAACTGTGAATACAGTCACCAACAAACGAAAATTGGAGTCGAACTCGAGACTGCTGTGGCATCTTCGACTCAGTCACGCTGGAGAACAGAAGATTTTTGAGTTGGAGAAAACCGGCGTTATAAAGCCGCTTGGGTCTGATCCATATCCAACTTGTGAATCTTGTATCCTTGGAAAGATGACCAAGTCGTCCTTCAGAGGGACTTTTACAAGAGCCGCAGAACTTTTCGGTTTGATCCACACGGATGTCTGCGGACCGTTCGGGGTAGCGGCTCGCGGTAACTTGCATTATTTCGTTACCTTCACTGATGATCACTCTCGCTTTGGCAAGGTGTATCTCATGAAGAATAAGTCCGATACTTTTGAATGGTTCAAAGAGTACAAGGCTTTGGTGGAAAATCAGACTGGAAAGAGCATTAAAGCCGTTCGATCAGATCGAGGCGGTGAGTACATGAGCCTCGAGTTTGAGGAGTTCTTGAAAGAGAACGGGATAATTTCGCAGATGACACCGCCCGGAACACCGTAGTTGAACGGTGTGTCCGAACGCAGAAATCGAACTCTGTTGGATAATGTTCGATCTATGCTAAGCTATACAGACCTGCTCATATCGTTGTGGGGTCAAGCCCTGTTGACAGCGGCACACATTCTGAATAGATGTCCTACAAATCTGTCGATCGTATTCCGTATCAGATATGGACAGAACGAAAACCGAGCTTGAATCACATTAGAATTTAGGGTTACCCCACGTTTGTGAAAAAGCTCAAAACATATAAACTGGAATCGAAGGCTGTGAAAGGACGTTTTGTCAGGTATCCTGAGGATTCCATGGGATACCAGCTTTACTTCCACGACGATCAGAGAATCGTTGTAGCCCCTCAGGCTCACTTTCTCGAAGAAGATTTCGTTCGAGAAGGTGGAGCGGGTCGCGAAGTAACTCTTGGAGAGTATTCAGAAGCGCTTTCACAAACTCCAGTGTCGGGGTGACACCAAAGAGTAGTCCGAGGCGCAACCTGACTTGCGCAGGTCGGGTAGAGTATCTCGCCAGCCTGAGAGATACGGGATGGTCCACATCGAGCAGGAGGTTGCTGCGATGGAAGGGCACGTCCGAGACGATCCCACTACCTTTGACCAAGCAATCAGGGATAAGGATTCAGAGAAATGGCTTATAGCTATGCAAGCCGAAATGGATCTATGCACGAAAACCAAGCCTGGACTCTAGTAGACCTCCCAGATGGTTTTAGATCCATTGGGTGTAAATGGATCTACAAGAGAAAGATAGGGTCTGACGGATTGGTTGATACATACAAAGCTAGGCTTGTGGCGAAAGGGTACAGTCGAAAGTGGGCATTGACTATGAGGAGACCTTTTCGCCTGTTGCTATGATGAAGTCCATTCAAACATTGCTTGCGATAACTACGCACTATGACTATGAGATCTGACAGATGGATGTGAAAACTGCGTTCCTAAATGGATACCTCAAGGAGGAAATATATATGGAGCAGCCCAAGGGTTTTACATCGCAAGGAGATGCTCATAAGGTGTGCAAACTGAACAAGTCCATTTATGGACTGAAACAAGCGTCCAGAAGCTGGAATCTTCGGTTCGATGAAGTGGTCACGGGCCATGGATTCTTAAAGAATGAAGACGAACCTTGTGTCTATAAGAAAAGCAGTGGGAGCAAAATATCTTTCCTCGTATTGTACGTGGACATCTTTTGTTTGATAGGAAATGATATTGGAATGCTCTCGATGGTGAAAGCGTGACTTTCGACCGAATTCTCCATGAAAGACTTGGGAGAAGCTACCTACATCTTGGGGATTCGCCTCTATAGAGATCGAGCGAATCGTATGTTAGGACTCTCACAGGCTCTTTACTTAGAGAAGGTCCTGAAGCGATATAATATAGACAACTCTAAGAAAGGGTTCCTGCCTATACGGCATGAGATTCACCTTTCCAAGGCTATGAGCCCTCAAAGTGAGTTGGAGCGGAAAGAGATGAATGGAATCCCCTATGCATCCGCAGTGGGTAGTTTTATGTACGCGATGCTTTGCACGCGACCTGACTTGGCGTACGCTGTGAGCGTAGTCAGTCGTTTTCAGGCTGACCCTGGTAAGGAACATTGGACAGCAGTCAAAACTATCCTCAAGTACCTCAGACGGACTAAGGATATGATGTTGGTCTACGGTAATGGAGAATTGGAAGTGGAACGGTATACGAATTCAGATTTCCAGTCTGATGTGAACAACCAAAAATCCACTTCAGGATTCATCTTTACGCTCAACGGTGGAGCAGTGTCTTGGAAAAGTTCCAAACAGAGCACTATTGCATATTCCACCTGCGAAGCAGAGTATATAACGACCTCAGAGGCAGCGAAGGAAGGTGTTTGGATGAGAAAGTTCTTGGAAGAACTTGGTGTCGTTCCTGTAGCAGATAGACCATTGCCATTGTGGTGTGACAATATTGGCGCTATTGCTCAAGCAAAAGAACCGAGGTCTCACAGCAGATCCAAACATATAGAAAGAAAGTACCACGTGTTACATGGATTCATTGAGAATGGCTTACGTGGCCGTGCAGAAGATTGCGACCGCGGAAAATATGGCCGACCCGTTCACCAAGCCTCTATCACAAGCAGTGCTGGCTAGACATCTCGAAAAGATGGGTATTAAATACTGCAGCGCATGGCATTGAGTGCAAGTGGGAGATTGTTAGGAATATGCCCTCAAATGCTATACGAGATTAGATTGTATAGGGCATTAGCTTATTTATCATTCGACCTTTTATGTAATAAGATATTTTTTGTGTTTATAGAAAGCCATTGTTCGTTTATTGGATGTAAGAGTATTTTACTAAGCATCTGGTAAAGCAATAAATGAACAAATCCAAATGTGTGAAGTTGAGTCACTGTTCTCGATAGGGACGAGAGAGGAAGGCACCAGTGGACTCTTAACCTTGAGCAATAAAAGTCCGTAAGCCTTAGGCTCCAGTTGGGTGCTGGATAACCGATTACGGCTTATTTGTCGATGACCTATCGAGTGCCGATATCCCGCTTGGAAGCGGAGGTCATGACTTATGATGCAAGTCGAATCAATGGATTGAATCATTTCATGGACATTGACTCACGGATCGTACGTCGAACATGGCTTATTACTCTAGGAGTGTCAATGACCGCCAACAACACTATAGTAGTCTACATGAACCTTAGACCGAAAGGGGCTTTGACGAAGTTGACTTCGAAGTCTCGACTGTCACTGGTTCCCCTAGACCCGATTTGCTGTTGCATGGGTCAGCGGGCCAGATGCGTCTTGATGACGATTTGTGATTGCCGGGCTTAGACCGTCGAGTACGGATTCACAGTCTTGCAAGTAATCGAGGTAAGTGTCCTATGAGAACGGCGACGGGAAATTACGAAATCCTTGGCCAAGGTATTGAACTAACGTATGTTAGACATGGAGGGTAGTTTTGGTAATTTGCCTCGTCCCCGTTTTATCATAGAATCGAGTATAGTGAGTTTGACATAGACCATGGCTCTCACTCGATTGAGACACAGCTGAAGGGTTTATACGTAGTACTATAATCTATAGTAAGGTTCTCGAATAAAGACTGGGTCGAAATTCGCACTCGAATCGGGTTACGGTCCGGTACTGCGGGATTGGCTAGGTAACTGCCGGACTCTTGGATTCCTCCCTTGCCGATTGAGTCGAACCTAGAGAGTCGGGCTTAGAAAGGATCATCAACGTGTACTGATAAGGAGAGAAAGTGTTTTGGGCCTTAACGGGCCTTGGGCCGTTGGGCCGCGCCTTAGTGGGCCTCGGGCCGTTTAATTGACCGAAGTCGGACTTCGTATGAAACTAACTTTGAGACTTGGGCTTGGCCAAGTGCTTAAAAGGCTTGAGGGTAAAATTGGAATTTGACCCTAAGCTGATTTTCGAATTATGCCTTGGGAATTAATTCCAAAAATTAAATATAAATATGGAAATAATGTATTTGGAATATTATTTATTTTAAGGTGAAAATTTCGAAATTAATCTTGGATTAAGTTTCGAATTTTATACCATATTTACATATACTTAGTTTGACTTGGTATTTAAGTTAGTTGTCTAATTATGGTAAGAATCCTTATATGAATTTTGAATTGAATAAGGGAGAGAAAGATATGGTAAAATCTCTCCACTTTGAGCAAAATCAAAACCATATCTTTGAGATATCCTAGGGATTTCCAAATATATCATAGTATAAATAGGGCAGCCCTATTTCATAATTGAAGGTGAAATGTTTGTCCATAACAAGGCATAAAACACACACCGAACGCACACACTCTTCTCTCACGCGACGGCTCTGTTCTCTCTAGCCATCTTTAGAGAACTGATTCCGTGGTACACTGCGAGGTCGGCATGATGATCTAGTGCTATCCACCACCATCGACGAAGTCTTGAAGAAAAGGACGAGGAGCTGCCACTCGCTTCAACTGGTAATTCTCTACGGGTTTGACCCGCCCTATTACATGTCTATGTGTTACTATTCTGATTTCGTGGTACACCGGGTATCCCAACAGAAAGTTAAGCACAGAATATGCAAGAGAAAGCTCAATAATCACGTGCATTAACTCAAAGAATCATGCCAAGAATAATGTAGGACCCCGGTCCCCGGAAATTAGGTCGGCCAATAAATTCAGTGTGTGCTTTACTTGATTTCATGATAATGGCGTGTATTTTATATGTTTATGTGAATATTACGAGAAATTTCATGCAATTACGCGCTATCGATTTTATGTCCGTTATGACCCTAACTTAAGAAGGGTAATTTTCGAAATATCAAAGGAAACAACTAATGATGGTTAAATGGGAAATTGATAGAATATATGTTGGGTTAGGATTTTAGTTATTATTGGGTCATGGCTAAGAGAGGGAATTGGACTAGAAAATAAATAAAAAGGCCCAAGCCCATAAGAATACAAAATGATAACCAAATATTGGCTAGAATTCATTTTGGGCTAGACCTTACAATTAGGCCCAATTAGGATTAAGTCAAAAATAGGAGACATAATTCCCCAAATGAAGGGAAAACCCACGCCATCTTGTGCCTTATCTACCATGAGCTAAGGAAAATATCCAACTAAAAAAAAAAAAACAATTCAAAACACTTTAATCCCCAAAAAGAAAACCCACGAAGCAAGAAAGAAAGCAAGAAAAAAAAAAAAGAGGAGAAGAGAAGGAGCCGAGAAGATTGAGCACAAGGAATTTTCCCAACTAGTTCAAGCATCGAAGTTGGTAAGTAGAACATCCTCTTTAAGCTTTTAATTCCCTATCTTGGGTGTAGTTGAGGGCATTAATGGCGTTAAATGCAAGTGGTTGGAGAAAACCACGCAAAACCCTAAAATACCAAGCTTAGGGTCGCAATAAGGATTTTCGTGGGTGCAAATATGGAGTTGGATAGTTTGTTAGGTGATTTAGAACTTAGAATGATAGGAAGAACAAGCTATGAAACTGATTTCGACGGGGTGAAGAAGATGATAAAATGTCGAGGTTCACGTTGAAATGCATGTCGACATTTTCTAATTCAAATGTCGAAGTAAATGTCGAAATAATAGATAAAATGTCGACTTATCATGTATCGAGGTGTTTAGGTAAATGTCGACATTAAAGTCGAGCTCAATGTCGAGTGGAATTGAGTACAAAATGTCGAGTTCAACAAATCGATATAAATGTCGAAACGAATGTCGAATTGGATAAAATGTCGAGATGTCTAATGATAGATATCGAAACCCCAAAATGTCGAAGTATTAAGGGAAAGATGTCGAGACCTCCTAAGGAAAAATGTCGAAAAGTTAACATAGGATGTCGAACCTTATGTCGAGGTTTCTAAATGTCGAAACCCTTTAGCCAAATGACGAAATCTACTAGCCGGATAAATGTCGAAAGGATTGATGAGATGTCGACGTAATGTATGTCGAGATTTATTAAATGTCGAGTCCATGCACAAAATGTCGAGACCTCATAACTGGATAAAATGTCGGGTTCAGATGAAACGATATAAATGTCGAACTAGAAGGCAAAATCGAGAGGCTAAAATGTCGAGCCCTTATGTTATACCGAGATTTCTATAGTATAAATGTCGAGATCCTATATGCAATCTCGAGACCTATCAAATGTCGAAAGGAAAATGTCGAAACCCTTATGCACCTCGACATTTAACTTCATATCGACATTTTTGTCATGCCCACCTCTCGACATCTTAAGTATGATATCGAATTATATCCCGACGTTGGTATATTACGGGTAATCTCGAAAACGCATACCGAGATCTTTACATACAACATTAAGGAAAATATTTCAACATTTTCAAGTACATAGATAACCAATATTTTAGAAAATGTACTGACATAATAATTTTATGATTAAGGTCGAAAATTAGGAATTTCGCCGAACCAGTTAGCAGTTAATCTACGGACTCCGGGTAAGTAGAAATTCAACTACGACACGTAACTTGCTTGCGTCCATCTATATGAACTACGTGCTCGTGTATTTTATGTGGAACGTGTATGTTAAGACATGATAAATTTATATGCATGATGGTATGATTTGCATAAGTACATGGGCATAGCATGAGCATCTGCACGCATGAGTAGTACGTAAGGAGCGAAGTATGAGCGTGCATAAGATCGCCTGTGTGCGATGTATACTCGTCGATATTGGCGTGTGTGTCGACTCGAATGAAGAGTCACGGCTTCCCCTATGCAGCCTTAAAGCGAATGAAGCTATAAGGCCTGAATAAGAGGCTGGGGGAATGATCGACACGTAGTGAGTGATGAAAGTGCGACAAGTGATAAAATAAAACGTAAACCTAATTACTATCACCAACGTGCGATAGGCAGTGAACCCATCGTTTGTAGTGCAGTAAAGTGAGTAAACGAGTATCGAACACGAGGAATAAATCAAGTACTAGTAATGACCTAATCGACTCGATATTTAGCCTAAAGAAAATACGCAAATTGTTGACGACTCAACCTAACAGACCACTCCTAATTCAATCAGAAATTCGAAGGACGCGACTAACTGATATGAGAGTTTTCAAATGATAAAGACGTGCTCGGGATTCGAATCCCGCTAGGTATTTACAGCTAAGACAATAAAATCGCTCCTAAGTGCTTAAGACTAAATCGCAGTAATTTCCTGCCCGCTTGCGAGTTTGCTGTCGCCCTAAACGCTCGCGGGAATCTAAAATTCACGAATTACTAACGCGAGGATCGAGTATTTGCTTTCGCCCTATACTCGAATCCTATCTTCTATGAACGGCCTAAACGTTATTTAGCTGTCGCCCCAAACGTTTTTCCAAGCAATCACTTTAACACATAGACATATTAAAGCAACGAAACATATTCATAGAACGATAAATAGTCAATAGCACAAAGTCACGATAATATACGTCTTAACTGCGAATTATTCTAGCGTTCATCTAATCCCAAACACAACGGGATTTAGCTACTCATAATAAAGGGAAAAACTACGAAAGAATTGAAAGATAAAGCCGAAGAACTCAGGATCTTTCCTACTGATGAATCTGGTGTGATCTCGGGGAAAGATCTTCGTTCTTCGTTAATTCGCCGTGGATTCTTCGTTGATCCGTCTCTTGCGCTCTGGGACGGGATTTCCTGTTCTTTTCGCCCTAATTTCGTCTCTGGATGATTGGGAATTGATCTCTGGTGTGTTGTGTCGATTCTGGGTCGAATTTGGGCTTTTTATACTGATTCCCGAGTCGGTCACGGCCTGGGACATGGGCCGTCACGGCCGTGACCATCATCGTCCGCGTCTCGTCACTTTCTGCCCCAGGTCACGGCCAAGTGCATTGGAGGTCACGGCCGTGACCATGATCAGCGCACCTCTCTGCCTCGCGTCACGGCCAGACGCGTTAAGCGTCACGGCCGTGACCATCACCAGCGTTCTTCTCTATCGCGTACTGTCCCTCGTCACGGCCGTGACGCGTATTGCGTCTGGCCGTGACCGAGGGCAGTGTTGCCCATTTCGCTCCGTTTTGCCTCGTTTTCGCTCGTTTTCGCCCGAAACTCGTCCTAAGCTCCTTCAACAATCAAACAAGTGTAAATATATCGAATAAATGCGTAATTTAATTGCTAAAGCTCTATTATACCCTGAATAAATATTACGATAAACGCATTGAAATGCGTTTATCAAATCTCCCCACACTTAAGCATTTGCTTGTCCTCAAGTAAATTAAAAATCAGGTATGGCATCAAACTAGGATAACGGCACGATTGTTCGCAATTTATCATCGAAGCTAGAAAGCACAAAAGGAATCAAGCAAACAATCACGGACATTACACAAATGACTTGCACTCGTCGACCTGAATTTCCTTCGCACTGCTAATCGAGACTCATACCTCACAAGGATTCACTCAATTCACTCAAGTGTATAGGCTAGTATATGGTGAGTCGCTCAATTCGTGCACTAGACCAACCCCTACCATAAACTTGCAAGTTAATCGCATTTCTACTATTCAGCGGACAAGTATAAATCTGAGGGTCTTTTTTGGGAAATGGTCGAATAATCATGAAATGGCAAGTATAAGTAATGAACGCTTAATCTTAGAGCTAGGACACGTGATCGAAAATTTTCAAAGAACACAGCATGATCAAACAGACAGTCACAGCCCAACATAAGACTCGATGTTCTCGCTCCGAAATCCTAGACTTTTCTGCTCGACCCTCTTAACTCAGTCCCCTTTCATTTTCTGCCCTTTCACCTTAGTCACGTTCTACTTTTATGCACTGCCCTTATTCCCTAAAACATCAAGGTTCGGCTTTTGTCGCAAAGAATACATCGTCACAGCGAATGCCGTGTACCTAGGGATACTTATTACCGAAACCTATATCTTGCCAAAGGGTTATAGGCAGGCTTATGCAAGAGATCGGGTCATTTCAGAAAACGGTCAAGTAAGGGACGAGTCATCTCACGAATAGCAGAGAAGAACATCAAATCATACATTGAAACAGTAGCTCTCACGTTCGACTTCTGCTCTATTCTAATCAACTCAGACTCATAAAATTTACGGGGCTTCTTCGGGTCAGTGGCTTCTATAACATATGAGGTAAGCAACGAATAGGCTCAAGCTCAACGGGGCTAACTAATGGGGTTCGTCATGGTTAAGAAAATTTTGGCCCTGGACTTGAATCCTAATGCCCTCATCGTTTTCACGCTCGCACACCAAAATAGTTTCAACACGCATCAGACAGGCAAGTTCTAGAGAGATATAGACTAGGCACGTCACACAACCAAGAAAAATGAGCGTAAGCTCGTCAGGCTTCAAACTCTCACACGAAATAGGGTCATGTATACGGATCTCTGAAAACAGTGCTATATCTATTCAGGCAGATAAGATTCAATCAGTCATGCATGTCCTAATTGCTCACATAATTTCATATAATGCAGACCAACTCGAGATAAGCGCAAACAATCATGCCTGATTCAGTAATTCATGCCTTTCCAACGGACTCAACGACACGTCATAAAAATTTAAAATTCCCCTCCCCACACTTAAGTCAGACGTTGTCCTCAACGTAAAAATAAAAGGAAGGGGAAAAAAAGTTAAAAAGAAGCGTGACTCCCCTGACGAATAAGGGACGTGCTCGTGAGGTAGTCGGTTTAGCGCGGGGCGGTCGTGTTGTTATCCGTTAGGCGTTGTAAGCCGTTATGCGTTTCCATGCGCTAGCTAGAGAGATAAATAGGCATAAAATAGAGTAGTCATAGATTAACTATAAACATAGTTATAAGCGTAGAGGTGGAAATAAATTCATAACACACGCGACTACTCAAACACGAAATGTCAATAAGAAGTAAAAGAAGAAATCCCTAAGGCGGCGGTGGCGGCGGCGGTGAGCGTTGCCTCGGGCGAAGGAGGTCTATCGATCGCCTGGACAGCTCGAGCGCCTGGTCCATGGCTCGTAGTGCCTCGTTGTAGCGGTCCAGCTCCTCCCTGTACTGGCGGTGGGCTTCCCCGTTCCTTCGCTCGTACTCCTCCTGTCGGCGCCGAGTCTCTTGCACGTCCTGTCGCAGCGCTTCGAGATCCGCTGCCGACGCGTAGGGAGCGACGCCGGATGACTCGCCGTGGTGGTACCCGGAGGAGTAAGAGGGCCCTGTAGCTGTCGTGTCTGTCTCCATTGGGTGGGGGCCGTCGAGGTAGAGCTGGTCGTCAGGGATGGCTCCTTGGTCGGTCTGGCCGCGATACATCTCGTGCCAGGTGTACACTTTGTTGGTGCGAGTCCAGGTAGGCGCCTTCACCAGCATCTTCATCCTCACCAGTGCCTCCTCGTTCAGTGGGTGACGCCCTCCGACTATCTCCATTTCGGGCGCATTCGCTGGCCAGTAGCGTAAGCCCTTGATTACCTTGGTGATGAGTGGGCCGACGGCGATCTTGCCGTGGCGTCGTGCTTCCGCCTGAGCACTGAAAGCGTGGGCCACCGCCATTCCTAAATTAATCCGTTCGCCGCGGTGCAGATGGGTCAGGATGTACAGATCGCGGAGGGTGACTGCTCCGTGTGAGTCACCCCTTGGGGTAAGCGAGGTCGTCAGGAGGCGATGGATATATCGCAGGCCGGGGCTCTTCATCGCGGATGCCTTCGACGTCTTCGCGCTGTATTCCGGCTCGCCAGGTCGAGCGATTTCCTCCCAGCACCCCCGTTGTCCCTCTGGTGTCTGGAAGAATGTCGCGAAGTGCTGGTGTGGGGGCTCGGGGACTCCAAGTGCATCGCACAGACGTTCGGCTCTTATGACCTGCTCCTCGTTGAACGCCCGGAACCGGATTACCTGGTTGCCGGATTCGTCGTAGGAGAACGTGGCGAGGAACTCCAGGGTGAGTTCCTTGTACGCCGGTTCGTCGATCGCGAGGAAAGTGTTCCAACCACTGGTTGATAGGTAATGGGCGACCTGCTGGTCGATGTGGTACTTCGCCAGTGTCTCGTGATCGATCTGGTCCATGGCGATGAACTCCATGCTCTTCAGCTTGTTGTAGCGTGCCGCCTGGGCCTCGTCAGTGAACTGGCCCATCGCTTCCAGCATTGTCGTCGGGGGCCCGCGGCGACTCGAGCGAGAGGACGAGGCCACTGCGGATGCATGCGAACCTGGGGCACGGCTTTTACCCATAGTACCTGAAAGAAAAGATGTGAGTTCAACGAGAATAACGCAATTAAATTCAAAGCAGTTCGACTCGACCAAAATAACGGCGACGTAGTAACTCGCATATGCAAACACATGAAAGGCTCAAATTGGCATTTTATCGAACACGTGGCGTGCAACCAAAATCACTTCATCCAAATCCAAAATTGAATATGCTAATGCACCCAAATATATCATATTATGAATCGAGGTTAGTTAATATCATCAACGCAACGGAATGTACCAAATAATTTCAGAAATCCCCAATTTTGAAATTAGGGTTCGTCGTAAAAATTCCCAAAATTGAACCACGAATTCATGTAATCAAGCATACCCAAAGCGTTCATAGCATATATCTATCAATAAAGGGCAATAGAAACAACAATTAAACCCCAATTCGAAAAAGCCCCAATTTGAAAATTAGGGTTCGTCACAAAATTCGAAATTCGCAACCAATCTCGACGAATTAAGCGCACCCAGTCGTAAACACATCATGTAATGAATGATCAAGAGCTATTTCAAGGCCAAAATTTAATAAATTCGACGGGATTTCAACAATTTGGGTCACAAATAGTACAAAAAGCAAAATCATACCTTGAAGTTTTAAGGAGATTAAAGGGGGTGGTGTTTGTTTGGGGTTGCCGGAGTTGGAGGGCGGCGGCGGTGTGCGGCGGTGTGTAGGTGGTGAGGGTAAGGGGGGCGAGAGAGAGAAGAGAGGGAGAGAAATGGAGAAAAGGGGAAAGAATGAGGGAGAAAAAGGGATTTTAACCCTTAAATCCGCTCCAGTCACGGCCGTGACCTATAAAGGTCGTGGCCGTGACAACCGGCAGAGGGCTCTTCTTGTACAGGTCACGGCCGTGACGTCCTAGTCATTGGCCGTGACCGAATCGATTAAATTTTTTTTTTTTTTTTTTTTATTTATTATTATTTTTTTTTTCGTAAGTGTCACGGCCGTGACTGCTTAAGCACTTGGCCGTGACAAGAGGCAGTGAGAGCCTCTGGGTTGCGTCACGGCCGTGACTGCTTAAGCAGTTGGCCGTGACACGGGGCAGAACGCTCGGTGAGAGCTCCTTCTGGGTCACGGCCGTGATGGCTTCGGCCTCTGGCCGTGACTCTTGGCAGTGTGCATCTGTATGCACGTCACGGCCGTGACTGCTTAAGCAGTTGGCCGTGACCGCCGAAATTTTTTTTTTTTTTTTTTAAGTCATAAATAAAAATACCTGGGTTGCCTCCCAAGAGCGCTTACTTTACCGTCTTTAGCCGGACGTTTCGTTGATCGCTCAATTTTGGAAGTCCAAGTACAGTACTTCCTTCTCGGTCCCGTCTTCCTCGCCTGCGAGATAGTGCTTCAACCTATGGCCGTTCACCTTAAAAGTACCCTGCTCCATTCCTGAAATCTCAACAGTACCATAAGGGAAAACACGGGTAACAGTGAACGGTCCTGACCAGCGTGATCTAAGCTTGCCAGGAAAGAGCCTAAGTCGAGAGTTAAAAAGAAGGACTTGATCCCCTTCCTGAAACTCTCGCCTTTGCCTAATTTTCTTATCGTGATAGGCCTTAGAACGTTCCTTGTACATGCGAGCGTTATCGTAGGCCGATAAACGCCACTCGTCTAACTCGTTGATTTGGAGTTGCCGCTTTCCGCCGGCGTTCCCCAAATCGAGATCTAAGGACTTGATGGCCCAATATGCCTTATGCTCTATTTCTACGGGAAGATGGCATGCTTTTCCATAAACTAATCTATATGTTGTAGTGCCTATAGGAGTCTTATATGCAGTCCTATATGCCCAAAGTGCATCATTTAACTTATTTGCCCACTCCTTACGGTTTCCCTCTATAGTTTTCTCTAGAATGCGTTTCAACTCTACCTCGACTTGACCACTAGCTTGGGGATGGTACGGGGTGGATAGGCTATGCTTAACACCGTAACGTTCTAACGTGCGTGCAAACTGGGTGTTACAAAAGTGAGTGCCTCTATCACTGATGATGCATCTAGGTGCCCCAAAACGTGAAAACAATGCTCGCAAAAATCTAACGACTACCCTAGCATCATTCGTGGGTAAGGCTTGCGCCTCGGCCCACTTAGAAACATAATCGACCGCAACTAGGATGTACTTATTACTGTATGAGCTAGGAAATGGACCCATGAAATCAATACCCCATACATCGAAAATTTCGCAAACTAAGATGAAGTTCTGGGGCATTTCGTCGCGTTTAGAAATATTACCTGCGCGCTGACACTGATCACAAGTGTCAACGTACCTTTGCGCGTCCTTGAAGATCGTGGGCCAGTAGAATCCGCTCTCCAACACCTTCTGAGCGGTACGATTTGCTGCATAATGCCCTCCGGTCGGTCCATTGTGGCAATGTCTAAGGATCTGCGTCGATTCCGGGGCAGCCACGCATCGCCGTATTACCTGGTCTGCACATCGCCTGAAAAGATACGGGTCTTCCCAAAAGTAGTACCTCAAGTCAGAAAAGAATTTCTTCTTTTGCTGACTCGTGTATTCCTTTGGTAGGACCCTCGCAACAAGGTAGTTAGCGTAATCTGCAAACCAAGGGGTGTCGTCACTTACTACGTGTATCGCGTAGAGGTGCTCGTCTGAGAACCGATAGTGTATCGCCCTCTCGTTCTTATTGTATATCTCGGACTCCTCTAGTCGGGAGAGGTGATCTGCCGCTAGGTTCTCCGCACCCTTCTTGTCGCGGATCTCTATATCGAACTCTTGCAGTAGCAGGATCCACCGGATTAGTCTTGGCTTGGCGTCGGGCTTTGCTAACAAGTACTTGAGAGCAGAGTGGTCAGTAAAAACAATAACTTTAGACAGGATTAAATATGACCTGAACTTGTCGAAAGCAAACACGACGGCCAACAGCTCCTTCTCAGTGGTCGTGTAATTGGCTTGGGCTGCGTCTAACGTCTTACTCGCGTAATAGATTGGCCTGAAGTGGTTGTCCTTACGCTGCCCTAGCACGGCCCCAACTGCATAGTCACTAGCATCGCACATTAGTTCAAAGGGTAGCCCCCAGTCGGGGGCAACCATAATAGGTGCTGCGATAAGTCTCTCCTTAAGTAAATTGAAAGCATGCAGGCATTCGTCATTGAAATCAAACGGGGCATCTTTCTCTAACAATCTAGACATAGGACGTGCGATTTTAGAAAAGTCTTTGATAAATCTACGATAAAATCCCGCATGTCCTAGAAAACTTCTAATCGACTTCACGTTCGAGGGAACAGGCAATTTTTCTATCGTCTCTAACTTAGCTCGGTCCACTTCGATTCCTTTAGAAGAAATCTTATGACCGAGAACTATACCCTCTCGAACCATGAAATGGCACTTTTCCCAATTAAGTGCCAAATTCGTTTCCTCGCATCGTGCGAGCACGAGCTTCAGATTCGATAAACATGCATCAAACGAGGAACCGAAAACAGAGAAATCGTCCATAAATACCTCCATTACCTCACCTACCAATTCGTCGAATATGGCCATCATGCATCGCTGGAAGGTGGCTGGGGCATTGCATAATCCGAATGGCATCCGTCGGTACGCGAACGTTCCGAACGGGCACGTAAACGTCGTCTTCTCCTGGTCCTCGGGTGCTATAGGAATCTGTAGATAACCTGACAAACCATCAAGGAAGCAATAGAATGAGTGACCGGCTAATTTTTCTAACATCTGATCAATAAAAGGAAGGGGAAAATGATCTTTTCTCGTCGCATCATTCAACTTCCTGTAGTCTATACAGACGCGCCATCCGGTCACGGTTCTCGTCGGGATCAGTTCGTTCTTGTCGTTGGTGACGACCGTCATGCCTCCCTTCTTTGGGACTACTTGGACTGGGCTGACCCATGCGCTGTCTGAGATGGGATAAATCATCCCCGCGTCTAGCAGCTTGATTACTTCCTTCTTGACAACGTCCTTCATGTTGGGATTGAGGCGCCTTTGACGTTGAGCGACCGGCTTGAAGTCATCCTCCATGAGGATCTTGTGTGTGCAGTAGCTGGGATTGATACCCCTTATGTCGGATATCTTCCATGCCAGGGCCTTCTTGTGCGTCTTCAACACGTCTAAAAGCTGACCCTTCTGCCCATCATCAAGGTTTGAGGAGATTATGACCGGCAGCCCTCCATTATTGTTCAGAAACGCTTACTCGAGGTGGTCGGGCAGCGGCTTCAATTCTAGGACCGGCGGTTCCTCAACTGAGCTCTTCTCCTTGTCCTCTTCGCTGCTTTCATCGATGGCTACAATAGGCTCGTCGACTTCCTCCCCACACTCGTCGATTGCCATAAGCGTGTGTATGTCGTGATCTCCGACCTGTGACAGACCTTGCACGGAAAAGAGAAAGTCGTGCTCAAATACGTCTAAGAAATAACACTTATCATCCTGCTCGCTACTCTTTTTCATCGAGTCGGCCATATCAAAGGTAACCTTTTCCCCATCTACCGTCAAGGTTAACGTCCCATTCCTAACGTCTATCATGGTTTCCCCCGTGGCTAAGAAAGGTCTACCTAATATTAAGGGGACATTTTCATCTTCTTCCATATCTAGGATAACGAAATCTGCGGGGATCACGAACTTATCGACCTTAACTAGGACATCCTCGATAACACCTCGAGGGTACTTTAACGATCTATCAGCTAATTGGAGGCTCATCCTAGTGGGTCGCGGTTCACCTAGACCTAGACGCTTAAACATAGAATACGGCATGAGATTAATACTAGCGCCTAAGTCAGCTAACGCACGTTCGATTACTAAATCTCCTATAAGACAGGGAATAGTAAAACTCCCTGGGTCCTTCAGCTTCTTAGGAATCTTGCTCTGGAGGATCGCTGAGCACTCCCCTCGTAGGCAGACGGTGGAGACGTGTTCGAGCTTCCTTCTGTTCGTCAGCAAGTCCTTCAAGAACTTGGCGAAGCTGGGCATCTGCGTAATAGCTTCAACAAAAGGTAAGTTAATATGTAATTCCTTACACATACCCATAAATTTACCAAACTGCGCCTCGTTCTTGTCCTTTTTCAGTCGGGCCGGGTACGGGATCTTCGGTTGGTATGGCTTCACCGGTGGCCGCTGAATCTCCGTCACCTTATCCTTTTCGGGCTCGACCTTCTCCTTCTCAGCGTCGGCCTTCTCGGCGTCGTCACCCCTGACCTCCTCAACTTCGGGCTCGTCGTGGCTCTCGAAGTTGGTATTCTCCTTGGCCTTCTTTTTGGCGGGCACTTCTTGTAGTTCTCGCCCGTTCCTCAGCGTCATCGCCTTGCAGTATTCCTTGGGATTCGGCTCGGTGTAGCTCGGGAGTGATCCCTGAGTGCGCCCCGCCAACTGCTTCGCCATCTGGCCCATCTGTTGCTCCAGTTTCTTGAGCGAGGCGTCCGTGTTCTGAGTACGCAAGTCATTCGCCTCCATGTACTCCTCCATCTTCGTCATTCGGCTCTCGTGGGCTGCGGTGGTGCTGCTGAAGTTCGTGAGAAGCGTCTTCATCATGTCCTTCATCTCCCTCATGTCGTCGGATCCTCCCGCGGGCGCGTTCTGGTATTGTCGTGGTGGCCCGTTTTGGAATCCGGAAGGTCGGGGCTGAAATCCTGGTGGTCCTTGGCTCTGATGGTTCTGATTCCCGTACGCCAAGTTAGGATGTGCCCGAGGCTGGAAACTTCGCTGCCCACCTTGATAATTGCCCATGTAATCAACATGCTCATGCGGCTGGCCAAGCTGGCATTCTGAGGTCTCGTGGGCTGCTCCGCAAATTCCGCACAAGGGCACATAAGGGGTGTGCTGCGTCGGTGTGGTAGTGGCCACGGCGTTCACGGGCTGAGTCTGCCCGGACTTGGGAAGCAATGCACCAATTACCGTCTGCAACTGAGAGTTCGTCGAGGCGAGTTGTTGCTGGAGCGCCTCGATCTTAGCGTTAGTGGCCGTCTCCTCGCTCACTCCAAATACGCCTGTCGTCTTCATCCTGGTATTTCCCCTCATGAAACTGTTCCTCGAGTAGTCCTCAATCAAATTCCACGCGTCGGTGGCGTTGAGCTTCACGAGCCCTCCTCCTGCGGCTCCGTCTAACATATGGACCGTCTGATCGTTGAGCCCCTCGTGGAATCGGTTGATCTGGGCCGCCTTCGACATCCCGTGCTGTGGGCATCTCTTCAATAACGCCTTGTAACGCTCCCACACCTCGTAGAGATTTTCAGACTCCTTCTGATGGAATAAAGAGATTTTTGTCTTCAATCGGAGCACCTTCGAAAGTGGGAAGTAATGGCCGATAAACGCGGCTCGCAGCTCCTCCCAGGTGGTAATCGAGCGGGGTGGCAGCATCTCAAGCCAATCCTTGGCTCTGAACTTCAAAGAGAATGGGAACAACATGAGCTTAATCGCGTCGCCCGGAACACCATTGATTTTGATGGTGTCGGTGACCGTCAAAAACGCCTTCAGATGGGAGTAAGGATCGTCATCGGGGTTGCCCTCGAACTGGGCCGTCTGGAAAATCATCTGAAGCCAAGAGTGCTTCAGTTCAAAGTTGTTGTTCTCGATCGGCGGAATGACTATCGCCGACTCTGTACCGCCTAGCGCGGCATTCTTGAGGAGGTCCCGAAGTGATGGTTCCTCCTCGGGAATGTTATGGACGGGCACTCGGTGGTCCGCCATGTCCACCTCTGTGTAGGGACTATCTACGGCTGCCTCTACACGTGAATTCTGAATGGATTCCTGCGAACTATCCTCTGAATAGCTAACTAAGTGGTCCTGAGAGCTAGTGGATGCTCCTTCAGTATCGTACTTCAGTTTTCTTCGCAACTTTCGTTCGAAATCCGGGTCGGCTTCAACGATGGGGCCCGATGGATGGCTTCGGGTCATTCACCGCTGAATCGTGCCTTCAATATGTGAAAACAAAAGAAATTAGCAAAGGAATAATAAAAACGTCGAAAAAATTACGATAGTACTAATGACGCAGGAAACAAATAACGCAAATAACACAAATAACGCAAGTAGTAATAGCAAATAAAGATGTCAAATAAAAGTGGCTAAATTACCGAACTACGGTGTTCCTAATATCAATCTATTCCCCGGCAACGGCGCCAAAAACTTGATCGACACGTAGTGAGTGATGAAAGTGCGACAAGTGATAAAATAAAACGTAAACCTAATTACTATCACCAACGTGTGATAGGCAGTGAACCCATCGTTTGTAGTGCAGTAAAGTGAGTAAACGAGTATCGAACACGAAGAATAAATCAAGTACTAGTAATGACCTAATCGACTCGATATTTAGCCTAAAGAAAATACGCAAATTGTTGACGACTCAACCTAACAGACCACTCCTAATTCAATCAGAAATTCGAAGGACGCGACTAACTGATATGAGAGTTTTCAGATGATAAAGACGTGCTCGGGATTCGAATCCCGCTAGGTATTTATAGCTAAGACAATAAAATCGCTCCTAAGTGCTTAAGACTAAATCGCAGTAATTTCCTGCCCGCTTGCGAGTTTGCTGTCGCCCCAAACGCTCGCGGGAATCTAAAATTCACGAATTACTAACGCGAGGATCGAGTATTTGCTTTCGCCCTATACTCGAATCCTATCTTCTATGAACGGCCTAAACGTTATTTAGCTGTCGCCCTAAACGTTTTTCCAAGCAATCACTTTAACACATAGACATATTAAAGCAACGAAACATATTCATAGAACGATAAATAGTCAATAGCACAAAGTCACGATAATATACGTCTTAACTGCGAATTATTCTAGCGTTCATCTAATCCCAAACATACGGGATTTAGCTACTCATAATAAAGGGAAAAACTACGAAAGAATTGAAAGATAAAGCCGAAGAACTCAGGATCTTTCCTACTGATGAATCTGGTGTGATCTCGGGGAAAGATCTTCGTTCTTCGTTAATTCGCCGTGGATTCTTCGTTGATCCGTCTCTTGCGCTCTGGGACGGGATTTCCTGTTCTTTTCGCCCTAATTTCGTCTCTGGATGATTGGGAATTGATCTCTGGTGTGTTGTGTCGATTCTGGGTCGAATTTGGGCTTTTTATACTGATTCCCGAGTCGGTCACGGCCTGGGACATGGGCCGTCACGGCCGTGACCATCATCGTCCGCGTCTCGTCACTTTCTGCCCCAGGTCACGGCCAAGTGCATTGGAGGTCACGGCCGTGACCATGATCAGCGCACCTCTCTGCCTCGCGTCACGGCCAGACGCGTTAAGCGTCACGGCCGTGACCATCACCAGCGTTCTTCTCTATCGCGTACTGTCCCTCGTCACGGCCGTGACGCGTATTGCGTCTGGCCGTGACCGAGGGCAGTGTTGCCCATTTCGCTCCGTTTTGCCTCGTTTTCGCTCGTTTTCGCCCGAAACTCGTCCTAAGCTCCTTCAACAATCAAACAAGTGTAAATATATCGAATAAATGCGTAATTTAATTGCTAAAGCTCTATTATACCCTGAATAAATATTACGATAAACGCATTGAAATGCGTTTATCAGGGAATACCTCGTATGCGGGAAGTACAACCTGGAGGACGCGGCCCGGGGCACACGCTAGTAAGGGAAGATCCCCTCGGGTGACCTACTAGCGTGTAAAACACTACCCGGAGGGAAGATTCCTTCGGGTGACCTCCGAGGTTGGTGGCTTCGGTGTTGGCTACCGGTGCGAAATACCCGCGTGGAGGCCACACTGAGTAAGGGAAGATTCCGGAAGGTGACCTTCTAGTGTGAGAACCTCCACACTTGAGATCTCTATGGTAGGGTGCATAGTGGGAATTGAAAGCCGAGGGCCCGTATGAAATAAGAGTATAAGAAAAAGAGTAAGAGCGTAAGAAAAGAGTACGAGAATGAGGAAAAAGGGTACGAGCGTTAGAAAACGACGGTGTGGATTGTCGATCATTAGGACACGTGCATTCATGCATAATTTCTGCTTACTGAGCCTCGGTGGCTCATTGTTTATGTTACGTGTTGTAGGTACTGAAGATCACGGTACGTGATCAGACTTTTATGCGAGGCCGATCTTTTGACGCAATCCGACCGCTTTTGAGGTGGGAGTGTGTGTATGGATGACGACCTGTGAAGGCCGGGCGCATAGGGAGCTTTTGGCTGCACACACACACACTTGTATTTTGTGTAGTCACGATTTCAATGATTTGTAGAACGAATTACGAATATTCTTTTGACATGTATATAAGACTTCTGCATGCATGTTTAAAAATGAAAAATTTTATTCGCATTTTACGTACTCGCACGATAACCAAGCATTAACACTTAGTTTTAGAATGGAAATCGAGGGCGGGACGACGGGTCCTGACAGAGTGGTATCAGAGCTTCGGTCACAGGTCCTGCAGACTGTCCATACACACACACTCAAAAGCGCGGAAGCGGCCTTGCTTGTAAGTACCATGTTATGTGAATTTCTTGTATGGTGTAATTTATTGGCCTTAGGAATTACCGGGATAGGTTGGGAAGATGGTTAGACTTAGGGGTGAAGGAAGTAGGGAGTCTGATCAGGGTAGGGACACTAACAACCCTCCGGATAGTCGGGATGCTACCATCCTGCAACTGACCGAACTGGTCCGGCAACAGTCGGCCCAGATTCAGCAGCTGATCCAGCAACAAAATGCTGGTGGGCAATCAACCAATCTGCCTCCCCCACCCGAACGAATTGAGATGATCGGGGAGAGGTTCAGGAAGCTGAATCCTCCACTATTCGAGGATGCTGTGGACCCTACATCCGCCGAGGATTGGCTAAGGACGCTGGAGAACATGTTCCAGCATAGCCGCACACCCGAGGCGGAGAAGGTTATGTGCGCTGCCTACCTTCTAAGGGGGAGCGTTGGGCACTGGTGAGAAACCGTCTCAGCCGTCGAGAACCCTCTAACGATGAGCTGGGATCGGTTCAAGGAAATCTTTCGAGGGAAGTACTATACCGCCCCGGTCAGAGCACAGCGGATGAATGAGTTCATCAACCTCCGCCAAGGGACAATGACCGTGGCGGAGTACATCAGGAAGTTCGAGCAGCTTTCAAGGTTTGCTGCCCATATGGTTAGCACGGACGCGCTCAAGATCGAGCGGTTCATGGAAGGGTTGAAGCCCGAACTGTATCGGGATGTGAGTATGGCTGGGGTACAAGGAGCCACGTACGCTCAAGTGGCGGAAAGAGCATTAATGGCGGAGCAAGCCGAAGCTAGGATTGCTCGCGCCCAAGAAGCAAAGCGCAAATTCGTACAAGGGCCGCAAGGGAGCAGGGGCAATTCGAAGCGGCAATTCGTTGCCAAGGAAGGGAAACACCCCCACAGTTCAAGCCCAACCAGGGTAGACCCCAGCTGGATCTACCCGTATGCCCGAAGTGCGCACGGAGACACCCGGGAGTCTGCAACTCCCAGAATGCTGTCTGCTACAAATGTGGCAAGACAGGCCATTACCTGAGGGCCTGTCCGGAAGGTGGATCCGAAAGCCAAGCTAGGAACCAGATAGAACCTCCAAGGGTACCGGCCAGGGTCTACGCTATAACCTCTGAGGAGGCAGAAAATAACCCGGCCGTGGTAACAGGTACCCTCATCGCCTATGGAACTCCCACATGCATTTTAATCGACTCAGGAGCGACCCATTCGTTCGCGTCTACTAAGTATGTCGCGAGAGTAGGAGTCACGCCTCACCGAGCGAAGTGCGAATTTAGGGTAACAGTTCCGAACGGGAATCCCACCCAAACTAGTCAAGTTTTGCGGGATTGCCCAATAGTAATCGGGGACAAGGAACTGCCCATAGACCTCATAATTATTCCCATGAATGATTATGAGGTGATCCTTGGAATGGATTGGCTATCGAAGTACGGAGCCGTCATAGACTGCCACCGCAAGATAGTCACGCTAAAAAAGGATGGTAATGATCCCCTTAGGTTCGTAGGAACTAGCAAGGGGACTATGATGTCTAGGATATCAGCGTTGAAAGCTCAACGACTGGTCAGGTCAGGATGCGAAGCCTATCTGGTATTCGCTATCAAGTCGGAAGAGAACGCCTCTCCGAAACTCGAGGAAGTACCAATAGTTGAGGACTTCCCCGACGTATTTCCCGAGGAGTTACTGGGACTACCACCCGGACGGGAAATAGAGTTCGCTATAGATCTGGTGCCTGGAGCGGCACCCGTATCTAAGACCCCCTATCGGCTAGCACCGACGGAGATGAAGGAATTAAAGGAACAACTCGACGAACTCATGCAAAAGGAGTTCATACAACCGAGTTTTTCTCCTTGGGGAGCGCCGGTGCTATTCGTGAAAAAGAAAGACGGATCCATGCGATTGTGCATAGACTACAGGGAGTTGAATAAGTTGACGATCAAGAACAAGTACCCACTCCCTAGGATAGACGATCTGTTCGATCAACTGCAAGGTGCAGCGGTCTTCTCCAAGATCGATTTAAGATCGGGCTATCACCAACTCAGGATCCGGAAGGAAGATGTCCCGAAGACAGCCTTTAGTACCCGTTATGGCCACTACGAATTTCTGGTGATGCCATTCGGGCTAACTAATGCGCCCGCAGCTTTTATGGACTTAATGAACCGGGTGTTTAAGCCATACTTAGATAGGTTTGTCATCGTCTTCATTGATGACATCCTAATCTACTCAAAGACGAAGGAGGAGCATGAAGAACACCTGAGAAGGGTTCTAGGAATACTACGGGAGAAGCAACTATACGCCAAGTTCAAGAAGTGCGAATTTTGGCTCGATCAAGTCGCCTTCTTGGGGCATATAGTATCAGGAGAAGGGATCTCTGTAGACCCAAGGAAGATAGAAGCTATTAGCAACTGGCCTATACCGACCAACGTAACGGAAATCCGCAGTTTCCTCGGTCTGGCAGGATACTATAGGAAGTTCATAAAGGACTTCTCAAAGATAGCGTCGACACTGACGAAGCTGACCAAGAAGAATACGCCATTTCAATGGACCATGGAATGTGAACGGAGCTTCCAAGAGTTGAAAGAAAGGCTTACGACGGCCCCAGTTCTCACAATTCCATCGGGAACTGGAGGATTCATCGTTTATAGCGATGCGTCTAAGAACGGGTTAGGGTGTGTGCTAATGCAGAACGGGAATGTAGTAGCATACGCCTCTCGTCAACTAAAGGAGTACGAGAAGAATTACCCGACGCACGACTTAGAACTGGCGGCAGTGGTCTTTGCTCTCAAGATTTGGAGGCATTACCTCTATGGAGAGCGGTGTGAGATATACACTGACCACAAGAGCCTCAAGTACTTCTTCACGCAAAAGGAGCTGAACATGAGGCAAAGGAGGTGGTTAGAGTTAGTTAAGGATTACGACTGTGTAATCAACTACCACCCAGGCAAGGCGAACATAGTAGCCGATGCCTTAAGCCGAAAAGCAGTTGGTGTAGAACTGCAGCTGCTAGAAGTAGAAGTCGTAAGGTTAGGCGAGGTTGAGGCGCAGCTAGCGGCCTTAACTTTGCAACCAACACTGCTGGAGCAAATTAAGACAGCGCTAGGAGCAGACGAATTTTACACGAAAATTAAGGAGGCGCAGCCGGAACAACCGACTGGACACCTTATGATAAGGGAAGACGGACGATTGTACTTCAAGGACCGGTTGTACGTGCCAGACGACGCCGAACTACGACGGCTAATAATGACGGAAGCACATGCTACGGCATACTCGGTACATCCAGGAGCAACGATGATGTACAGAGGCTTAAAGGAGAACTACTGGTGGCCAGGCATGAAAAAGGATATCGCGACTTTCGTGAGTCAGTGCCTGACGTGCCAGCAGATAAAAGCCGAGCATCAAAGGCCGGCGGGAACCCTACAACCGTTACCCATTCCGGAATGGAAATGGGATAACATTACCATGGACTTCGTAGTAGGACTGCCTAGGAATGCGAAAGGGCACGACGCGATTTGGGTAATCGTCGACCGACTAACCAAGTCTGCCCATTTCCTACCAATAAGTACGACGTTCTCCATGGAACGATACGCGGAGCTCTATATTCAGGAAATAGTGCGACTGCACGGCGTTCCATCGTCGATAGTCTCGGATCGCGACTCCAGATTTCTATCGAAATTCTGGACGAGTTTGCAAAAGGCAATGGGAACGAAGCTATCTTTTAGTACCGCCTACCATCCGCAGACGGACGGTCAATCCGAGCGAACGATACAGACGTTGGAGGACATGCTGCGAGCATGCATACTAGATTTCAAAGGAAATTGGAGTAGGTACCTCCCACTAATCGAGTTCTCGTACAACAATAGTTACCACGTCACCATCGGGATGGCACCGTACGAAGCACTATACGGGCGTAGGTGCAGATCCCCTGTACATTGGGACGAGGTTGGCGAACGGGCAGTGTTAGGCCCTGACATAGTGCGAGAAATGACGGAAGCTATCATTACCATACGAGAACGAATGCAAACGGCACAGAGTCGACAGAAAAGCTACGCCGACCGAAGACGTCGACCGCTGGAATTCGAAGAAGACGATATGGTGTTTGTTAAGGTATCGCCGATGAAGGGCGTAAAGAGGTTCGGGAAGAAAGGAAAGTTAAGTCCTAGGTACATAGGACCATTTAGGATCCTGAAGAGAGTAGGCGAGGTAGCATACCAATTGGAGCTGCCTGCGTCATTATCGCAAGTGCATGACGTGTTCCACGTCTCAACCCTACGGAAATACCTAGCCGACCCGAGTCACGTGCTAGGAAACGAGTCCCTACATCAGCAATTGAAGCCGGATCTGAGTTACGAGGAGACTCCGGTGGAGATATTGATGTACGAGACTAAGAAGCTTAGGAATAAGGATATTCCCTTAGTGAAAGTACTGTGGCGGAACCAGTCCACGGTAGAAGCCACATGGGAACGGGAGGACGAAATGAGAATTCGTTATCCCGAGCTGTTTCACACGGGCTAATTTCGGGGGCGAAATCCTCCTTAAGGGGGGGAGGATGTAGGACCCCGGTCCCCGGAAATTAGGTCGGCCAATAAATTAAGTGTGTGCTTTACTTGATTTCATGATAATGGCGTGTATTTTATATGCTTATGTGAATATTACGAGAAATTTCATGCAATTATGCGCTATCGATTTTATGTCCGTTATGACCCTAACTTAAGAAGGGTAATTTTCGAAATATCAAAGGAAACAACTAATGATGGTTAAATGGGAAATTGATAGAATATATGTTGGGTTAGGATTTTAGTTATTATTGGGTCATGGCTAAGAGAGGGAATTGGACTAGAAAATAAATAAAAAGGCCCAAGCCCATAAGAATACAAAATGATAACCAAATATTGGCTAGAATTCATTTTGGGCTAGACCTTACAATTAGGCCCAATTAGGATTAAGTCAAAAATAGGAGACATAATTCCCCAAATGAAGGGAAAACCCACGCCATCTTGTGCCTTATCTACCATGAGCTAAGGAAAATATCCAACTAAAAAAAAAACAATTCAAAACACTTTAATCCCCAAAAAGAAAACCCACGAAGCAAGAAAGAAAGCAAGAAAAAAAAAAAGAGGAGAAGAGAAGGAGCCGAGAAGATTGAGCACAAGGAATTTTCCCAACTAGTTCAAGCATCGAAGTTGGTAAGTAGAACATCCTCTTTAAGCTTTTAATTCCCTATCTTGGGTGTAGTTGAGGGCATTAATGGCGTTAAATGCAAGTGGTTGGAGAAAACCACGCAAAACCCTAAAATACCAAGCTTAGGGTCGCAATAAGGATTTTCGTGGGTGCAAATATGGAGTTGGATAGTTTGTTAGGTGATTTAGAACTTAGAATGATAGGAAGAACAAGCTATGAAACTGATTTCGACGGGGTGAAGAAGATGATAAAATGTCGAGGTTCACGTTGAAATGCATGTCGACATTTTCTATTTCAAATGTCGAAGTAAATGTCGAAATAATAGATAAAATGTCGACTTATCATGTATCGAGGTGTTTAGGTAAATGTCGAACTAAATGTCGACATTAAAGTCGAGCTCAATGTCGAGTGGAATTGAGTATAAAATGTCGAGTTCAACAAATCGATATAAATGTCGAAACGAATGTCGAATTGGATAAAATGTCGAGATGTCTAATGATAGATATCGAAACCCCAAAATGTCGAAGTATTAAGGGAAAGATGTCGAGACCTCCTAAGGAAAAATGTCGAAAAGTTAACATAGGATGTCGAACCTTATGTCGAGGTTTCTAAATGTCGAAACCCTTTAGCCAAATGACGAAATCTACTAGCCGGATAAATGTCGAAAGGATTGATGAGATGTCGACGTAATGTATGTCGAGATTTATTAAATGTCGAGTCCATGCACAAAATGTCGAGTCCTTATCCGGATAAAATGTCGGGTTCAGATGAAACGATATAAATGTCGAACTAGAAGGCAAAATCGAGAGGCTAAAATGTCGAGCCCTTATGTTATACCGAGATTTCTATAGTATAAATGTCGAGATCCTATATGCAATCTCGAGACCTATCAAATGTCGAAAGGCAAATGTCGAAACCCTTATGCACCTCGACATTTAACTTCATATCGACATTTTTGTCATGCCCACCTCTCGACATCTTAAGTATGATATCGAATTATATCCCGACGTTGGTATATTACGGGTAATCTCGAAAACGCATACCGAGATCTTTACATACAACATTAAGGAAAATATTTCAGCATTTTCAAGTACATAGATAACCAATATTTTAGAAAATGTACTGACATAATAATTTTATGATTAAGGTCGAAAATTAGGAATTTCGCCGAACCAGTTAGCAGTTAATCTACGGACTCCGGGTAAGTAGAAATTCAACTACGACACGTAACTTGCTTGCGTCCATCTATATGAACTACGTGCTCATGTATTTTATGTGGAACGTGTATATTAAGACATGATAAATTTATATGCATGATGGTATGATTTGCATAAGTACATGGGCATAGCATGAGCATCTGCACGCATGAGTAGTACGTAAGGAGCGAAGTATGAGCGTGCATAAGATCGCCTGTGTGCGATGTATACTCGCCGATATTGGCGTGTGTGTCGACTCGAATGAAGAGTCACGGCTTCCCCTATGCAGCCTTAAAGCGAATGAAGCTATAAGGCTTGAATAAGAGGCTGGGGGAATACCTCGTATGCGGGAAGTACAACCTGGAGGACGCGGCCCGGGGCACACGCTGAGTAAGGGAAGATCCCCTCGGGTGACCTACTAGCGTGTAAAACACTACCCGGAGGGAAGATGCCTTCGGGTGACCTCCGAGGTTGGTGGCTTCGGTGTTGGCTACCAGTGCGAAATACCCGCGTGGAGGCCACACTGAGTAAGGGAAGATTCCGGAAGGTGACCTTCTAGTGTGAGAACCTCCACACTTGAGATCTCTATGGTAGGGTGCATAGTGGGAATTGAAAGCCGAGGGCCCGTATGAAATAAGAGTATAAGAAAAAGAGTAAGAGCGTAAGAAAAGAGTACGAGAATGAGGAAAAAGGGTACGAGCGTTAGAAAACGACGGTGTGGATTGTCGATCATTAGGACACGTGCATTCATGCATAATTTCTGCTTACTGAGCCTCGGTGGCTCATTGTTTATGTTACGTGTTGTAGGTACTGAAGATCACGGTACGTGATCAGACTTTTATGCGAGGCCGATCTTTTGACGCAATCCGACCGCTTTTGAGGTGGGAGTGTGTGTATGGATGACGACCTGTGAAGGCCGGGCGCATAGGGAGCTTTTGGCTGCACACACACACACACTTGTATTTTGTGTAGTCACGATTTCAATGATTTGTAGAACGAATTACGAATATTCTTTTGACATGTATATAAGACTTCTGCATGCATGTTTAAAAATGAAAAATTTTATTCGCATTTTACGTACTCGCACGATAACCAAGCATTAACACTTAGATTTAGAACGGAAATCGAGGGCGGGACGACGGGTCCTGACAAATAAACCCATTAAACTCAACAATCATGCATGATCACTTACCATAAATATCACAGATTAACTTTCATTCCACTGTAATCACACCTGTTTGTCAACATATTCCATATATAATTCCACTCAGCATATTATCAATGGTAAGCTCAATCAGCTAATTTTCTTTCCCAACATATGACACCAAATCCGCACAGAGAAAGTTTTGATTTACTGAGTGTAATGCAAAGCATACTTTCCATGTATGGTGATCTCATCCGATTTCAGCACATTCCATAAGTAGACTCAATCACCATCTTACCACATATACGCACAATCAATTAATCACTTTCCAAAATATAAATCCTATGTCGCCCAATGAAAACATGATTATTGATTCACTGATTAAGTCAAATAAGATAGCACTCAAACGGATATATCATTGATATTATTTCCTAAAATAAATCAATCATAAGTAAGCACTTAATCAGAATATCCTTTCCATATATATTAGCATAGTCATTCATATCCGGGTGATCACATCGATATTCTTGCCTAAAATAAATCAACCACATATAAGCACTTAATCAGAACATCTTTTCCATATATATCAGCCATTCATATCCGGGTGATCGCAGCGGTACTCTTTCCTAAAATAACTCAACATAGTATATTTTCCATATATAGCACACAGTGAGATTCCATTCGTGCGAAACGGTTCATAACCAGGTGATCACAGCAATATCCCAGTTAAGCATAACATCACATATATTCGATTTTCTTAACCGTGTAAATCATATTGAAGCACTTAATCGAATATTTTCACATACTTAAACATTATAAATCATACATATCGAGTTTTCCAAATTGTACCCCCATAATTCATAATTACTTAGATAATCAAAACTCTCATAATCATTGGACCAAAAAGATCTACAAAACCAAAACGAGGGGTAAAATGATAATTGCCCAATGAAATTAAATTGATGGACTACTTCATTGATCATTTTTTTTTTATATAGAATATGATGTTAAACTACACCTTAACTTCTTAATACCCCCACCATGGCTCCGATACCATCTTTGGATTTTTTTTTAAAAAAAAAATAAAAAAATGGAAAATCGATACTTGGCAAAACCACCAATCAAACCTCGATAATGATACTTGGCTTTGTTTAACCAGTTTAGTCTTTTCAGACCTAAGGTAGTCAAGCCTTTATACAATAATCGGACTTTCGAATGAAAGCATCGTTTGAAGGTAGTCCAACCAAAATATCAAAATAAAAATGAAAAATGGTACGTGGCGTTGTTAAACCTATCGAACCAGTTATCAGGCTGTAAACAGTCTGATCCCGTAACGGCTACGCAAGGTATTCCAGCCGATATACCATAATCCTACAAATTATTTTTGCGATCTTTAGAATTATATAGTCGAATACAAGGACTTTTCCATAATAAAATTTTTCATTCAATTAATTCAATCGGTAACAGCCAACACCCTCAAACGCCTTCCTTTCGGCAACACGGGCTTGCCAAGAGCCGACAAAGAATTAATTAAAATCAAATTTTATTACAACCTTTATCCAAAATTTAATTCTTTTGATCGATTTCTAAAAGATTTTTTATAAAATAAAATATTAAGTACATCATATTAATATATATATATATATTATATAGAAACCGTGATTAAGTATTAAGGCATCTTGGTGTAGTTTAACTAAAGTTTTAGCCTTCCATTAAGGCTAAATACGAGAGAAAACTTATATTTGAAAACAAAATAAAAACTTAATTTTAAGTGAGAGTCGTGGAGAACTTCAACTTTTGTTCCTTGAAATATTTTACAACAGTAGAGAGAAATTACAATGAAGGAGGGAGAGTGGGTACAAGAGAGCGTAAAAGAAAAACACACCTTAAGCGTATAAGCTTCCAAACTATAAATAGAAAGGAAAAGTAAAGTACAATAATTAAAGTGAAGAAAATTTTTCTTCATATCCGCCCCACTTGTCAAGGAATCTTGACAGCTAGCATCAATTTGGCCAAGAAAGTCAATGAAACCATTTCCATCGTTGATGTCGTTATCAACTTTTTCTAATCTTTTCCATAGCTTCTTTAATTTCTTTGATTTTGAGAGCATCTTTAGCATTGGATTCATTTATTTCTTCTCGGGTCTTAGTGATCTGTGCCACTTTATCTTTAATAATTGTAATCTCTTGTCCCATAAGGTGCATCGTATTATCTCCTATTATTTCCTCAATAATAAAGTCATCCGGATTTTTCGGATCTTGTCCTTCACCAGCAAGGCAAAGATCTTCATCTTCTTCATTTTTTTAAGATGTCTCCATCGAAATATCTCCAATATACCAAAATTCTTTCCAATGTCTTTCTTCATTTCTTCGTAATAGACATTAATAATTTCATTGGGCTTCATTTTTCCCTTCTATAAATTAATACTTTGAGAAATCATCTCAAAAGGACTAGGAGCTTCCCTTTTCACGATTATTAATCGCATTTTTATAAAGAGAAATTTTCTCTTCGATCTTATCGATCGTCTGCTGGCTTTCATATTCTCACCAGTGGCTGTTTTTCTTATCATTTTTTTCCATCTTTTAAGACATGGAATTTTTTGTTGGGTATAACCCACTTCAGGAGTCCATCTCCATATCCATGGAATACTAAATTCAGTATAAAAATATAAAGAAGTCATTCCTTCAATACATTCATGTTTATGTTCCGTTTCTGTAAGAATCGGAGAAACTTTGACCCATTCTTGATATAATCCAAAAAAGGGTTCTTCAGAATTTCAATAGCTCCATAAGAAAGCCACCATTGATAAAACCAATTTGGAATTTCGGACTTATATACATCCGCACAAATTTTTATCCACCAAGAATGTTTATTTTACTTTCATTTTGATATAAAAATACTTTATAAAAGGCATCGATATAAAGGTAATAGTTAAATTTAATAAGAGTTTTTAACTCAGGATGGAAATATTCTCTATCCTTTAACGGGTGTATAGCCCATTTTTCAGGCGAAATGATTTGCTTGAAAATAATTTTACTAAAGGTATGACCCTTTTTCAAAGCATACGGGGTATTTCCCGCACTAAAGTGATCAAAGTCACATGTTCCCGTGGACTTTAAAATATTTTCATAAGTTTCACGGTTTTTATAAAAAGTAGCAGCATACGATGCTCTGTCTAAATACCTTGACATTAAAGTCCAAGGTTCATCAGACCATTTTATATCTTTAAATTCGATTAATATAATTACCTCATTATGAGAAATTTTCTCATAGTCAACCTCGTCTTCTTCTTCTGCAATTATTTTTGCGTAAGATGTTCCTTCAGCAGACTTTGCTTTCTGCTTTTTATATTCAAGGAATTCTCTAAATTCTTCACTGCTCAAGGTCTTACTTGAGGATGCTGATAAATTCTCTTTTACCAGCTTGTTATTGTCCATTTGAGCAATAACATTTTTTTCACCTCTTTCACCTCTATTAGAGGGGAAATTTCTCCCATGTTGGGACATATCTGCAAAATTCATGAAAGATACTCACGAGTAAGATAATCAGGAAGACTATTATCACTTCCTTTCTTATAAATAATTTCAAAATCGAATGGGGCTAAATGAGCCTGCCATCTCGCAAACATTTGTTTGGAGACGTCATGTTTGAAATCTTTCTGAAACATGAATTTCTGAAACATGCTTGACAATCAGTTCTTATTAAAAACTTTTGATTATATAAATCATCCTGAAATTTAAGGACACATTTGACTATAAAGAACTTCTCTAGCAATAGTAGCATAATTCTTCTGAGCATTATTCCATTTCCCAGAATGGAATCTAACTAAATATTCTTTCTTATTTTCTGGAGAAACTTGTTTTAAGATCCTCCAAAACCTAAATCAGATGCATCAGTTTCAAATTTTTTTTGCCAATTAGGGTTAGCAAGCATTAAACACGGTAAATGCGTAACTTTATTCTTAAATTTTCTAATTGCTGCAGTGTGACTATTTGTCCACTGACAATGAATCTTTTTTAATCTATCATATAAAATAGATGTATCGATAGCAAGATTTTTATAATAAGGAGGAATATAGTTAAGACTCCCTAAAAATCTTTGAAGTTGAGTTTTATCAAGAATTTGATCTGAAAATTTTGATGCAAACTCAATACTTCTATTCATTGGATTAACATTACCTCTTTCAATAGTATGACCCAAAAATCGTACTTTAGTTTGAAATAAAACCATTTTTGGGCTAGATATAACTAATCCATTTTGAATAACGATTTTCTTGAAAATATTAAGATGTTTAAAATGTGTTTCAATATCTTTAGAGAAAATTAAAATATCATCAATATATATGATAATAAAATTACTATAAGGAATAAAAATATCATTCATAATATTTTGAAATTCAGAAGGAGCATTTTTTAAACCAAATGGCATAACATTCCATTCAAATTGTCCAATTGGGACAGTAAAAGCGGTTTTATACCGATCTTCATCGGCAATCTGGATTTGCCAAAAACCTGATTTTAAATCAAATTTTGAAAATATAATAGCATTAAATAATCGATCTAAAAGATCTTTTTTATTAGGAATAGGATACCTAATCCATTTTAAAACCTTATTTAGGGGTTTATAATTAATGACTAACTTAGGTGCTGCCCTTTCCTTTTCTGCCGCATTATTGACATAAAAGGTTGTGCATGACCAATGAGATTTTGAAGGTTTTATTAAACATTTCTGTAAAGACTTTTACATAATTCTAATAAATCATAATTCATCTAACAAGGACGAGCTTTAGTAGGAATATTTTTCTCACTAAAATCTTCCTCATAAGGTAATGTAACAATATGCTTTTTTCTATTCCAAAAAGCATTAGGTAAATCATTACATATTTGTAACGAAAATTCATTATGTAATAATTTTATTTTTTCTTGTAACTTAAGATTTTGGAGTTTATCCTCAATCGTAAGTATACTAATTTCTTGTTTCAAGTAATTTACCTGATTTTCTTTTGCCTTGATAAGAATAGATTCTTTAATTTCATTAAGAATCCTGGAAAAGGGTTCAATAATGAATTCAAAGTATACCTCTTTATTATCAAAGCTTCCTTGAAATCCATATTCATCAATGTTTTTATAGGAAATATTTTCCTAAGAAATGGAGTTCCAAGAATTATTTGGTTTGTAATAATCTTGCCTAACAAAAATGAAGTAGGAATACAGACCTTATTTTTACAAATATAGGCCTTAGGAATTTTATAATTAATCTGCAACTTTTCTCCGCTTGCAGAGCTAAGAGAATGAGTTGTTTTATGGAAATATTGTGTAGGAATTATTCCTTCATGGATACAATTTAAATCTGCTCCACTATCAATTAGTGCAATCTTTTGAAAATTTCCATCAATGAGTAGTGATATTTTCACTAACCATTTTTTAGAAGTAATAACTTCTAATGTTGAAAGAAAATTATTATCTTCATTATTTAAAGAAATATTAGTAAAATCTTCATAATTTTTTAACTCTTCAATTTTTTCTTTTTCCTTTTCTAATTTAGAAAATCTTCGTTCTAAATCAATATGACTTAATTTTAAATCTTTAATTTCTGATTTAAGATTTGAAATTTCAATTGTTAAATCTTTAATATTAACCGGAGATTCAATTTTAGATTTACTTTTATTTTGAAGTAATTTCATTACTTCAGACATTTTATAGGGTTCTCTTTTAGGAATAATTTCTTATGAAGTTTCTTCTTCTTTTTGAATTAGTTTTTTAATTATATGATTTTTTAAATCTGGATCTTCTGTTTATTTTAACAATTCAAGAAGATTATTATCAAGAACATTTAATTCTTGAAATTTAGATATAATTTGGTATTTTCTAGTTCAAATTCTGAATTTTTAACCATTTTAGAACAACAATGTTGTCATATTTGACAATTCTGACATTCGTCAGATTCTGACGAAGAAATGTCTTCAATAATATTATTATTTTCTTCATTTGAAGAAGAATCCGTTTCACTGTCAGATTTTAAAAGACTTTTTGATAATGTTTCTTTTAGATCATTATCAATATTTAAATTATTAATTTTCTTTTTGGTCCAGCAAGTTTTTGCTTTGTGACCTATTTTCCCACATTTTCGACAAACTATTGGAGGGAAATTTTTTCTATACTGATAATCTTTATTATCTTTTGAGAGTTTTTGTTCTCTTCATTTAGATTTTCGATATTTTCTTCTTTCATACTGTTTAGGAGAATATTTTTTAGGTTTATATTCTTTGCGAGGTTGACTCGTAGAAGGATTTTCTATGCCAAATTGGCCACAGAAATGACCTAATTGTTTCTTTTCGTTAAGAGAATGTTTTTTAATTTATTTATTCAGCTTTATATCATTGCATAAAGCTAAACCTTCTTGAATACAAGTTCCTATAAGTTTACCGTAAGTATGGGAATTATAGTCTATACTCGGTTCACCTTCTAAGGTTATTCCTTACTCTTTCTGCAAAAAGTGAAGGTAGACCGTCAATGAATTTGGACTTCCAGTGAGTACTATTAGACTCTGGAAGTTCCATGACACGACTAAGGAAAGTATCATTATGCCACCTAAAAGATGTAAGTGTCTTACACCTAAGGTTTTGAAGAAGAGTTCTAATATTTTCAGAATTATCAGACCATCGGCCTGTAAAATGTTCTATTATATTAATACACAGTGTATAAACTGCATTTTCGACTAATTCATCGTTTTCTTCTTTCATGGTAAGATAAATATCTTCTTGCTCTTGTTGAGTAAGATAATTATCCCACCATCCTTTTAACTTACCAGTAAAGCCAGCAATAATCATTTTAGCAACAACTCTGTCGCTATTACCATTTGCTTTACAGATTGTGCTATACATAAGTATTCTATGTATCATACTAAAATTTGTCTTTCGGTATAACCGTCAAGATTCCACTCATAAATACTCCTGCCACTATAGGAATTATTGAGCGTAAGTTCTTGTTCTTCAAACAAGACATCTTAAGGAGTTGGTCTTGGATAATAAAATTTTGTTTGAATTGGTTTACTAGAATATTTTGCTTGTTTAAGCTTATTTAATTCTTCGTTAAAAGTATTATAAATACTATCAGAATTTTCAAGCTTTTCTTCAAATTCTTCGCTTAAAGTATTAAGTTTTAAATCTTTAAGCTTTTCGTTAAGTAGATTTTCAATATTAGAAATTGATTCTAATTTAAAATCAATAATTTTTGAAGGAGATAGAACAATCGGAGAAGCTTTATTAGCTATTTTTTCTTCAATTTGATCTTTATTTATTAAAAGATAATTTTTGATGTCTTTTACTGAAGACGAAATTTCTTCAATGTTCTTTTTTAATAAAGAAATTTGTTCTCCTAAAACAATAACATACATATTAGTATAGTTTTGTTGCTTTAAAAGACTATTATGATTAATAGTAACAGAAAGCGTATCACTTTCTTTTTCAAATAATTTTTGAAAAGCATAAAAAAATTTTATTTTATTTTCTTTTCCCATTTGGAAACTAGTTTGAGGAGGGAAAACGGAATTAATATTTTTACCATTCGAAAGCTTATAATTTCTTTCAAGAACAGAAATCATATTTTTAAAATATCTTGATAAAAACCAAGGGACAAAAGGCAATTTTCATTTCGGTTTTCAAGATCTTTATAGAATTTTTCTTGAACAATATTTTTATCTTCTTTATTGAAGTTTTCAAAAAACCATTTTCGGAAAAGTTCCCATTTGGGTTGAAAGAATTCTTGTTGAATTTCTTTTCTTGCCAGAGATCCCAGGCTAAAATCAATTTTTGGTTTAAAATCCATTAAACACGAAAATCCATTTCTGACTCGGTTATTTCCTCGTCTTGATTTTTGAAAACTTCATGAACAATATTATCATAATTAATTCTTAATTCTTCTACCTTATTTTGAAGGTAATCATTAGAGATTGATTCTCTATTCTGAGAATTTGAAGCTCTAGAAGGAGATCTTATCATATAATCACATGGTGATATATGATAATGTGATGAACGTGATGAACTCGATCTAGTAATTCTAGATCTTGGAATTTTTCTATCGACAGATTTTCTATCCCGCTCAAAGTGTATTTGAACAGTTCCATCTGTTGTTTGTATAATTTGAGTAGGATTTTTCTTAATTTTGGGCTGAAGAGGCATTGCTCGTTCTATAACCCAATTTTATGGAAATTGTATTTCTTCTCATTTAATAGATCTACGAGTTGTAATATTATATCTACTAAAATTAGTTTCAACTAAAATAGTTTCGTTGATGGGTTTATCAACGATTTTGCACTGAGGATTAAGCGTATATAAAGACTTATAATAAATCCTATAATAGATACATATTACTTCCGAACCCTGAGTGTAATTATATTCATGAGTTTGACATTTAATGTCAAAGCATCCAATATATTGACATCAGTCAATGATAATTGGAGATTAGGATAAACATTAAAATAGACTGAACCATGTGCCAGACTAGACTGAATTATTCCCATAAGGGATTGTTTCCAGTCGAGATTTCTACCATCTCTAAGAGCTGCTATGAAGCTCTATGGTAATCCTTCTAAGGTCAAAGGTTTAAATGCTACTTGGACTAACCCAATATGGATAAAGTTATGATTTATCCTATATTTTTCTAAGTCTCTATTACTTAGAAGCCTAATAACCATCTCTTCATTGTTGAGAGATAGTTTCTTCAGTAGTTTTAACTACTTGTTTCAAACCTAATTTTTTAAAGGTTCCTAATTCAAAGATTATTTTATAATCTATTTTGGAATTGTCCAACGATTTAATTTATCTAAATCTTGAGGAACATCATATTCCTCTTCAATACTGCCAGTATCTTTTCTTCGCATCAAATTCATTAGAATATGATGTTAAACTACACCTTAACTTCTTAATACCCTCACCATGGCTCTGATACCATCTTTGGATTTTCTTTAAAAAAATTTTGAAAAATGGAAAATCGATACTTGGCAAAACCACCAATCAAACCTCGACAATGATACTTGGCTTTGTTTAACCAGTTTAGTCTTTTCACACCTAAGGTAGTCAAGCATTTATACCATAATCGGACTTTCGAATGAAAGCATCGTTTGAAGGTAGTCCAACCAAAATATCAAATAAAAATGGAAAATGGTACGTAGCGTTGTTAAACCTATCGAACCAGTTATCAGGCTGTAAACAGTCTGATCCTGTAACGGCTAAGCAAGGTATTCCAGCCGATATACCATAATCCGAAAATTATTTTTGCGATCTTTAGAATTATATAGTCGAATACAAGGACTTTTCCATAATAAAATTTTTCATTCAATTAATTCAATCGGTAACAGCCAACACCCTCAAACGTCTTCCTTTCGGCAACACGGGCTTGCCAAGAGCCGACACAGAATTAATTAAAATCAAATTTTATTACAACCTTTATCCAAAATTAATTCTTTTGATCGATTTTTAAAAGATTTTTTATAAAATAAAATATTAAGTACATCATATTAATAGATATATATATATATATATGATATAGAAACCATGATTAAGTATTAAGGCATCTTGGTGTAGTTTAACTAAAGTTTTAGCCTTCCATTAAGGCTAAATACGAGAGAAAACTTATATTTGAAAACAAAATAAAAACTTACTTTTAAGAGAGATTCGTGGAGAACTTCAACTTTTATTCCTTGAAATATTTTACAACAGTAGAGAGAAATTACAATGAAGGAGGGAGAGTGGGTACAAGATAGCGTAAAAAAAACACACCTTAAGCGTATAAGCTTCCACACTATAAATAGAAAGGAAAAGTAAAGTACAATAATTAAAGTGAAGAAAAATTTTCTTCATAGCCGCCCCACTTGTCAAGGAATCTTGCAGCTAGCATCAATTTGGCCAAGAAAGTCAATGAAACCATTTCCATCGTTGGTATCGTAATCAACTTTTTCAAATCTTTTCCATCGCTTCTTTAATTTCTTTGATTTTGAGAGCATCTTTAGCATTGGATTCTTTTATTTCTTCTCGGGTCTTAGTGATCTATGCCACTTTATCTTAAATAATTGTAATTTCTTGTCCCATAAGGTCCATTGTATTATCTCCTATTATTTCTTCAATAATAAAGTCATCCGGATTTTCCGGATCTTGTCCTTCACCAGCAAGGCAAAAATCTCCATCTTCTTCATTTTTTGAAGATGTCTCCATCGAAATATCTCCGATATCCATAGAATATATTTATGTATTATTTCGATATACAGATTATCTCATGATGTAAACGAACCAATTAGAGTTGAGAGACACTTCAATATACACGAGTTAGTCTTCATGTGGCGCAAATGTGATGCAAACAAACCAATAAGATTTGATAGACACTCCAATAGCCTAATTAAAACTTTGACCCCAATGCCATTTTCCATTTAGCTTTGGGGAAAAAAAATAAAAAAATCAATTCCACCAAAATTTACAGAAAATTCAATATTCAAAAATCTAAAACGAGTTAAATGAAATGAAGTCCAAAACGTGGAACATATCACAACTAATCACCTAAACTGAATAATACAGTAATGAGAGCAACGGTTTCCCATAATATGTTAAAGAATTACCGAGATCAACACCGCGTATATAAGGGTATGAGTAGCCAGGCGATATAATAACGCAAAACCTCAAACTCCGATCTCTTTCCTTGCATTCAGAGTACGAGGATTTTCTCTCACGATCTCACTGCGGGTGTGTCTTCGATTCGAGAACGCCTTGATCTGCCGCTTGGATCTATCAGTCGCTGCGAAATCTTGGAAAAATGGTGAGCCTTTTCGATTCGATGAACACCTTATGAATCGATTTCATTACGTGGTGTGTGGCCTAGATCTGTTGATTCATTAGTTATTCTTTCGAGGCGATTACGGATTTGAATGTTTCGGTAATTGTTGAGGATGTATTTTCTGTTTCGCTGTATCTTGAGTTCGAATGGTAGACTAATTTTTTATGTGCTTGGATTGGATCTGCTAATTCCCTTTTGCCGTATTGTGTTTTCTGGTGCTTGGTTTCTGCTGGTGGTGGTGTGACGCAGCCTCTCAGATTGGAAATCAAGGTAATTCATACATTTGAATCTTCAACTTATATGTGTGGTATGGCGTGTGTCGGATCTTGAGTGCTGACTTTTTGAGACACTGTGTCAGAGGAAACTTGCTCAAAGATCGGAGAGAGTAAAATCTGTTGACCTGCATCCTACAGAGCCATGGTATGTTTTTTGTGAAATTAATTATTCTACATTGGAGCCCTCGCTAGTGGTTGCATTGTTAATTTGTTTTTATAGATACTGAATATAGTAAGCTTATTTGAAGAAGACAAAAGACAAGTATTCGTCGCTTGATGCTGCAGTATTAATCCAATCAATCATCATAGGAATTGTGCAAGCATGCCTATTATGTGGATCGGTCATTGATTTACTCTTAAGTTGTCGAAGATGCGAAAACGTGGCGTCATTGCATTATAATGATACTATTGACTGTTTCTACTACATCGCAGTAATCTACGAAACACAGAATGAATTGAATTTTTGTACTTGCAGGATATTAGCAAGTTTGTATTCAGGGACTGTTATTATTTGGAACTATCAGAACCAGGTATTCAATGCTGATGCAAGCATGTCATCTTATGGAATCTTGATTAATCTGCACAATCTTAAGTATTTTATGTGGGTCACCTTCATATTTTATGTGGGTCACCTTCAGCTTAATGTATATTCGACATTAAAAAGTGTATAACGTGCATCATTAAAATGAATTAATAATGCCATTTTTCTAGTCTTTATACCTTTCGTTCAGAGGAAGCAACAATCGCTTTGGGGGGGGGGGGGGGGGGGGGGGGGGGGGGGGGGCATTAGAGTTGTATCTTCTTTTTAATATCCTGTACAAGGATTGTCTGATTATTGTCATCCAATAGATCTGGAGTTCTGACGCTCGTTAACCGTGCGATCTATTATGAAATCGCCAAAATATGAGTGCTTAGGTGAATTGGTGTTTCAACCAACTTCTTAGCTTTTATGCATCCACTTTCTGAACTATTACATAAGCCTTGTGCATTATCATAATTTGAGTCTTTTATGCTTTTAAATGCGATTGACATTTATAGTTATTTAACTACTCCTCATGCGTAGCGTATGACACGTGATGTTTCATTATCAGATGCTTCACTGTTTTAAAGGCAATTTTTCTTCAGGATAGAAAAATCTTCAACTTGTGTATGTCTTTAAACTGTTAGTACTGCTGCTAGTACTATTAACCATTGCCAATATCCTTTTTCTGATCTAGCAACTAGTGTAGCGTTTACTGATTTTCTAGCTATACTGAAAGTTGGTCTCATGATTTGTTGCAGACAATGGTTAAATCTTTTGAAGTTACTGAATTACCAGGTAACTGAACATTGTTTTCTGTATTAATGAGCTCATTACTACTAGCTCGTAGTTATAGATATGCACCACTCTTATAGCAACTTGTATCATACTATCCAGTTAGATCTGCAAAGTTCGTGGCACGAAAGCAGTGGGTTGTCGCTGGGGCTGATGACATGTATATTCGCGTGTACAACTACAATACAATGGATAAGGTCAAAGTATTTGAGGCCCATACGGATTATATTAGGTGTGTGGCTGTTCATCCCACCCTCCCATACGTATTGTCATCCTCTGATGACATGCTTATCAAGCTTTGGGACTGGGAAAAGGGGTGGTTATGTACTCAAATATTTGAGGGTCATTCTCATTATGTGATGCAAGTGACATTTAATCCTAAAGACACCAACACATTCGCTAGTGCATCTCTTGATCGTACTATTAAGGTATTGGTTGATACTATTCGTTGATCTAGTTTATACAATCATCTTTACTGTATATCTCAATGGTCCCCTATGTATACTTTTCTGTAGATTTGGAACCTTGGATCCCCTGATCCAAACTTCACATTAGATGCTCACCTGAAAGGAGTCAATTGTGTAGATTATTTTACCGGTGGTGACAAACCTTACCTTATTACTGGTTCTGATGATCATACTGCTAAGGTGTCCTAAAATTGCCTTTCAACTCTTTAGTATTTGTTTTTATGGATGATATCTGAAGGGTTATAAATTTTTTAAACAGGTTTGGGATTATCAGACAAAGAGCTGCGTCCAAACTCTAGAAGGCCATACACACAATGTTTCTGCTGTTTGTTTTCATCCTGAGCTTCCTATTGTTATAACAGGTTCTGAGGATGGTACAGTCCGCATATGGCACTCCACCACTTATAGGTGACTTTTAACACTGTCTTAAAACTGAAATACCTCATGTAGTTAGAAACTACCACCATGAATCCCTATAGATTTCTGACCTTCATAACCACCACTTCTCGTATGTTTTTTGCCATTGCAGACTTGAGAACACACTAAATTATGGCCTTGAAAGAGTATGGGCAATTGGTTACATAAAAGGATCGAGAAGGTAAAGCATTATTGTGGTTTGTTCATGGGGGACCGTAAATTTGTACATGGTCTGTGAGTGTGCTAGCATTAGTAACGTGGAGTTTAAGTTATATATCCCCATACGTCTGTGAGTGTTTTGTCAATATTGTGTCTAAGTGAACATCAAGAGCTAAAAATTTCTATTGTAGAGTTGTTGAGAATGATTAGCATAGCTTAAACGCTATGACTAACTTGATGAACTTATCTGCTTTGGGAATGTTAAATTACTAATTCGAGGAGTTTTACCTTGATCTGATTGATTCATGTCAGGGTTGTGATTGGTTATGATGAAGGAACGATCATGGTAAAGCTTGGACGTGAGGTACCCATTGCTAGTATGGATAACAGTGGGAAAATTATTTGGGCTAAGCATAATGAAATACAAACTGTCAACATTAAGAGTGTTGGAGCAGATTATGAGGTATGCAAAAAAAAAAACAAAAAAAAAACAAAAAAAAAACGGTGATGTAAATGAGATGATTTCTCTGAGCTAATTCTAACTTTGTATGTAGGTTGCCGATGGAGAAAGGCTTCCTTTGGCTGTTAAGGAATTGGGAACCTGCGACCTTTACCCACAGGTTTATAAATGAGTTAAATGGTTAATGATAGAGAATGTTTATGTTTCATCCTCTTTCTATAGCTAGGGTTTATTTTGGATCATAATGCATCTGGTTTCTTTATTTAGGTCATCTTTTGATAAATTGTGTGTATCTATACCTTATCTCTTTAGAAATGGCCACCTTTTGACCATTTCCCACATTCTTTTAACTACTTTCTTCATCTCCTTTGGCCTTAATGAGTCTCATGGGGAATAGATAATGGACTTATTGTGTCGCTCGTTGATGGATTAGTTGGAAATATACTCTACCCTTTAAGTCCTGGTAGTTGATAATTTCTATCCTTACCGAGTTTTCCTGGTTTTCTCTGCAGAGCTTGAAGCACAACCCTAATGGTAGATTTGTTGTTGTGTGTGGAGATGGTGAGTACATCATATATACAGCTTTGGCATGGAGGAACAGATCATTCGGCTCGGCATTGGAGTTTGTTTGGTCGACTGACGGAGAATATGCTGTGAGGGAAAGCACGTCAAAGATAAAGATCTTTAGTAAGAATTTTCAGGTTTGTTAGTTTCTCCTACTTCTTCCTACATCCTTCGTAATACCAATATTTGATCATGGCGTTTTATCTTTTATGGGTCATCTACTTTGGGACCCTCGTTTTTTCACTGTTTCTCCTGTATAACTTCTAAATGACAATGTGAAACCATCGTATCAGGATTATCAATATGTCATATGTGATCCTTGTCATTGCGAAGCTTAGGTTCTGTATAATTTACATAATTTATTGGCTACCGTTTAAACCAGAACGACTTACTTCTTTCAGGAGAAGAAAAGTATCCGTCCTACCTTTTCGTCTGAGCACATTTATGGGGGCAATTTGTTGGCAATGTGTTCAAACGATTTTATTTGCTTTTACGATTGGGCTGAGTGTCGGTTGATACGCAGAATTGATGTCACCGTGAAAGTAAGGAAGTTGAAAAATTGGATGCTTAGTAACTATGCAAAGAGTTTTTTGTTATTATTCTTATCCTGTATGTTTCATGATAACATTGATCCAGAATCTTTACTGGGCTGACAGTGGTGACTTAGTGGCCATTGCTAGTGATACATCATTTTACATACTTAAATATAATGTAAGCATTCCATACATCTTATTTATTATTTTTTTTATGAATTTCCATGCTAATATCTTCTAAATAAGTTTGAGATTAAATCCCATTTATGTATTGCAGCGAGAAGTAGTTTCTGCTCACTTAGATAGTGGGAGATCTGTAGATGAACAAGGTGTTGAAGATGCGTTTGAGCTAATTTACGAAATCAATGAACGTGTTCGGACTGGACTTTGGGTTGGGGATTGTTTCATTTACAACAACTCTTCCTGGAGGCTCAATTACTGCGTAGGCGGTGAGGTAAAGTCTGTGATTTACTCTTTCCAATATGTAAGATGAAGTAGCATTCGAAATGAATTATGTTTCAGAAACTAATATTTCTCATATGTTTTTAGGTGACAACGATGTTTCACTTAGACAGGCCCATGTATCTTCTTGGATATCTTGCTAATCAGAGTCGTGTTTATCTCATTGACAAAGAATTTAAGTAAGTGTTGTGTGAAAGGGTTTAAGCAAGTGTTATAATAGGTTTCAACATTGTGGAAACTTGACATATTGTTATTATATTAGTCCTTAACCCTCATAAGTTCTATGAAAACATGCCTTGGTACTCATTGGTATAACTTGCGGGCGATTCTATCTCTGGCTTTATTTGCAGTGTCATTGGATATACATTGCTGCTTAGCTTGGTTGAGTACAAGACTTTGGTAATGCGTGGCGACTTTGATAGGGCTAGTGAAGTCCTTCCATCAATTCCTAAGGAGCACCATAACAGGTTTTTTATCGTTCTGATTAGATTTTCTTGATACACGATAATCAAATTACATTGTGCTAGAACATTGAAGAAAATCAATTATGTGAGTTGAGCTGTATATTGTTTAATATCATGTTTTTGTTCTGGCATTCGTCGCATTTTTAATGTGGGCACAACATCATAATTGAAATTTGTCTGGTAACTCAGGTCATGCGCAAACTTCAGGCTCAGAAATCTTTTTTCCATGGATATCCATATTTATGTTATTTTCGTTGATTGTCATTGTCATGTTTCTCTAGAATACCGCTTTCAGACTTCTCTTTCTTTTGGCAAAAGACCATTCTGATATTAGGAAACGATATAATTACTGCTCCCCAGTTCTTATCTCTCATCTGCATTCCTCAATTTAAAAATTTCATGAATAACTTATCTAACTCGATTTGGCATATGAACTGAATCATGGACAGTGTCGCCCGTTTCTTGGAATCCCGAGGAATGATAGAAGAAGCACTAGAAGTTGCAACGGAGCCTGATTACAGATTTGAGTTAGCTATACAGTTAGGCAAGCTAGATGTCGCAAAGGTAAAAACTTCAATATTTTTTGTTGCATTGTGGCATGAGAAAGATAAAAACGATCCACCATGCTCTGCTCCTGAGTGTTCTTTCTCACTAGATAACTAACTAAGATTTTTTTTCCAATCTGGATTATTATGTTATATAGTAAACTCTCTTCCTTGCGTTACAGGAAATTGCCCTGGTAGCTCAGAGTGAGTCTAAGTGGAAGCAATTGGGTGAATTAGCTATGTCTACTGGAATGGTATTGCCTTGTTCTGAGCTGAAAATTCATTTGATGCTTGCCCTTAAAATATGAAGCTGATATTTATCAGGGAATTAGTTCCCTTGCGCAAACAGCCTTCATTTTGTCTTTCTATAGCAGATGCTTGTGTTTGATCCATATGTTATGTCACCCATAATATATTGTCGTTGGTGCTTCATTTGGATTCCAGTTGGAGATGGCAGAAGACTGTTTGAAGCAAGCAAATGACCTGAGTGGTTTGCTGCTACTCTATTCTTCATTAGGTGATGCTGAAGGTACTACTGAACTTGCTTCTCTCGCCAAAGATCACGGGAAAAACAATGTTGCATTCCTCTGTCTATTTATGTTGGGTAAATTGGAAGACTGCCTTCAGCTGTTGGTTGACAGGTATTCCTTGCAATCCACTGCTTCTCTTGTACTTTTTTGTTTTTGGTTCTGACAAACATGGCTTTGATACAGCAATCGGATACCAGAAGCTGCATTGATGGCTCGGTCATACCTTCCTAGTAAAGTGTCAGAAATTGTTGCACTTTGGAGAAAGGACCTCAGCAAGGTTATAGCTTATATAACATATATATATTTATCTATATATATATATATATATATATATATATCTCTGATTTCTGCAATTTTGATTTCAACTGAAGTCCAAGAAACACGGACATCTACTGACTTTCTTATCGGTCACTCACCTATATTATTTTTCTGAATAGATTGATAGCCGTCTGAACTTTTGCAGATTAATCAGAAAGCTGCTGAATCTCTAGCTGATCCAGAAGAATATCCAAATTTGTTTGATGATTGGCAAGTTGCTCTTTCTGTGGAAGGGAAAGCTGCTGAGGATAGGTATATCATTTTTATTGCCTTTCCAAATATTTTGAGAAAGATGCTTCCATAATTAATTTCCAGGTGGCTGGCTATCTGTCATTGAAGTTCCCATCTTTCTCTTTCCCAGTAATTACATAATGTGTTATTGGCCCATTGTTTTACAGGGGTAAATATCTTCCTGCATCTGAATATGCACAGCACGCTGATAGATCAACTGCCAGCCTTGTAGAAATTTTCAGAAGTATGCAAATTGAAGAAGAACAAGAAGAAACCGTGGAAAATGGAGAGTTGGATCATGAGGTCAGCCAAATTAATTTAATCTGCTCTGGATCCTTTTCCATTTTATATACATGAGATAATGTAATCATGCAAAAGCTGCGTTGGACATTTTAGCAATTGACACACTAGGCATCCCATCCTATTGATGCCAATTGTCTCTTCGTCTTTTTTCCCTCCCTACTTTGCTAGGATTTTGAACCAAATGGAGAACAAGTGCAAGAGGAGTCAGTAGCTGAAGCAGAGCTCGATGAACACTATGGGAGCCAAGAAGAGGCTGTGGTTGTGGATGGCGATTCAACAGATGGGGCTGTACTGGTCAATGGCAGTGAAGCTGAGGAAGAGTATGGTACGAATAGTGAAGCAAAATCGTCAGCCTAAAGGCAATAGTTGGTTTGCCCGTTGTGTAAATTCCTTGTTCTGTTGCTTGTGATTATTTATCGTGTTTTTGTTGACACATCTTTTAGCTTTGTGCACTTTTTTGTGTCGTTGGTTCTTTGTGGTTCTGCCTATTTTCAACTGACGATTTTTTCAGATCCTGAATGAGTTGTTTTCCAAGGTATGGTTTTTGACAAGTGTGGCATCTTTTGCTCATTAACCTATTCAAAGTCCATGTGTCGTATACCGTTACTTTCTGCTGTGTGGTATTTATGACATTGACTGAATAATATGACCTGATTTAAATGTGAAGACTTCTTTGCGTGTGTCGCATGTATTCTTGAAAAAAATAGCATTCACGTTACATGACAAAAGCTACAGCACGTCATTTAGGTTGGTAACTGGGATTCATCATCATTTAGTGTTACATGGTTTACTTCTATTACGTTTGATCATATGCTAGGTTATTATGTGATGAACTTAAATGTTGAAAGCAGTTGTTGAAGTCTGAATGTGTATTTATCCTATTTCCCTCCTGTCGGCAGTGCTTACGCCGAGTCACTGAAGTAATTCAAGACTGTCTGGGGAGTGAATGGATTTTTCTCGTGGTAAGTCTTCCACGATGATAAACTGTCATAAGCATATATAATTTTATTGGACATGGAATTTTTTGGTTGTCATCTACCTCATATTGCAAAGTTCTATATTTTCAAACAGTTATAGGTAGAATCCTTATATTTTGGTTTTCTGCCTAATTGAATATTTCATCGTATATCCCTATAACTGGAACTGAAGCCCTGATTATATCTCTATCTTAAAAAGCGATTGTTGTCCCGTAAAGTACTACTGACATTTAACGATCTTTAAACTTAATATCTAACCTCTTCAAAACAACATGTTGTCAACCATTGACAGCAATACATTTTTCTTTCCCTTCATCTGCTCTCGACGTTGTACTCTGATTGTAATATTTGACCTGTCGTTTTGAAGGCATTATCTTTGTCACCACTTTTAACTTCTTTATAGTACGAAATTTGTCGAAACTTGTTGAGGTCTGTTCACTTTTTCCATGTCTTCGCCAGAGTTTTGGCCTCGACCAAGTGGTGTGCGATAAGCCAGCTGCTGAGTTTTGTACTTAGTAGAGACTCTTGAGATTTGTTTGTAGTTTGTTGTTCTGTGATGAGATCATATTTCTTTCATCTTTACCAATTTTCATCGTAGCAGATGCTCTGTCGCTATTGTGAAATTATATTCATGCATGTGATATTTACGGAAATATAGTATTACTATTGAGATATTAGCACTATTTAATTGATTGGGTGCTGCTTGTTACTGTTCTTTTATGCGTTTGGATGAAAACTTACGGTGGGATATTGGATTTTCTGGGTTTCTCATTGCCTTTCCGCGGCTTGACATCAACGTTCAAGAACATCGAAAAAACTTACGTTCAGACATGTCGGTAAAGGGAAAATTACTAATAGAAATCGATGAGTCATAAACCAATTGGTGATAGAAGAAGATTGCATCTTGATATATTATGATTGATGAACTTAATTAATTCGATGTGGTACAAAAACCCATTCTATAATCTCACGACGCTCCTTACGTGTGGTATGACTCGCGTAATATGTAGACATAGGAATTGGTGCGGTAGAACTGGGTCGAACTTACTCTGATACTATATTAGGATATACGAGTAGATTTCCTCTTCGTATATTAGGTGGATTGATAAGTTGGACAAATCTATTTTATAATCTCCACAATTATCTGGGATCCATACGAAAGGTTCAACATCTCGTTTAAGATAGCAGGGAAAAAATCTATCTAATCTTCATCATTGCCGTCATCCCTTTCTTCTCACCGTCTTCGATCATCCTCTTACGCATAAAATCGACCAACCCTCCAAGCGAAGCATCAACGTTATGGTCGTTCTTCAACAGCTCCTCCGCAATCACGGCCAGCGTAGCCCTATGTGTTCAAAACAAATCCTCAATCTCTCCAAACATAAAATGATCCTCAATCACGTGGTAGTTGCGAGACAACGTTTTAAATCCCAAGAAGACACAGTACGACATGTGCACGTGCACGTCCATCCTTCCCGGCCTCAGTAGGGCCAAGTCGAGCTTCTCCACGCGATTCGTCGTGAGTATTATAATCCTCTCGTCCCCACAACTCGACCATAGCCCGTCCACAAAGTTCAACACAATCCCGACAACGTTACCTTATTCTTATCATCTTTTTCGTTGGATTCCCACGCGCATAAGAACCCTCTTTGCTGGCCAGCTTAGCATCCAAGTTTGTACTGCAGTCTATGTCTTCAATCACCAAAATCGACATATTCTCGATTGCTGGAAGAAAATTCCTTAGTTGGAGTTCCTCCACACCTTCTTCGGCTCGAGGTCATACACGTTGAAGTTGAGCTCGTTTGCAATCGCGCGATCAGGCTCGATTTTCCCGCCCTCTGGGGACCGTAAAGGAGGTACCCTCTCTTCCACGCCTTTCCAACCCTTTTGTAGTAATCCCTTCGGCCCAAAAACCTATTAAGGTCGTCCAAGATCCTTCTTTTCTCCCCCTCGTCCATTGCCAGTGTGTCGAACGTCGAGGGGTGCTTGAAAGTCACCGCCTACCATATTTCGCTGCGATTGTAAATGTTGTTGTAGTCGACAGCCAGAAGCTTGACGGTCCTCTCCTCGAGCTTCCACTACTACAAAATATGTTATAGGCTACGGCACTATAGGCGCCGGTTCTCTAAAAATTGACGCTTATAAAAAACGTGGTGGCATTTTTGTAAATAAATTGCTTTTGTTACGCTTATCAGCGTCGGTTGTTAGAGAAAAACCGATGCATAAAGATTTTTTTCTGCTATAGGCGTCGGTTGTTTTAAAAAACCGACACTTAATAGGCATCCTTCCGTGTCGGTTTTCTACAATGACCGACGCATATTAGTTAGGAAAGTATAGGCGTCGGTTACATGTTAACAACCGACGCTTATTCTTTTAAATAACGATAAGCGGTTTCGGGCAATTCGAAGGTTCTTTCACATACACCTACGGCAGCAAGTGTGAGTAAACCCACGGGGAAGGTGCGACTTCGAGGGTATGTTCAGTTTCTATTGGGTCGAAGTTTCGATTGATTTTTTGATTTTTGACGGGTCTTCAATTTTTGTCTAATTTGGTCGTAATTGGTCGTTTTTTATTGGTGTTATAGGACATGTATTGTTGTCAATATGTGTCAATTCGATGTTGGTGTGTTGATTTGGGTTTTTTCGAAAATTAGGGTTTTCGAAATTAGGCTCGACTTTGCTGCTTTTGGGAGTGTTTTGGGGTTTCATTGATATTAATTGAGCTTCATTGGATATATCTACGTCTGGGCAGTGGGATTGTTGCGTTTGACCTTCATTCGGGCATTTTACGGTAATTACTTTAACTACGTTATATGTTTTAATTGTGTTTCCATGTTTTGCAATATATGTACTTACTGCTTAGCTACCCATTCAAGATTTGCTCATAGGAGGAAATCTTGAATGGTTCTCATTTTGGGACCGTTCAAAGTCATTTACTATCGCTTTAGGTTGCTTGTGCGAATTATTCCTTAAAATATTCATTGCTATGCGTTAGGTTCTTGTAAATGGATCGGAGTTGGATATGTAGTAATCGAACATCAGCTGAATTTTTGAATAGCGTAGAGGAATTTATGAAATATGCGAAACAGAATATGAGAAAAAAGCGGCAATAAAAAATTCATGTCCGTATCGTAATTGTAATAACTTACAGTGGCGGGATAGCGCGACTGTAGGGAACATCTGATAATTACCTGTTTTAAACTTGGGTATACTACTTGGATATGGCACGATGAGACCGTCACTGAAGCTAGTTGTGTGGGGGAATCAAGTAGTAAATTTGTGCCACCAAATGCAGTCGGCGATGTTGTAGTTGACAGTTCGTGTGACGAGATTGATCGTATTAAGGACATGCTTCGCGATGCTCAAGAGGATTTTGAAGAACGTCCTCCATTATTTGATAGTTTAGTTAGGGATAACAGTATCCCTTTATACAACGGTTGTTCAAAATACACAAAGCTATCTGATGTGTTCAAATTGTTGAATGTTAAGGCAAAATTTATTATTTCAGACAAATGTTTCTCTATACTCTTAGAAATATTTTCAGATATGCTTCCTGCCGGTAATAAGCTTCGCACGTCTGACGTACGATGCAAAAAAGTTGTTATGCCCTTTAAATTTGCAGTATGACCGAATACATGCTTGTCCTAATGATTGCGTACTTTATAGGGGCAAGTATGAATTTGCTAATAAGTGCCCAGTTTGTGACACTTGGCGTTATAAGCAAAAAGATGAAGTCAGTGGTCCTCCTGCTAAGATTCTGTGGTACTTACCGATAGAGAAACATTGATACTTTGTTTCTTGAAACGACCTAACCTCGGACGCTACGTAAGGTAAATAAGCGTCGATCACCATTTCCTTGTTCTTCCGATGGAACGTCAGGTGAAACGACCTAACCTTACGGGGGCATTAGAGTTGTATCTTCTTTTTAATATCCTGTACAAGGATTGTCTGATTATTGTCATCCAATAGATCTGGAGTTCTGACGCTCGTTAACCGTGCGATCTATTATGAAATCGCCAAAATATGAGTGCTTAGGTGAATTGGTGTTTCAACCAACTTCTTAGCTTTTATGCATCCACTTTCTGAACTATTACATAAGCCTTGTGCATTATCATAATTTGAGTCTTTTATGCTTTTAAATGCGATTGACATTTATAGTTATTTAACTACTCCTCATGCGTAGCGTATGACACGTGATGTTTCATTATCAGATGCTTCACTGTTTTAAAGGCAATTTTCTTCAGGATAGAAAAATCTTCAACTTGTGTATGTCTTTAAACTGTTAGTACTGCTGCTAGTACTATTAACCATTGCCAATATCCTTTTTCTGATCTAGCAACTAGTGTAGCGTTTACTGATTTTCTAGCTATACTGAAAGTTGGTCTCATGATTTGTTGCAGACAATGGTTAAATCTTTTGAAGTTACTGAATTACCAGGTAACTGAACATTGTTTTCTGTATTAATGAGCTCATTACTACTAGCTCGTAGTTATAGATATGCACCACTCTTATAGCAACTTGTATCATACTATCCAGTTAGATCTGCAAAGTTCGTGGCACGAAAGCAGTGGGTTGTCGCTGGGGCTGATGACATGTATATTCGCGTGTACAACTACAATACAATGGATAAGGTCAAAGTATTTGAGGCCCATACGGATTATATTAGGTGTGTGGCTGTTCATCCCACCCTCCCATACGTATTGTCATCCTCTGATGACATGCTTATCAAGCTTTGGGACTGGGAAAAGGGGTGGTTATGTACTCAAATATTTGAGGGTCATTCTCATTATGTGATGCAAGTGACATTTAATCCTAAAGACACCAACACATTCGCTAGTGCATCTCTTGATCGTACTATTAAGGTATTGGTTGATACTATTCGTTGATCTAGTTTATACAATCATCTTTACTGTATATCTCAATGGTCCCCTATGTATACTTTTCTGTAGATTTGGAACCTTGGATCCCCTGATCCAAACTTCACATTAGATGCTCACCTGAAAGGAGTCAATTGTGTAGATTATTTTACCGGTGGTGACAAACCTTACCTTATTACTGGTTCTGATGATCATACTGCTAAGGTGTCCTAAAATTGCCTTTCAACTCTTTAGTATTTGTTTTTATGGATGATATCTGAAGGGTTATAAATTTTTTAAACAGGTTTGGGATTATCAGACAAAGAGCTGCGTCCAAACTCTAGAAGGCCATACACACAATGTTTCTGCTGTTTGTTTTCATCCTGAGCTTCCTATTGTTATAACAGGTTCTGAGGATGGTACAGTCCGCATATGGCACTCCACCACTTATAGGTGACTTTTAACACTGTCTTAAAACTGAAATACCTCATGTAGTTAGAAACTACCACCATGAATCCCTATAGATTTCTGACCTTCATAACCACCACTTCTCGTATGTTTTTTGCCATTGCAGACTTGAGAACACACTAAATTATGGCCTTGAAAGAGTATGGGCAATTGGTTACATAAAAGGATCGAGAAGGTAAAGCATTATTGTGGTTTGTTCATGGGGGACCGTAAATTTGTACATGGTCTGTGAGTGTGCTAGCATTAGTAACGTGGAGTTTAAGTTATATATCCCCATACGTCTGTGAGTGTTTTGTCAATATTGTGTCTAAGTGAACATCAAGAGCTAAAAATTTCTATTGTAGAGTTGTTGAGAATGATTAGCATAGCTTAAACGCTATGACTAACTTGATGAACTTATCTGCTTTGGGAATGTTAAATTACTAATTCGAGGAGTTTTACCTTGATCTGATTGATTCATGTCAGGGTTGTGATTGGTTATGATGAAGGAACGATCATGGTAAAGCTTGGACGTGAGGTACCCATTGCTAGTATGGATAACAGTGGGAAAATTATTTGGGCTAAGCATAATGAAATACAAACTGTCAACATTAAGAGTGTTGGAGCAGATTATGAGGTATGCAAAAAAAAAACAAAAAAAAAAACAAAAAAAAAACGGTGATGTAAATGAGATGATTTCTCTGAGCTAATTCTAACTTTGTATGTAGGTTGCTGATGGAGAAAGGCTTCCTTTGGCTGTTAAGGAATTGGGAACCTGCGACCTTTACCCACAGGTTTATAAATGAGTTAAATGGTTAATGATAGAGAATGTTTATGTTTCATCCTCTTTCTATAGCTAGGGTTTATTTTGGATCATAATGCATCTGGTTTCTTTATTTAGGTCATCTTTTGATAAATTGTGTGTATCTATACCTTATCTCTTTAGAAATGGCCACCTTTTGACCATTTCCCACATTCTTTTAACTACTTTCTTCATCTCCTTTGGCCTTAATGAGTCTCATGGGGAATAGATAATGGACTTATTGTGTCGCTCGTTGATGGATTAGTTGGAAATATACTCTACCCTTTAAGTCCTGGTAGTTGATAATTTCTATCCTTACCGAGTTTTCCTGGTTTTCTCTGCAGAGCTTGAAGCACAACCCTAATGGTAGATTTGTTGTTGTGTGTGGAGATGGTGAGTACATCATATATACAGCTTTGGCATGGAGGAACAGATCATTCGGCTCGGCATTGGAGTTTGTTTGGTCGACTGACGGAGAATATGCTGTGAGGGAAAGCACGTCAAAGATAAAGATCTTTAGTAAGAATTTTCAGGTTTGTTAGTTTCTCCTACTTCTTCCTACATCCTTCGTAATACCAATATTTGATCATGGCGTTTTATCTTTTATGGGTCATCTACTTTGGGACCCTCGTTTTTTCACTGTTTCTCCTGTATAACTTCTAAATGACAATGTGAAACCATCGTATCAGGATTATCAATATGTCATATGTGATCCTTGTCATTGCGAAGCTTAGGTTCTGTATAATTTACATAATTTATTGGCTACCGTTTAAACCAGAACGACTTACTTCTTTCAGGAGAAGAAAAGTATCCGTCCTACCTTTTCGTCTGAGCACATTTATGGGGGCAATTTGTTGGCAATGTGTTCAAACGATTTTATTTGCTTTTACGATTGGGCTGAGTGTCGGTTGATACGCAGAATTGATGTCACCGTGAAAGTAAGGAAGTTGAAAAATTGGATGCTTAGTAACTATGCAAAGAGTTTTTTGTTATTATTCTTATCCTGTATGTTTCATGATAACATTGATCCAGAATCTTTACTGGGCTGACAGTGGTGACTTAGTGGCCATTGCTAGTGATACATCATTTTACATACTTAAATATAATGTAAGCATTCCATACATCTTATTTATTATTTTTTTTATGAATTTCCATGCTAATATCTTCTAAATAAGTTTGAGATTAAATCCCATTTATGTATTGCAGCGAGAAGTAGTTTCTGCTCACTTAGATAGTGGGAGATCTGTAGATGAACAAGGTGTTGAAGATGCGTTTGAGCTAATTTACGAAATCAATGAACGTGTTCGGACTGGACTTTGGGTTGGGGATTGTTTCATTTACAACAACTCTTCCTGGAGGCTCAATTACTGCGTAGGCGGTGAGGTAAAGTCTGTGATTTACTCTTTCCAATATGTAAGATGAAGTAGCATTCGAAATGAATTATGTTTCAGAAACTAATATTTCTCATATGTTTTTAGGTGACAACGATGTTTCACTTAGACAGGCCCATGTATCTTCTTGGATATCTTGCTAATCAGAGTCGTGTTTATCTCATTGACAAAGAATTTAAGTAAGTGTTGTGTGAAAGGGTTTAAGCAAGTGTTATAATAGGTTTCAACATTGTGGAAACTTGACATATTGTTATTATATTAGTCCTTAACCCTCATAAGTTCTATGAAAACATGCCTTGGTACTCATTGGTATAACTTGCGGGCGATTCTATCTCTGGCTTTATTTGCAGTGTCATTGGATATACATTGCTGCTTAGCTTGGTTGAGTACAAGACTTTGGTAATGCGTGGCGACTTTGATAGGGCTAGTGAAGTCCTTCCATCAATTCCTAAGGAGCACCATAACAGGTTTTTTATCGTTCTGATTAGATTTTCTTGATACACGATAATCAAATTACATTGTGCTAGAACATTGAAGAAAATCAATTATGTGAGTTGAGCTGTATATTGTTTAATATCATGTTTTTGTTCTGGCATTCGTCGCATTTTTAATGTGGGCACAACATCATAATTGAAATTTGTCTGGTAACTCAGGTCATGCGCAAACTTCAGGCTCAGAAATCTTTTTTCCATGGATATCCATATTTATGTTATTTTCGTTGATTGTCATTGTCATGTTTCTCTAGAATACCGCTTTCAGACTTCTCTTTCTTTTGGCAAAAGACCATTCTGATATTAGGAAACGATATAATTACTGCTCCCCAGTTCTTATCTCTCATCTGCATTCCTCAATTTAAAAATTTCATGAATAACTTATCTAACTCGATTTGGCATATGAACTGAATCATGGACAGTGTCGCCCGTTTCTTGGAATCCCGAGGAATGATAGAAGAAGCACTAGAAGTTGCAACGGAGCCTGATTACAGATTTGAGTTAGCTATACAGTTAGGCAAGCTAGATGTCGCAAAGGTAAAAACTTCAATATTTTTTGTTGCATTGTGGCATGAGAAAGATAAAAACGATCCACCATGCTCTGCTCCTGAGTGTTCTTTCTCACTAGATAACTAACTAAGATTTTTTTTCCAATCTGGATTATTATGTTATATAGTAAACTCTCTTCCTTGCGTTACAGGAAATTGCCCTGGTAGCTCAGAGTGAGTCTAAGTGGAAGCAATTGGGTGAATTAGCTATGTCTACTGGAATGGTATTGCCTTGTTCTGAGCTGAAAATTCATTTGATGCTTGCCCTTAAAATATGAAGCTGATATTTATCAGGGAATTAGTTCCCTTGCGCAAACAGCCTTCATTTTGTCTTTCTATAGCAGATGCTTGTGTTTGATCCATATGTTATGTCACCCATAATATATTGTCGTTGGTGCTTCATTTGGATTCCAGTTGGAGATGGCAGAAGACTGTTTGAAGCAAGCAAATGACCTGAGTGGTTTGCTGCTACTCTATTCTTCATTAGGTGATGCTGAAGGTACTACTGAACTTGCTTCTCTCGCCAAAGATCACGGGAAAAACAATGTTGCATTCCTCTGTCTATTTATGTTGGGTAAATTGGAAGACTGCCTTCAGCTGTTGGTTGACAGGTATTCCTTGCAATCCACTGCTTCTCTTGTACTTTTTTGTTTTTGGTTCTGACAAACATGGCTTTGATACAGCAATCGGATACCAGAAGCTGCATTGATGGCTCGGTCATACCTTCCTAGTAAAGTGTCAGAAATTGTTGCACTTTGGAGAAAGGACCTCAGCAAGGTTATAGCTTATATAACATATATATATTTATCTATATATATATATATATATATATATATATATATATATCTCTGATTTCTGCAATTTTGATTTCAACTGAAGTCCAAGAAACACGGACATCTACTGACTTTCTTATCGGTCACTCACCTATATTATTTTTCTGAATAGATTGATAGCCGTCTGAACTTTTGCAGATTAATCAGAAAGCTGCTGAATCTCTAGCTGATCCAGAAGAATATCCAAATTTGTTTGATGATTGGCAAGTTGCTCTTTCTGTGGAAGGGAAAGCTGCTGAGGATAGGTATATCATTTTTATTGCCTTTCCAAATATTTTGAGAAAGATGCTTCCATAATTAATTTCCAGGTGGCTGGCTATCTGTCATTGAAGTTCCCATCTTTCTCTTTCCCAGTAATTACATAATGTGTTATTGGCCCATTGTTTTACAGGGGTAAATATCTTCCTGCATCTGAATATGCACAGCACGCTGATAGATCAACTGCCAGCCTTGTAGAAATTTTCAGAAGTATGCAAATTGAAGAAGAACAAGAAGAAACCGTGGAAAATGGAGAGTTGGATCATGAGGTCAGCCAAATTAATTTAATCTGCTCTGGATCCTTTTCCATTTTATATACATGAGATAATGTAATCATGCAAAAGCTGCGTTGGACATTTTAGCAATTGACACACTAGGCATCCCATCCTATTGATGCCAATTGTCTCTTCGTCTTTTTTCCCTCCCTACTTTGCTAGGATTTTGAACCAAATGGAGAACAAGTGCAAGAGGAGTCAGTAGCTGAAGCAGAGCTCGATGAACACTATGGGAGCCAAGAAGAGGCTGTGGTTGTGGATGGCGATTCAACAGATGGGGCTGTACTGGTCAATGGCAGTGAAGCTGAGGAAGAGTATGGTACGAATAGTGAAGCAAAATCGTCAGCCTAAAGGCAATAGTTGGTTTGCCCGTTGTGTAAATTCCTTGTTCTGTTGCTTGTGATTATTTATCGTGTTTTTGTTGACACATCTTTTAGCTTTGTGCACTTTTTTGTGTCGTTGGTTCTTTGTGGTTCTGCCTATTTTCAACTGACGATTTTTTCAGATCCTGAATGAGTTGTTTTCCAAGGTATGGTTTTTGACAAGTGTGGCATCTTTTGCTCATTAACCTATTCAAAGTCCATGTGTCGTATACCGTTACTTTCTGCTGTGTGGTATTTATGACATTGACTGAATAATATGACCTGATTTAAATGTGAAGACTTCTTTGCGTGTGTCGCATGTATTCTTGAAAAAAATAGCATTCACGTTACATGACAAAAGCTACAGCACGTCATTTAGGTTGGTAACTGGGATTCATCATCATTTAGTGTTACATGGTTTACTTCTATTACGTTTGATCATATGCTAGGTTATTATGTGATGAACTTAAATGTTGAAAGCAGTTGTTGAAGTCTGAATGTGTATTTATCCTATTTCCCTCCTGTCGGCAGTGCTTACGCCGAGTCACTGAAGTAATTCAAGACTGTCTGGGGAGTGAATGGATTTTTCTCGTGGTAAGTCTTCCACGATGATAAACTGTCATAAGCATATATAATTTTATTGGACATGGAATTTTTTGGTTGTCATCTACCTCATATTGCAAAGTTCTATATTTTCAAACAGTTATAGGTAGAATCCTTATATTTTGGTTTTCTGCCTAATTGAATATTTCATCGTATATCCCTATAACTGGAACTGAAGCCCTGATTATATCTCTATCTTAAAAAGCGATTGTTGTCCCGTAAAGTACTACTGACATTTAACGATCTTTAAACTTAATATCTAACCTCTTCAAAACAACATGTTGTCAACCATTGACAGCAATACATTTTTCTTTCCCTTCATCTGCTCTCGACGTTGTACTCTGATTGTAATATTTGACCTGTCGTTTTGAAGGCATTATCTTTGTCACCACTTTTAACTTCTTTATAGTACGAAATTTGTCGAAACTTGTTGAGGTCTGTTCACTTTTTCCATGTCTTCGCCAGAGTTTTGGCCTCGACCAAGTGGTGTGCGATAAGCCAGCTGCTGAGTTTTGTACTTAGTAGAGACTCTTGAGATTTGTTTGTAGTTTGTTGTTCTGTGATGAGATCATATTTCTTTCATCTTTACCAATTTTCATCGTAGCAGATGCTCTGTCGCTATTGTGAAATTATATTCATGCATGTGATATTTACGGAAATATAGTATTACTATTGAGATATTAGCACTATTTAATTGATTGGGTGCTGCTTGTTACTGTTCTTTTATGCGTTTGGATGAAAACTTACGGTGGGATATTGGATTTTCTGGGTTTCTCATTGCCTTTCCGCGGCTTGACATCAACGTTCAAGAACATCGAAAAAACTTACGTTCAGACATGTCGGTAAAGGGAAAATTACTAATAGAAATCGATGAGTCATAAACCAATTGGTGATAGAAGAAGATTGCATCTTGATATATTATGATTGATGAACTTAATTAATTCGATGTGGTACAAAAACCCATTCTATAATCTCACGACGCTCCTTACGTGTGGTATGACTCGCGTAATATGTAGACATAGGAATTGGTGCGGTAGAACTGGGTCGAACTTACTCTGATACTATATTAGGATATACGAGTAGATTTCCTCTTCGTATATTAGGTGGATTGATAAGTTGGACAAATCTATTTTATAATCTCCACAATTATCTGGGATCCATACGAAAGGTTCAACATCTCGTTTAAGATAGCAGGGAAAAAATCTATCTAATCTTCATCATTGCCGTCATCCCTTTCTTCTCACCGTCTTCGATCATCCTCTTACGCATAAAATCGACCAACCCTCCAAGCGAAGCATCAACGTTATGGTCGTTCTTCAACAGCTCCTCCGCAATCACGGCCAGCGTAGCCCTATGTGTTCAAAACAAATCCTCAATCTCTCCAAACATAAAATGATCCTCAATCACGTGGTAGTTGCGAGACAACGTTTTAAATCCCAAGAAGACACAGTACGACATGTGCACGTGCACGTCCATCCTTCCCGGCCTCAGTAGGGCCAAGTCGAGCTTCTCCACGCGATTCGTCGTGAGTATTATAATCCTCTCGTCCCCACAACTCGACCATAGCCCGTCCACAAAGTTCAACACAATCCCGACAACGTTACCTTATTCTTATCATCTTTTTCGTTGGATTCCCACGCGCATAAGAACCCTCTTTGCTGGCCAGCTTAGCATCCAAGTTTGTACTGCAGTCTATGTCTTCAATCACCAAAATCGACATATTCTCGATTGCTGGAAGAAAATTCCTTAGTTGGAGTTCCTCCACACCTTCTTCGGCTCGAGGTCATACACGTTGAAGTTGAGCTCGTTTGCAATCGCGCGATCAGGCTCGATTTTCCCGCCCTCTGGGGACCGTAAAGGAGGTACCCTCTCTTCCACGCCTTTCCAACCCTTTTGTAGTAATCCCTTCGGCCCAAAAACCTATTAAGGTCGTCCAAGATCCTTCTTTTCTCCCCCTCGTCCATTGCCAGTGTGTCGAACGTCGAGGGGTGCTTGAAAGTCACCGCCTACCATATTTCGCTGCGATTGTAAATGTTGTTGTAGTCGACAGCCAGAAGCTTGACGGTCCTCTCCTCGAGCTTCCACTACTACAAAATATGTTATAGGCTACGGCACTATAGGCGCCGGTTCTCTAAAAATTGACGCTTATAAAAAACGTGGTGGCATTTTTGTAAATAAATTGCTTTTGTTACGCTTATCAGCGTCGGTTGTTAGAGAAAAACCGATGCATAAAGATTTTTTTCTGCTATAGGCGTCGGTTGTTTTAAAAAACCGACACTTAATAGGCATCCTTCCGTGTCGGTTTTCTACAATGACCGACGCATATTAGTTAGGAAAGTATAGGCGTCGGTTACATGTTAACAACCGACGCTTATTCTTTTAAATAACGATAAGCGGTTTCGGGCAATTCGAAGGTTCTTTCACATACACCTACGGCAGCAAGTGTGAGTAAACCCACGGGGAAGGTGCGACTTCGAGGGTATGTTCAGTTTCTATTGGGTCGAAGTTTCGATTGATTTTTTGATTTTTGACGGGTCTTCAATTTTTGTCTAATTTGGTCGTAATTGGTCGTTTTTTATTGGTGTTATAGGACATGTATTGTTGTCAATATGTGTCAATTCGATGTTGGTGTGTTGATTTGGTTTTTTTCGAAAATTAGGGTTTTCGAAATTAGGCTCGACTTTGCTGCTTTTGGGAGTGTTTTGGGGTTTCATTGATATTAATTGAGCTTCATTGGATATATCTACGTCTGGGCAGTGGGATTGTTGCGTTTGACCTTCATTCGGGCATTTTACGGTAATTACTTTAACTACGTTATATGTTTTAATTGTGTTTCCATGTTTTGCAATATATGTACTTACTGCTTAGCTACCCATTCAAGATTTGCTCATAGGAGGAAATCTTGAATGGTTCTCATTTTGGGACCGTTCAAAGTCATTTACTATCGCTTTAGGTTGCTTGTGCGAATTATTCCTTAAAATATTCATTGCTATGCGTTAGGTTCTTGTAAATGGATCGGAGTTGGATATGTAGTAATCGAACATCAGCTGAATTTTTGAATAGCGTAGAGGAATTTATGAAATATGCGAAACAGAATATGAGAAAAAAGCGGCAATAAAAAATTCATGTCCGTATCGTAATTGTAATAACTTACAGTGGCGGGATAGCGCGACTGTAGGGAACATCTGATAATTACCTGTTTTAAACTTGGGTATACTACTTGGATATGGCACGATGAGACCGTCACTGAAGCTAGTTGTGTGGGGGAATCAAGTAGTAAATTTGTGCCACCAAATGCAGTCGGCGATGTTGTAGTTGACAGTTCGTGTGACGAGATTGATCGTATTAAGGACATGCTTCGCGATGCTCAAGAGGATTTTGAAGAACGTCCTCCATTATTTGATAGTTTAGTTAGGGATAACAGTATCCCTTTATACAACGGTTGTTCAAAATACACAAAGCTATCTGATGTGTTCAAATTGTTGAATGTTAAGGCAAAATTTATTATTTCAGACAAATGTTTCTCTATACTCTTAGAAATATTTTCAGATATGCTTCCTGCCGGTAATAAGCTTCGCACGTCTGACGTACGATGCAAAAAAGTTGTTATGCCCTTTAAATTTGCAGTATGACCGAATACATGCTTGTCCCAATGATTGCGTACTTTATAGGGGCAAGTATGAATTTGCTAATAAGTGCCCAGTTTGTGACACTTGGCGTTATAAGCAAAAAGATGAAGTCAGTGGTCCTCCTGCTAAGATTCTGTGGTACTTACCGATAGAGAAACATTGATACTTTGTTTCTTGAAACGACCTAACCTCGGACGCTACGTAAGGTAAATAAGCGTCGATCACCATTTCCTTGTTCTTCCGATGGAACGTCAGGTGAAACGACCTAACCTTACGGGGGCATTAGAGTTGTATCTTCTTTTTAATATCCTGTACAAGGATTGTCTGATTATTGTCATCCAATAGATCTGGAGTTCTGACGCTCGTTAACCGTGCGATCTATTATGAAATCGCCAAAATATGAGTGCTTAGGTGAATTGGTGTTTCAACCAACTTCTTAGCTTTTATGCATCCACTTTCTGAACTATTACATAAGCCTTGTGCATTATCATAATTTGAGTCTTTTATGCTTTTAAATGCGATTGACATTTATAGTTATTTAACTACTCCTCATGCGTAGCGTATGACACGTGATGTTTCATTATCAGATGCTTCACTGTTTTAAAGGCAATTTTTCTTCAGGATAGAAAAATCTTCAACTTGTGTATGTCTTTAAACTGTTAGTACTGCTGCTAGTACTATTAACCATTGCCAATATCCTTTTTCTGATCTAGCAACTAGTGTAGCGTTTACTGATTTTCTAGCTATACTGAAAGTTGGTCTCATGATTTGTTGCAGACAATGGTTAAATCTTTTGAAGTTACTGAATTACCAGGTAACTGAACATTGTTTTCTGTATTAATGAGCTCATTACTACTAGCTCGTAGTTATAGATATGCACCACTCTTATAGCAACTTGTATCATACTATCCAGTTAGATCTGCAAAGTTCGTGGCACGAAAGCAGTGGGTTGTCGCTGGGGCTGATGACATGTATATTCGCGTGTACAACTACAATACAATGGATAAGGTCAAAGTATTTGAGGCCCATACGGATTATATTAGGTGTGTGGCTGTTCATCCCACCCTCCCATACGTATTGTCATCCTCTGATGACATGCTTATCAAGCTTTGGGACTGGGAAAAGGGGTGGTTATGTACTCAAATATTTGAGGGTCATTCTCATTATGTGATGCAAGTGACATTTAATCCTAAAGACACCAACACATTCGCTAGTGCATCTCTTGATCGTACTATTAAGGTATTGGTTGATACTATTCGTTGATCTAGTTTATACAATCATCTTTACTGTATATCTCAATGGTCCCCTATGTATACTTTTCTGTAGATTTGGAACCTTGGATCCCCTGATCCAAACTTCACATTAGATGCTCACCTGAAAGGAGTCAATTGTGTAGATTATTTTACCGGTGGTGACAAACCTTACCTTATTACTGGTTCTGATGATCATACTGCTAAGGTGTCCTAAAATTGCCTTTCAACTCTTTAGTATTTGTTTTTATGGATGATATCTGAAGGGTTATAAATTTTTTAAACAGGTTTGGGATTATCAGACAAAGAGCTGCGTCCAAACTCTAGAAGGCCATACACACAATGTTTCTGCTGTTTGTTTTCATCCTGAGCTTCCTATTGTTATAACAGGTTCTGAGGATGGTACAGTCCGCATATGGCACTCCACCACTTATAGGTGACTTTTAACACTGTCTTAAAACTGAAATACCTCATGTAGTTAGAAACTACCACCATGAATCCCTATAGATTTCTGACCTTCATAACCACCACTTCTCGTATGTTTTTTGCCATTGCAGACTTGAGAACACACTAAATTATGGCCTTGAAAGAGTATGGGCAATTGGTTACATAAAAGGATCGAGAAGGTAAAGCATTATTGTGGTTTGTTCATGGGGGACCGTAAATTTGTACATGGTCTGTGAGTGTGCTAGCATTAGTAACGTGGAGTTTAAGTTATATATCCCCATACGTCTGTGAGTGTTTTGTCAATATTGTGTCTAAGTGAACATCAAGAGCTAAAAATTTCTATTGTAGAGTTGTTGAGAATGATTAGCATAGCTTAAACGCTATGACTAACTTGATGAACTTATCTGCTTTGGGAATGTTAAATTACTAATTCGAGGAGTTTTACCTTGATCTGATTGATTCATGTCAGGGTTGTGATTGGTTATGATGAAGGAACGATCATGGTAAAGCTTGGACGTGAGGTACCCATTGCTAGTATGGATAACAGTGGGAAAATTATTTGGGCTAAGCATAATGAAATACAAACTGTCAACATTAAGAGTGTTGGAGCAGATTATGAGGTATGCAAAAAAAAAACAAAAAAAAAAACAAAAAAAAAACGGTGATGTAAATGAGATGATTTCTCTGAGCTAATTCTAACTTTGTATGTAGGTTGCTGATGGAGAAAGGCTTCCTTTGGCTGTTAAGGAATTGGGAACCTGCGACCTTTACCCACAGGTTTATAAATGAGTTAAATGGTTAATGATAGAGAATGTTTATGTTTCATCCTCTTTCTATAGCTAGGGTTTATTTTGGATCATAATGCATCTGGTTTCTTTATTTAGGTCATCTTTTGATAAATTGTGTGTATCTATACCTTATCTCTTTAGAAATGGCCACCTTTTGACCATTTCCCACATTCTTTTAACTACTTTCTTCATCTCCTTTGGCCTTAATGAGTCTCATGGGGAATAGATAATGGACTTATTGTGTCGCTCGTTGATGGATTAGTTGGAAATATACTCTACCCTTTAAGTCCTGGTAGTTGATAATTTCTATCCTTACCGAGTTTTCCTGGTTTTCTCTGCAGAGCTTGAAGCACAACCCTAATGGTAGATTTGTTGTTGTGTGTGGAGATGGTGAGTACATCATATATACAGCTTTGGCATGGAGGAACAGATCATTCGGCTCGGCATTGGAGTTTGTTTGGTCGACTGACGGAGAATATGCTGTGAGGGAAAGCACGTCAAAGATAAAGATCTTTAGTAAGAATTTTCAGGTTTGTTAGTTTCTCCTACTTCTTCCTACATCCTTCGTAATACCAATATTTGATCATGGCGTTTTATCTTTTATGGGTCATCTACTTTGGGACCCTCGTTTTTTCACTGTTTCTCCTGTATAACTTCTAAATGACAATGTGAAACCATCGTATCAGGATTATCAATATGTCATATGTGATCCTTGTCATTGCGAAGCTTAGGTTCTGTATAATTTACATAATTTATTGGCTACCGTTTAAACCAGAACGACTTACTTCTTTCAGGAGAAGAAAAGTATCCGTCCTACCTTTTCGTCTGAGCACATTTATGGGGGCAATTTGTTGGCAATGTGTTCAAACGATTTTATTTGCTTTTACGATTGGGCTGAGTGTCGGTTGATACGCAGAATTGATGTCACCGTGAAAGTAAGGAAGTTGAAAAATTGGATGCTTAGTAACTATGCAAAGAGTTTTTTGTTATTATTCTTATCCTGTATGTTTCATGATAACATTGATCCAGAATCTTTACTGGGCTGACAGTGGTGACTTAGTGGCCATTGCTAGTGATACATCATTTTACATACTTAAATATAATGTAAGCATTCCATACATCTTATTTATTATTTTTTTTATGAATTTCCATGCTAATATCTTCTAAATAAGTTTGAGATTAAATCCCATTTATGTATTGCAGCGAGAAGTAGTTTCTGCTCACTTAGATAGTGGGAGATCTGTAGATGAACAAGGTGTTGAAGATGCGTTTGAGCTAATTTACGAAATCAATGAACGTGTTCGGACTGGACTTTGGGTTGGGATTGTTTCATTTACAACAACTCTTCCTGGAGGCTCAATTACTGCGTAGGCGGTGAGGTAAAGTCTGTGATTTACTCTTTCCAATATGTAAGATGAAGTAGCATTCGAAATGAATTATGTTTCAGAAACTAATATTTCTCATATGTTTTTAGGTGACAACGATGTTTCACTTAGACAGGCCCATGTATCTTCTTGGATATCTTGCTAATCAGAGTCGTGTTTATCTCATTGACAAAGAATTTAAGTAAGTGTTGTGTGAAAGGGTTTAAGCAAGTGTTATAATAGGTTTCAACATTGTGGAAACTTGACATATTGTTATTATATTAGTCCTTAACCCTCATAAGTTCTATGAAAACATGCCTTGGTACTCATTGGTATAACTTGCGGGCGATTCTATCTCTGGCTTTATTTGCAGTGTCATTGGATATACATTGCTGCTTAGCTTGGTTGAGTACAAGACTTTGGTAATGCGTGGCGACTTTGATAGGGCTAGTGAAGTCCTTCCATCAATTCCTAAGGAGCACCATAACAGGTTTTTTATCGTTCTGATTAGATTTTCTTGATACACGATAATCAAATTACATTGTGCTAGAACATTGAAGAAAATCAATTATGTGAGTTGAGCTGTATATTGTTTAATATCATGTTTTTGTTCTGGCATTCGTCGCATTTTTAATGTGGGCACAACATCATAATTGAAATTTGTCTGGTAACTCAGGTCATGCGCAAACTTCAGGCTCAGAAATCTTTTTTCCATGGATATCCATATTTATGTTATTTTCGTTGATTGTCATTGTCATGTTTCTCTAGAATACCGCTTTCAGACTTCTCTTTCTTTTGGCAAAAGACCATTCTGATATTAGGAAACGATATAATTACTGCTCCCCAGTTCTTATCTCTCATCTGCATTCCTCAATTTAAAAATTTCATGAATAACTTATCTAACTCGATTTGGCATATGAACTGAATCATGGACAGTGTCGCCCGTTTCTTGGAATCCCGAGGAATGATAGAAGAAGCACTAGAAGTTGCAACGGAGCCTGATTACAGATTTGAGTTAGCTATACAGTTAGGCAAGCTAGATGTCGCAAAGGTAAAAACTTCAATATTTTTTGTTGCATTGTGGCATGAGAAAGATAAAAACGATCCACCATGCTCTGCTCCTGAGTGTTCTTTCTCACTAGATAACTAACTAAGATTTTTTTTCCAATCTGGATTATTATGTTATATAGTAAACTCTCTTCCTTGCGTTACAGGAAATTGCCCTGGTAGCTCAGAGTGAGTCTAAGTGGAAGCAATTGGGTGAATTAGCTATGTCTACTGGAATGGTATTGCCTTGTTCTGAGCTGAAAATTCATTTGATGCTTGCCCTTAAAATATGAAGCTGATATTTATCAGGGAATTAGTTCCCTTGCGCAAACAGCCTTCATTTTGTCTTTCTATAGCAGATGCTTGTGTTTGATCCATATGTTATGTCACCCATAATATATTGTCGTTGGTGCTTCATTTGGATTCCAGTTGGAGATGGCAGAAGACTGTTTGAAGCAAGCAAATGACCTGAGTGGTTTGCTGCTACTCTATTCTTCATTAGGTGATGCTGAAGGTACTACTGAACTTGCTTCTCTCGCCAAAGATCACGGGAAAAACAATGTTGCATTCCTCTGTCTATTTATGTTGGGTAAATTGGAAGACTGCCTTCAGCTGTTGGTTGACAGGTATTCCTTGCAATCCACTGCTTCTCTTGTACTTTTTTGTTTTTGGTTCTGACAAACATGGCTTTGATACAGCAATCGGATACCAGAAGCTGCATTGATGGCTCGGTCATACCTTCCTAGTAAAGTGTCAGAAATTGTTGCACTTTGGAGAAAGGACCTCAGCAAGGTTATAGCTTATATAACATATATATATTTATCTATATATATATATATATATATATATATATATATATCTCTGATTTCTGCAATTTTGATTTCAACTGAAGTCCAAGAAACACGGACATCTACTGACTTTCTTATCGGTCACTCACCTATATTATTTTTCTGAATAGATTGATAGCCGTCTGAACTTTTGCAGATTAATCAGAAAGCTGCTGAATCTCTAGCTGATCCAGAAGAATATCCAAATTTGTTTGATGATTGGCAAGTTGCTCTTTCTGTGGAAGGGAAAGCTGCTGAGGATAGGTATATCATTTTTATTGCCTTTCCAAATATTTTGAGAAAGATGCTTCCATAATTAATTTCCAGGTGGCTGGCTATCTGTCATTGAAGTTCCCATCTTTCTCTTTCCCAGTAATTACATAATGTGTTATTGGCCCATTGTTTTACAGGGGTAAATATCTTCCTGCATCTGAATATGCACAGCACGCTGATAGATCAACTGCCAGCCTTGTAGAAATTTTCAGAAGTATGCAAATTGAAGAAGAACAAGAAGAAACCGTGGAAAATGGAGAGTTGGATCATGAGGTCAGCCAAATTAATTTAATCTGCTCTGGATCCTTTTCCATTTTATATACATGAGATAATGTAATCATGCAAAAGCTGCGTTGGACATTTTAGCAATTGACACACTAGGCATCCCATCCTATTGATGCCAATTGTCTCTTCGTCTTTTTTTCCCTCCCTACTTTGCTAGGATTTTGAACCAAATGGAGAACAAGTGCAAGAGGAGTCAGTAGCTGAAGCAGAGCTCGATGAACACTATGGGAGCCAAGAAGAGGCTGTGGTTGTGGATGGCGATTCAACAGATGGGGCTGTACTGGTCAATGGCAGTGAAGCTGAGGAAGAGTATGGTACGAATAGTGAAGCAAAATCGTCAGCCTAAAGGCAATAGTTGGTTTGCCCGTTGTGTAAATTCCTTGTTCTGTTGCTTGTGATTATTTATCGTGTTTTTGTTGACACATCTTTTAGCTTTGTGCACTTTTTTGTGTCGTTGGTTCTTTGTGGTTCTGCCTATTTTCAACTGACGATTTTTTCAGATCCTGAATGAGTTGTTTTCCAAGGTATGGTTTTTGACAAGTGTGGCATCTTTTGCTCATTAACCTATTCAAAGTCCATGTGTCGTATACCGTTACTTTCTGCTGTGTGGTATTTATGACATTGACTGAATAATATGACCTGATTTAAATGTGAAGACTTCTTTGCGTGTGTCGCATGTATTCTTGAAAAAAATAGCATTCACGTTACATGACAAAAGCTACAGCACGTCATTTAGGTTGGTAACTGGGATTCATCATCATTTAGTGTTACATGGTTTACTTCTATTACGTTTGATCATATGCTAGGTTATTATGTGATGAACTTAAATGTTGAAAGCAGTTGTTGAAGTCTGAATGTGTATTTATCCTATTTCCCTCCTGTCGGCAGTGCTTACGCCGAGTCACTGAAGTAATTCAAGACTGTCTGGGGAGTGAATGGATTTTCTCGTGGTAAGTCTTCCACGATGATAAACTGTCATAAGCATATATAATTTTATTGGACATGGAATTTTTTGGTTGTCATCTACCTCATATTGCAAAGTTCTATATTTTCAAACAGTTATAGGTAGAATCCTTATATTTTGGTTTTCTGCCTAATTGAATATTTCATCGTATATCCCTATAACTGGAACTGAAGCCCTGATTATATCTCTATCTTAAAAAGCGATTGTTGTCCCGTAAAGTACTACTGACATTTAACGATCTTTAAACTTAATATCTAACCTCTTCAAAACAACATGTTGTCAACCATTGACAGCAATACATTTTTCTTTCCCTTCATCTGCTCTCGACGTTGTACTCTGATTGTAATATTTGACCTGTCGTTTTGAAGGCATTATCTTTGTCACCACTTTTAACTTCTTTATAGTACGAAATTTGTCGAAACTTGTTGAGGTCTGTTCACTTTTTCCATGTCTTCGCCAGAGTTTTGGCCTCGACCAAGTGGTGTGCGATAAGCCAGCTGCTGAGTTTTGTACTTAGTAGAGACTCTTGAGATTTGTTTGTAGTTTGTTGTTCTGTGATGAGATCATATTTCTTTCATCTTTACCAATTTTCATCGTAGCAGATGCTCTGTCGCTATTGTGAAATTATATTCATGCATGTGATATTTACGGAAATATAGTATTACTATTGAGATATTAGCACTATTTAATTGATTGGGTGCTGCTTGTTACTGTTCTTTTATGCGTTTGGATGAAAACTTACGGTGGGATATTGGATTTTCTGGGTTTCTCATTGCCTTTCCGCGGCTTGACATCAACGTTCAAGAACATCGAAAAAACTTACGTTCAGACATGTCGGTAAAGGGAAAATTACTAATAGAAATCGATGAGTCATAAACCAATTGGTGATAGAAGAAGATTGCATCTTGATATATTATGATTGATGAACTTAATTAATTCGATGTGGTACAAAAACCCATTCTATAATCTCACGACGCTCCTTACGTGTGGTATGACTCGCGTAATATGTAGACATAGGAATTGGTGCGGTAGAACTGGGTCGAACTTACTCTGATACTATATTAGGATATACGAGTAGATTTCCTCTTCGTATATTAGGTGGATTGATAAGTTGGACAAATCTATTTTATAATCTCCACAATTATCTGGGATCCATACGAAAGGTTCAACATCTCGTTTAAGATAGCAGGGAAAAAATCTATCTAATCTTCATCATTGCCGTCATCCCTTTCTTCTCACCGTCTTCGATCATCCTCTTACGCATAAAATCGACCAACCCTCCAAGCGAAGCATCAACGTTATGGTCGTTCTTCAACAGCTCCTCCGCAATCACGGCCAGCGTAGCCCTATGTGTTCAAAACAAATCCTCAATCTCTCCAAACATAAAATGATCCTCAATCACGTGGTAGTTGCGAGACAACGTTTTAAATCCCAAGAAGACACAGTACGACATGTGCACGTGCACGTCCATCCTTCCCGGCCTCAGTAGGGCCAAGTCGAGCTTCTCCACGCGATTCGTCGTGAGTATTATAATCCTCTCGTCCCCACAACTCGACCATAGCCCGTCCACAAAGTTCAACACAATCCCGACAACGTTACCTTATTCTTATCATCTTTTTCGTTGGATTCCCACGCGCATAAGAACCCTCTTTGCTGGCCAGCTTAGCATCCAAGTTTGTACTGCAGTCTATGTCTTCAATCACCAAAATCGACATATTCTCGATTGCTGGAAGAAAATTCCTTAGTTGGAGTTCCTCCACACCTTCTTCGGCTCGAGGTCATACACGTTGAAGTTGAGCTCGTTTGCAATCGCGCGATCAGGCTCGATTTTCCCGCCCTCTGGGGACCGTAAAGGAGGTACCCTCTCTTCCACGCCTTTCCAACCCTTTTGTAGTAATCCCTTCGGCCCAAAAACCTATTAAGGTCGTCCAAGATCCTTCTTTTCTCCCCCTCGTCCATTGCCAGTGTGTCGAACGTCGAGGGGTGCTTGAAAGTCACCGCCTACCATATTTCGCTGCGATTGTAAATGTTGTTGTAGTCGACAGCCAGAAGCTTGACGGTCCTCTCCTCGAGCTTCCACTACTACAAAATATGTTATAGGCTACGGCACTATAGGCGCCGGTTCTCTAAAAATTGACGCTTATAAAAAACGTGGTGGCATTTTTGTAAATAAATTGCTTTTGTTACGCTTATCAGCGTCGGTTGTTAGAGAAAAACCGATGCATAAAGATTTTTTTCTGCTATAGGCGTCGGTTGTTTTAAAAAACCGACACTTAATAGGCATCCTTCCGTGTCGGTTTTCTACAATGACCGACGCATATTAGTTAGGAAAGTATAGGCGTCGGTTACATGTTAACAACCGACGCTTATTCTTTTAAATAACGATAAGCGGTTTCGGGCAATTCGAAGGTTCTTTCACATACACCTACGGCAGCAAGTGTGAGTAAACCCACGGGGAAGGTGCGACTTCGAGGGTATGTTCAGTTTCTATTGGGTCGAAGTTTCGATTGATTTTTGATTTTTGACGGGTCTTCAATTTTTGTCTAATTTGGTCGTAATTGGTCGTTTTTTATTGGTGTTATAGGACATGTATTGTTGTCAATATGTGTCAATTCGATGTTGGTGTGTTGATTTGGGTTTTTTCGAAAATTAGGGTTTTCGAAATTAGGCTCGACTTTGCTGCTTTTGGGAGTGTTTTGGGGTTTCATTGATATTAATTGAGCTTCATTGGATATATCTACGTCTGGGCAGTGGGATTGTTGCGTTTGACCTTCATTCGGGCATTTTACGGTAATTACTTTAACTACGTTATATGTTTTAATTGTGTTTCCATGTTTTGCAATATATGTACTTACTGCTTAGCTACCCATTCAAGATTTGCTCATAGGAGGAAATCTTGAATGGTTCTCATTTTGGGACCGTTCAAAGTCATTTACTATCGCTTTAGGTTGCTTGTGCGAATTATTCCTTAAAATATTCATTGCTATGCGTTAGGTTCTTGTAAATGGATCGGAGTTGGATATGTAGTAATCGAACATCAGCTGAATTTTTGAATAGCGTAGAGGAATTTATGAAATATGCGAAACAGAATATGAGAAAAAAGCGGCAATAAAAAATTCATGTCCGTATCGTAATTGTAATAACTTACAGTGGCGGGATAGCGCGACTGTAGGGAACATCTGATAATTACCTGTTTTAAACTTGGGTATACTACTTGGATATGGCACGATGAGACCGTCACTGAAGCTAGTTGTGTGGGGGAATCAAGTAGTAAATTTGTGCCACCAAATGCAGTCGGCGATGTTGTAGTTGACAGTTCGTGTGACGAGATTGATCGTATTAAGGACATGCTTCGCGATGCTCAAGAGGATTTTGAAGAACGTCCTCCATTATTTGATAGTTTAGTTAGGGATAACAGTATCCCTTTATACAACGGTTGTTCAAAATACACAAAGCTATCTGATGTGTTCAAATTGTTGAATGTTAAGGCAAAATTTATTATTTCAGACAAATGTTTCTCTATACTCTTAGAAATATTTTCAGATATGCTTCCTGCCGGTAATAAGCTTCGCACGTCTGACGTACGATGCAAAAAAGTTGTTATGCCCTTTAAATTTGCAGTATGACCGAATACATGCTTGTCCCAATGATTGCGTACTTTATAGGGGCAAGTATGAATTTGCTAATAAGTGCCCAGTTTGTGACACTTGGCGTTATAAGCAAAAAGATGAAGTCAGTGGTCCTCCTGCTAAGATTCTGTGGTACTTACCGATAGAGAAACATTGATACTTTGTTTCTTGAAACGACCTAACCTCGGACGCTACGTAAGGTAAATAAGCGTCGATCACCATTTCCTTGTTCTTCCGATGGAACGTCAGGTGAAACGACCTAACCTTGGTTGTAGGGTCGAAGTGATGTCCCTCGAAATGTGAAAGCCCCGCGAATTCTCGGTCTATGTGCACGCCCATATCCACTTGGGCTTCTTTCCTTGGTAGACGTCGACAATCTCCTCGTCCTTTTCAACGGAGATCTTGTAGTGCTTCTCCTTCTCTGGCTTGCTTATCTTGAACTGCCAAGATTTAGGGTTTTCTTCCGACCCGAGGTAGACTTGGGCCGCCTCGTAAATTTCGTTGCTTCCCAACCCGTCGAACTCGTGGATGACGAGCGTGATTTCGTTCGAAAATTTGCTGAAGAATTTTCCTAAACCTAGGTAATTGGCAATAAGTCCCTCACAAAACTTCGAACCACCATGGCGGTGGTTGCCACCGTGGTCACTACTTGGAACGGTCTTGGCGGTGGTTAGGTTGGATTCAGACAACATTGTTTATATATATATATATATATATATATATATATATATATATATATAAGGCAATAAGTCCCTCGCAAAACTTCGAACCACCATGGCGGTGGTTGCCACCGTGGTCACTACTTGGAACGGTCTTGGTTGTGGTTGGGTTGGATTCAGACAACATTGTTTATATATATATATATATATGTATATGGTTTGGTGGTGATAACTTTTGAGCTAAATCTTTGTCCTTTATATAGTGATTTTTTAAGCGTAAAATGGTATCGTATGTTTGCACAAGAACCCACCCACGTTAGAGCTGTGGCGGGCCTAAGAAATGCATAACCGCCCCGCCGGCGGGCGAAGGCCTGGCGGGTTTAGCCCGCCAGGTTAAAGTAAAAACTAACATATTCAAAAATTATAAAAAAAAGGAAAAAATAATAAAAAATAATAAAAAATAGAAAAAAATAATATAAAAATAGAAAAAAAAAACAAGAAAAATGAACGAAAATATATTTAATTTAATAAACTTTTTTAATATTAATATATTATGTTAATTAGTACCAATTACATTTACAATTTATATTATAAATAATATAATTTTTTTAATTAATCTGGCGGGCTACCCGCGGGCTAGCCCGCCTAACCCGCCAAAGCCCGCACCCGCCGCAGGCCTGCCCGCCCAGAGGCGGGCCTAAAATTTCAGAGGCGGGGCGGGGCGGGGCGGCCCGCGGGTCCAAGCCCGTTTTGACAGCTCTAACGCACGTTGAACACAGGTCTTCACGCCAATGAGAAGAGTATAATAAATAATATGTATGATATACTTGGAAAGGAATCAATGAAGTGAAGAATATATCAATGTGACTAGACTAAGTCGGATAGACATTTTTTTTTATTAAAAGTTATTTACTGGTACGATAACCAAAACAGATGGTATAATTTTTATAATTTCTGGTATAATTTCAAGATCAGTTGGTATAATGTCCAATTTGAAATGTGAGACTGGGGTATTTTCGACTTTTTAACCCTGAAAAGACCTTTTTAGGTACTGAACAGGAAGAAATTTTCAAATGGATAGTTATAAGGAAGAAATAATTCGAGGGGTATTTAAGAGGAATTGAAAACTCAAAAGGTACTGATAAGGAATTAACCCAACTAAAAACCACATATAGATTGAATAAATCCAAAAAGGTAGGGTAGTACTAGTCACACCTCTTCGCAACTCTAAATATTTGAAATATGTAAAAGTTATCTTACCTAACCACGTGAATCAACTATAACTATTTTATTAATTTATTTTCTGTAGAATTCGATTAACATTAATTGCATGAATTATTCAATAATAATAATTAAGTTATTTTACCAAGGGCGAAGCGATACAATATTTAATTCATTTTCATCGTATTATTCTTTATATTAAGTACTGTTTTATATGAAATTTAAAATTACATTTTGATTAAAAAATTATATTTTTTTGATCAAATAGGTAATCCACAGTCTATCGCAGTCCCTGCACTCTGACTATGGTCGGTTTTAATGGAATCCAACATCGGCTATGATTCGACTACGGCTTCCAACGTGACTAATTCTCCTAGTATATGAATGAACCCATCCCAAGATGAATAATACTATTCGTATAACAAAAAGTTACACATGGTCGCGTAAATTATATTAGTATCATTTTTGTTACCCTTCCTTGATTATTACAACTTGATGACCTTAGACTATATTTATCCATGACCTTCACAACCGGTCGGGAGAATAAAATATTAATTTCTCTCTCCTCCACATTCACAACCTACACCTCAACAATTTTCATACTTTATCAACAACCCAGCACAACCTATAATATTTATATTTTATAATTATTTTTAGTATTTGAAAATAGGTTACATTATATGATATAAAATGTAGGTACTTTGGTCATTGGAGATAGAAAAATAATATGGATTATGATAGATTATGTAGAATGTAATAGAGAAATAGATAATTTGAAATTGTGACTCAAAATGTAGCAAAATTAGTCTCTATTTGTAGAGAAAAAAGTCATACATTTTGGTAAGAAAAATTAAAACAAAATTTTAAGAGATAATTAAATGTATCTTAAAAATCAATAAAAACTACAAAAATAATTTTGAAAACTGTGCACAACCGGTTGGTGAACCAGGTTGGTCTACCAACTGGGTTGTGGGGAATAATCGCTTGTTTGATTTATATTATTTAATTATATTATACAACCGTTGTTCGGATAGTTGATAAAGATAGCCTTATATAATATCGACATTTTCTCATCATCGATGAGTTACTTCCTCGGAGTGTGTGTCAGTGGATACCTCCTAAACAAACAAGAACAAACTCAAAAGTCAAAGTAACGGAGTAATCATAGAGAAACGTAAAAAATCCCTCCTCTCTATGTAAATGTTATAGCAGATTGTCTATTATTGATGATGAATTCAAAAGTCAAAGTGTTTGATGATATTCCTTGATGCGATTTGGTTCTTTCACCACTTTGTTTATACAGACAAAGTCAAACTGATCGATATGGGCAATGCGCTCCATATGTTCGACAAAATGCCAACAATTTTCCATCCCATGCTTGGTTGAGAAAATTATCTCGCATTATATACGAAAACTATCATTATTACGTCAGCATCTCATGCAAAAAATAAAATAAAATGAAAATCTAATCTTCAACTCTGCCGTTTTCCTTGATATCTGCAGGAAGCTGAAGAGTGGTTATTTGTTTGTCGTCATCGTCGTCGTCTTCCTTCTTATTCTTCTTTTCGTTGTCTTCGGTCATCCTCTTACGCATAAAATCAACCAACCCTCTAAGCGAAACATCAACGTCATCGTCGTTCTTCAACAGCTCCTCCGCAATCTCGGCCGGCGTAGCCCTAACTGTTCGAAACAAATCCTCAATCTCTCCGAACATGGGATGGTCCTCAATCCCGAGGTAGTTGTGAGCCAGCGTCTTAAATCCCGAGAAGACGCAGTACGACATGTGCACGTGCACGTCCATCCTTCCCGGCCTCAGTAGGGCTGGGTCGAGCTTCTCCACGTGATTCGTCGTGAATATTATAATCCTCTCGTCCCCACAACTCGACCATAGCCCGTCCACAAAGTTCAATAATCCCGACAATGTTACCTTATTCTTATCATCGTCTTCTTCTCCGTTGCGATCGGAAGAACCCTTTCTGCTTGCCAGCTTGGAATCCAAGTCTATACTGCAGTCGATGTCTTCGATCACCAAAATCGATCGATTTTCGGTTGCCAGAAGCACCTTCCTCAAATCGGAGTTCCTCCTGAGCTCCGTGAGCTCGAGATCGTACACGTCGAAATTGAGCTTGTTTGCAATCGCGGCGATCAGGCTCGATTTTCCCGTTCCCGGCGGACCGTACAGTAAGTACCCTCTCTTCCACGCCTTTCCCACTCGTCTGTAGTAATCCCGCCGGCCCAAAAACCTCTCGAGGTCGCGAAGGATTGCGTCTTTTTCCCCGACGTCCATCGCCAGCGTTTCGAACGTCGAGGGGTGGTTGAAGGTCACCGCCTGCCAAATTTCGCTGCGATTGTAGATGTTATCATAATCTACGGTGAGAAGCTTGATGGTGCGCTTTTCGAGCTTCTTTTTAGTGGCTTCAGACGCTACGTAAGGTAAATAGTAGTCCATCACCATTTCCTTGTTCTTCCGATGGAAAGTCAGGCGAAACGACCTGACCTCGTAATTGAAGGACGAGTAATTTCCCCGATGACTGTGAAAGCTCCGAGAATTCTCGGTTTTTGTGGAAACCCATACCCACTTGAGCTTCTGGCCTTGGAAAACGTCGACGATTTCCTCGTCCTTTTCTACGGTGACTTTGAAGTTCTTCTCCTTCTCGGGCTTGCTTATCTTGAACCGCCGAGTTTTAGGGTTTTCTTTCGAACCGAGATAAACTTCGGCGGCTTCGTAGAGTTCGTTGTTGGCCAATCCGTCGAACTCGTCGATGACGAGGGTCGTTTCGTTCGAGAATTTCCCAAGGAAGTTTCGAATTCCGGAGAAGAGGTAATCTTCGAGCTGGGGGGGTAATAAGTCCTTTGATATGCTTCGAGCCACCATGGCGGTGGTTGCCACCGTGCCAACCACTTGGATAACGGTTTTTGCGGTGGTTAGGTTGGATTCCGACAACATTTTTTCCTTTTTTTTTTTAATATGTTTTGGTAGTGATGACATTTGAGCTTAATGTTTGTTCCGTTTTATAATGGTTTGAAGGGTTAATTAATATGTGTTTACAGACAAGAACGTTGAATAACGCGTCTTCCACGAAATAGACTTTTATAGTCTTGCGTCCCACGCCAATAAATTAGAAGACAATAAAGGGAAACCATATAGGAAAAAAATTATTTTTTTTTTCTACTTGAAATATTATTTTCGGTTAAAAAATATATATACTAAATGAATCAACAATTACTATTTTGTGTCATAATTTGGGGATAATAGGATGCTAGTCAAATAAACAAAATTGCTACCTCAGTTACGACGATATTAATTAGTGTTAAAAGTTGTCCCGATAAAGATAAAGGTAGTAGATAATTAATGGAAATTGTTAGCCGAAAGTCAAGTGAGAAAATAAAAATTTCAAACTTGAGAAACTTCTTGGAAACTAATGCTATTGACTAGGACTAAGATAGAGTACCAAGTCGCACTTGGATTGGGAACTTCTCGAATCTCAATATTAGCAAAATAGTGACTAGGACTCTTGGTTGATTTATTAATTTTTTTCAAAAAAAAAATCTAAGTTTGTAAATCTTAAAATTTTCTAGGGTTTTTAGAGAAAAATACCTGACTGAAGATTATTCTTATGAGTCAATCCCTAGGAGTTTCATTTTGTGAATAGATGTTGCCATTAGGCAAAAAATTTAATGTTAACTCCCCATGTGCTAAAATTACCTTTATGACCTTCCTGCTAGGTGGAAAAGCTGCAGGAGAGAGAGCAACGATGAAACTATGAACAGAAGCAAAAACGAGATTCTAAATCACGTTGGCCGCTGCAATTGCCGTTCCACCATGGCTCGTCCAAGGTACATTCTCCTCTAATTTCGAGCGACTAAAGGTACATCAAGATTCTTATTTTCTTTCCCCGCCCAGTTAGGGTTAGGATTACTATTTTTCAACTCATTTATTTTTTTGGTAAATCATTTATTTGATTCAGGAGCGTGACCGGAGATAGCGGGCCGGCATGAGCCATACGATTCGTGAGCAAATAGATGCCTTTGATATTGCTGGAAATGCCACTGCTGCTATTGGAAAGGGTTTTGCACTCGGGTTAGTTGCACTTGTCTCATTAGCCCTCTTTGGCGTGTTCGTTAGTCGGGCTGAGATTTTCGACGGTGGACGTCTTGACCCTGAAATCCTTAGTCGTTGACGTGATGCACAGCAACTCGTTCTTTGCCATGGCCATGAAGAGCTTCTAGAATGCAGCTCTGAAAATCGCGGAGGAAGTTCAAAGGCCATTCAACACCATGTCACCATCCAAGTCAGATTATGCCACGTCTGTTAAAGTCTCGACCGGTGCAGGGATTAAGGAGCTGGATGATCTCGTCTAGTGCCCTCTCACTGTTGGAATCTTGTGCGAGGTTGAGACACTTTCTGGTGTTCTTGCGGGATGCATACAAAAGATACTTCAAAAATAGTGACCAGTTAAATTGGTAGTATTCATGAAAGATCTTGAATGGTAAGAGCATTGATCATCATCACCAACACGAAGAAAAGTACGTTTTTTGAACATTTACCTTCAACTAAATCAAGTACTTGAATTCAACTGTAAAATACCTAAATCGGCACGAAAGTACTCAATGTTAGGACAAAAATACCTATATCGATACAGAAAATGCTAAAAAATGTGACGAGTCATCTAAGTATAAAATTGTAGCTTTTCATCAATCATTGATCAACCAAAACCCAAAAGAGAACATTGATCCTCATCAACACCACAAAATTAGTTTTCTAGCCACTTCATTTTTGTTTACGGTCGAGTACTTGAATTCAATAATCAAATACCAAAATCAAGGCTAAAGTACTTACTTTTAGAAAATAAATACTCATATTCATGTATACAATACCCGCGAATTGGGGAGAACATCTAAGACTAAAATGTTCTTTTATCAAGCACTCTACATAATAAGAACATTGATCCTCATCAACACCACAAAATTGGTTTTCTAGCCACTTCACTTTCGTTTACGGTCGAGTACTTGAATTCAATAATCAAATACCTAAATCAAGGTCTAATGTACTTAATTTTAGGAAATAAATACTCATATTCATGTATACAGTACCCGCGAATTGGGGAGAACATCTAAGACTAAAATGTTCTTTTTATCAAGCATTCTACATAATAAGAACATTGATCCTCATCAACACCACAAAATTAGTTTTTTAGCCACTTCACTTTCGTTTACGGTCGAGTACTTGAAATAAATAATAAAATACCTAAATCAAGGACGAAAGTACTTAACATCAGGAAATTAATACTCATATTCATGTAGAAAATACCTGCGAATTGTGGGAGAACATCTAAGACTAAAATGTTCTTTTTATCAAGCATTCTACATAATAAGAACATTGATCTTCATCAACACCACAAAGTTAGTTTTCTAGCACTTCACTTTCGTTTACGGTCGAGTACTTGAATTCAATAATAAAATACCTAAGTCAAGGTCTAAAGTACTTAATTTCAGGAAATAAATACTCATATTCATGTAGAAAATACCTGCAAATTGGGGAGAACATCTAAGAATGTGAAGTTGCTAGAAAACTCATTTTATGTTATTTATGATGAGTAATGCCCTTAAATTGTAAGATGTTGATTAAAAACCATCATTTTAGAATTAGATAACTCGACCATATACC